>OX371263.1:4257510-4857510 GCA_947311025.1 Lypha dubia
CAGGTGATAGAGAATAGTTGGAGGCTCTCAGCTGAAGTATATTGTTGTCCAGAAGGAGAACGAAAGTGTGCTATTTTTAATATTGTTAAAATATACCCACTGTAAAAATTTTACACCAAAGTTTACAGTACATTTTTATCTCTCTTTGTGATAGAAGAGTAGTATTAAAAAAAAATTTTTTGGCCTCTACTGAAAATTCATGAATTTTCAGTTGTTATGCTTTTGAGGAACAAGTGTGATATGCTCTTTAAGGGCTAACTATAATGTGCTGCAACTAGCTTAAGCAACTGTGCGAATACATATAACCAAGTGTTGACAACTATAATGTACTTAAGAACTTATCGTTTCGTCAAGTGTCATTTGCTTAAGCAAACACCGAAACCAATCGTACCTTGCTTAAGCAAACAGTTCTTTATATGTTTATTTCTTAAAAACTGTTGAAACTGTTGCATTTATTAGTACTTTTTTATTTATGAATGTTTTCATTTCATTTCTAACATAACAAAAATTTTAATAAATTGCTTGTTTATGGTTTTAGCTTAACTATACGTAGATAAAATATAATTTTTATTTTTGGAAAATTAACAAGAAAATAGTTTTTTAATAGTACATACTTACATATATTTGCAACTCAGCGAAGAAAGTTTTTAATTCAAATAAGTCGTCAAACAAAAGTCGTCAATAATTTGCTTACGCATTTGACATGCTTTTCGTTGATTTCTGACAATAGCTTAAGCACAATATAGTTAGCCCTTTAATCGAAAAACAGGCTCAGAAATGTTCAACTCGGTTTTAGCAACAACTTAGTTTTTACACCGCCCCAAAATTTCTATTAGTTGCGTTAACCGAGGTTGCACTGTAATTGTGTTTCTTGTCAAACATCCTAGGACTTGTTTCTAGACATGTTTAAATAAATTCGTCACAAATATCTTACATCACACTTTGTTTTCTTTTTATTTGAAGTACTTATGTACATACATAGTATGTATTACATACTTATGCATGTGCGAGTATGCATATACGAGTTTGTATGTACGACTATGTATGTATGTATTTATGTTCTCATTTCGCTTATAATTGATTTAATAGCGTGAAATAATTACAAAAACATGCTTAAGATGTTCATCTCGTCAGCTCTTGTTTTTTCGCTTTAAGGAGGACAATTTTCGAATTTAATTTAATGTTCTTTTTCTTGACGTTGCAATAATTTTTGTAATCTTGAAAATTTCTCAGTATATTTTTGTTTTTTATTTTTGCTTTTATGTCTAAATAATGGGGTTGGTTGTCATTGACGATTAAATGTGAAAAATCATTTTACACACGAACAGATTGACATTTTGTCAATGAGTCATGGGTTTCATGTCACAGCTGGTGCCTAAATAGGCATTATGGGTTAGAATAATCATTATATGATTTGAATTAGAACTTAATTAGCAATTTAAATATACGATGATGAACAGGAAATCTTTAGAAGTTCGGCTATTATTAAACTTTTTTTTTTTTTTTGTTTAGAACAAACTGCTTTAGTTCTTGTTGTTTCGTTCTTGAATAAGTCAATAAATAACATGCGCGTCAAATTGATTTGGTTAAAAATATAGTTTATATTTTTTTTGTATATTTGCTTTAAAAAAATATCTAACAGTAGTTATGTTACGAATATCAATTTTTAGTATTCGTGAATACGTATTCGAATACGAATATTTGAAACAATATTCGCCGAATACGAATAATACTTTTAAACTTTAGAGTAACTTAATATTTCAAATTTAATTGGAAAAAAATCCCTGATTTTGTGTCAGTGACAATCATTTGAAAAAAAAAACTCACACTACACCATTAAAATTCTCAATTTCATTTGGAATTTTCTGAATTACATTGAAAAATGGTGTAGTTTAGGTATTTAACATTATTATGAAATTGCGATGCCGAACTTGAAGACCTCTCCTGAACATTTTTAAATTATTTTACTTACTTTCAGATCTCGTTTTTCTTAATCTGCCCTTTTAATTAGTAATTCAGTGTTGTTTGGAAGAACATATTTTCACTGATGGCACAGCCACCTTTGTCGGTGGACTTTCACATTTTAAATTTTAGTTCTTCAATTTTTGAAGTTCAATATTCCTCTACTGAGAATTGATTTTGATTAAAGGGGTATGAGTGCAGCCTTATATATACATACATCTTGTTTTGTTATTTTTTCTTTACATTATTGTTTTATGGTAAAATTTGCGCTCATTTCTAAAAGTAAAATATGTAACCATTCTTAAAAGTCATTAAAAATGTTGCCAACTCACATGCAACAGGTATGGAAAATTTTTTTTAGAAAAGAAACCGCCATAACTTAACATGATATGAATATACATATAAGACTTTTACATATTAGTTGAAAAATATATACTCGTATTTGTGTCTGTTTTTGAAGAAGGTTACTACTATCTTAGGTCAAAGATAAAAGGTTTTCTTTCAATAAAAATAATTAAAAATTAATATATTTTTGTACATTTTATGTGCTTTTTTAAACTTGGTGTATTTTTTTTTTTTTTTGGAAGTATGATTTTAGAATTATTCGCTTGAATTTGCCTAATACGAATACGAATATCGTGATATAGGCGAATAATCGAATAATCGCATACGAATACGAGTATTCGTAACATCCTAGTAAATAATAAATTGACATTATTACTATGACTTGTGCATTATTTATTTTGTAAATGTATTGATTGTCTGTTTAACTTTTAATTATAACTTTGTTTAAAAATAATTTTATATACATACATACATACATACATACATACATATATATATATACAAACATACATACATAGATATATATACATACATTTCACAAGTTGACTATTAAGTTGTTTATATTTCTACTATTAAATTTCAATTTAATGACTGTATTTTAGTAATTTTACATTATTTTTTTTATTTTAATGAGAGTTGTTCAAACTACTTATGCAGTAGTATTTTTAGAATATAAATCCCTAATGTAGGCAATATTTTACAGTTAATTAACACTAGTATACTAATGTATATTAAAGTTGTATTTATTTAAGCAATATACGAGTAATATATATATTCATATACAGTTTAATTAAATATTATCTCGAACTTTTTAAGAAACTTCTAAGAATTTATGTTTTATGTAATTTAAAATTGGTTATTAAAATAGATGAAACAATTCCAATTTAGGTAAGATTTATTTGAACTATACCTACGATATGCTACGGATTTGTTAATCAATAACAATAGCACATGTCATAACATAACATATGAATAATTCAATTGACCACCTGAGTGACTTGTAAAAAAAATTTTAATGGAACTGGCAAAATTCGTATTCATAGAAAAAAATATACTTCAATAATAAAAAACGATTTAGCCCCTCACTTCGTAATTGAGCTTACGAAGGATATTTCATCATTTAAGTACAGGATATTAATGGATGAATTTACAGATGTTGGCAAAATTAAACTAGTTTTCTTAAAATGTATGCAACAATTTATAATAAATAAGAAATTAGCTATTTATAGCTAAATTTTTACGTAATTTTCAAATTTAGCTATTTTCGATCCTAATTTAGCGATATTTTATGGAAAAAATTTGGCAACAGTGTTCACAGTAGTTGACGAAAAACAAATATTTGTTTGTGTAGTGTGCCCATAAAATATTTATGAGGGACGAAAAACAAAAATTACTTGTTAACACACAAAAATTACTTGTAAAAACAACATGGAAAAATGTTGATATCAAGCATTGTTAAATTTCTTTAAAAAATTGCAATTAATATATTTTCAACACATTTAAATATTAAATCAATAGTTAAAAATGCTAATTTAATATTATAAAATGTTGAATTAAAATTTATTTGGTTGAAATAAAATTGCTTTTAGTGATCCCAATGAATGAATATGTTCTTAATGTTTTATTAACATTAACAAATATTAGTTTGACCTGAAAAAATCATTAATATGAAACTATTGTATGTTGAAACAGCAAACAAAAAAGCTCTCAATGTGAACACTCAAAGGCAAATATTTTTATAAGAACTTATAAAATTTTTCTATTAACAAACAGAGTCAAGTAAAAATATCTCTCTTTAGGTAAAATGTTTTAATAAAAGGTTTTTACGGCTGATATTTTTTCGGCAGCTTTGTTTGGCATACTAAAATTTAACTGATCAAACAATGTTAAAAAGCCAAAGAGTTTGAGAAAAATTGGAAAATTCCAATTAAAACATATTCTTGATCCAAAATCAAGTTATGAATCTTTAGTCCAAGTGAGGGATGTTTTATCGAAGAATTTTTAATTTTTCAGTCTTAAGTTTGTTATCTTGACTTTTATTTTTAAATTAATTTATTATTTTTATTAGAAGGAAAAATCTAGAAGCTCGTAATAATTGAAAAGTCAAGGAAAAATTAGACTGCAAGGAAGGTTAAACTAACATTGTGATGTTTCGAGACTAATGACAATCTTATCACCTGAGTTGCTTACCGCTTAGCCACAACGACAGTTGCCGTATCAAATGTAATTATACGAATGAAATAATATGAAAAAATCTGTCTACGTAGTTAAATAGCCAGTCGTTCAATTACCACAAGTTTCTAATTTTTCCTTTTTAATACAAATAATAATTTAATTAAAAAAAAAAAATTAAGAAAACGAACTTATACCTGACAAAATAGAAACTTCTTTGATAAAACATACATACATAAATCCACATCAAACAGTGACCTTTCCGGGATGCATTGGACGCTCTTGGATCTCATGTAGATTGGTATCGTTCTAAATTTTCACATACCCCGAACAGAACACACATTTTTATAAAACGATTTTATTATTGGGGTGTTGACAATGTACTCGTAGTCAGTCATATCAGTCATGTTGTCATAATGTCTTATTATTTTACAATAGTTTAAAAAAATTGTTGTTGCGCTTCAAGCAAAAAAGTCATATAATAATAAGACTTTTTGAAGTTCCTTTATGGTTTGTCATAAATCTAGAAGAAGTAGAAATCTTAGTCGAGCAGCTGAAACTCTTCACTCAAGCCGACGATAATATTTACAAGCCGCCACTACTTATAAATAAGTTGTAAGTAATCTGCCTGGTAGCTTCTGAAAGTTTTTCCTCTTGCCGCCGCTCATAGGGGTATTTTATCAATCTAGCCGGACATTACTTTTTTTTTGTTTATATTACTTCTAAAAAGTTATTGGGTGCCCCTAAACTTGATGAAACTTGGCACAAATATGTGCTGACCATAGCTATTTATGGGCTATTTATGTATGAAAATAAGAAAAATCGGACCAAAGAGAAAAAAGTTCCCCTTAGAAGAACTAATCCTACCTCCAAAAATCGAAATTTTGCTTTAGTTTTCCGGTACTTTTGCTTAAAAATGGAACTGCTAACGTCGGCGAAATTTCAAAAACCTAAACTTGGACCCAGGAGATCGTAAAATGCCATATTTTCCATGCCCCCTGTTGTGGGCGGTGACATAAAATTTTACATATTTGCAAAAATAATGTTAATATTAAAAGGAATGAATTACTTACGCTTTTTAATACCATAAAAATTTTTGAGCTTTTATAGGAGGGCGAGGTATCCCTGCAACGCCCCCCCCCCGCAAAAAAATGTCCCCGTCAAAAAATTTTTTCTAGCTTCCCAATGCCTATTTAATCCCCACCACTCAAAAATATTAATACGAATACATTTTTGTAATTTATTACTTTTTAGTGTTTAATATATCTGAAAATAATTATTTTATTCATAATAATAATTTATTTAAAATAGCAACAATAAATTTAATTTAAAATAATAACAATTAGTTTATTTAAAATAACTCCTATTTTGCACTAAGATAATGATGAGTGCCATGTTTCTTCTTCGTCTGTTTCTTCAAAGATATCTTCCGAGTCTGAATCCTGTTCAGAATCAAGTACGGTTGGAAGCATTAAAGAAATTGCTTCTTTGGTAAAGCATAATGACTTTTTTTGTAGTTGATCTTATGCTAGTAATCAGTGGGTCCGAACTGAGCTTAAGCCTATTAATATTATCTATGTTACACCGAACCCTTGAAAATTTTCTACCAAATTTCTGCCTGTAAAGAAGGGAAATGTTTGTTTCGTGCCTTAGCCGCTTTTTCTGATAACAGTCCAATAGGCAACAATGCCTCATTGCCATGTATTAAAATCTTATGCATTGTCGGTCTCATAAGATGCCAGGGATATAGGGTAACGTAAAGTTTTGCAGTGTCTAAGCAATAATCGGCAAACTCGTGCAAATGGATTTTGTGACCACTTGATATTACTTCAATAATAACTTTGATTCGGTAGATGAAATCAAATTAAATTCCAGCTATTTCTGCAGCTAATTCAGGATTGGAAAATAATCTTCTCCTAGTGTTGCCATCATTGGTGTTTCCAAATCCAGTTTTCGGTACATCCACTATTAGCCCTAATTCACTTCTAAATTTTTTTGGATATTTGTTTTCCTCGCTTTAATGGCTTTGTCCGCATCAGATTTCAAATTCCACTTTTTCACTGTTAGTTTGTTTATACGATAGGTGTAATATGGTCTCAAGCAGACGAATTCTGGCGTGCAAAAGTAGATAACTCGAAAGAAAGTGCTTCTACGTCTAATTCTCTTGTGATATTAAAATTGTTAAATTCCTTTGAAGTGCCCGCACACATATAGCACTTCTTTGTGGATGTGGTTTGTGTAGCGGCATTACATACTTTTCCATCTATTATTGTAAATACCATTGTAGTAAAAAATTAGTGTTTTGTAATGTACTAATAGCCCCTTGTACATAGTCAATTTCTTCTTGGATTACATCCACAGTTTCTTTAACAAATCTGATGAGAATAGGTTGACAATATCGTGGTGATGATGGGGTTGGATTTTGCCATAATTTTTTTTTTTTTTTTTAAATATATTAGTTGAAGTGGGACGAAACTGCTCTGAAAAATATGAAAATCTAAGGCATCATTTTCCATCTCTTGCTTAAATTGTGCCTGCTGTGATCCATCGCAGCCCCATTTGCTTATTAGTTCCAATGAGTTGCTTCCTTCTATTCCTGAGTCGCACAAAACATCTTTTAAATAAGTTAGTAATCTACTTGCGGTATGATTAAGCAAATCTTGAAGATTTATTTGAGCACATGTTTCCGTTACTACATATAATTCTTTTGGAGGATAGCATTCACTTTTTTCTCACTGCAGAATACTGTAGCTAGGAAAAACCTTCTTATCGGCACTTCGGAGTATTTCATAATGTTTTCGAGAAAGATCTGCTTCCACAAGTATAGAAAGAGCGCCTTTAGAGGTGTTAGCTGTTTCACTTTATCCTCTTTTAGAGCTTTGTATGATTTTCTCAACCTTTTAGCTCTTTTCGGAGAAGACACAATTTCTTTAAGCCGACTTGAGGCATTTATTTTTCCACACGTTTGTAATTGTGTTTTGGCAGCATGCATCAGTAAATCAGCATCGAACTTATTTCGCAAGATTTCATTTTTTCCTCTCTTACTTCTTTCGGTCAATTCAACAAACGGCTTTTGTTGACGTTCTGAAGTCGAACTGCCATACACAGGCAATGTCACTGTTCCTTCCGTTGTGCTGAATGCCAATATATTTTGAAATTATATTTGAAATTCTTTAAACACTGCTTTACTGCTAATATATCATCATCTCCTTGATATTTGGAAATTTCGCACAATTTTTTGACTAAAAATTGGAATTTCTCTTCAACGGGCGTAGCATTAGATTCCTGTAATATTTGCAAAAACTCTAATCTTGTATACACTTTTCCATTTTACTCTCGAAGCTTCAAAAGGGTTGTGATAATAATTTTGTGCAATAACCACAATATATAGCAAAAATCTGACTACCTGCAGGCCAGATATGTTTATTTTTTATATATTTTTGTTTTTATTAATAATAAAAAAAAGTCAATTAAAACAGGTAGATTTATTTTGCTCCATCAAATAACGTCATTTACAACGCAGCTGCACAGGTAGCTAAAAACCCCTATAGGAGTGGGTTGAAAATTACTGTTTCGCGCATTTCTTGTTTTACACAGGTAACAACAGTGTTATGTGTAATAACTTAAATAAAACACATATACGTACAATTATTAAAAACGGTTTCTTACTCATATGTACATATGCAAGATGATCAAAAACAGAAAAAAGGTGAAATTTTCAAAAATTTGCATGCAATTTACTCAACTTTCCTGACTTTTACAGAGTCGCAAAACGACAAATCTCGAGCAAAAGCCTTATAAGTTCACTATACGAAGCGTAATTTTGTTGTTTGTCGAGCTGCGTACTTAAATTTTTACATTTCTTAAATTTTGGCCTAATGCCCAGCTAGAATGGCCAAATGCGCCTATGTGCGCCGTCCAAAAAAAAAAAAATTCTTCAGCTCATGTTACCGGCAACAGCTTCTTTTGTTAATATTTATTTCATCGAGTTCGTATAGATAAAAAACAATTTGAAAATTTTAATTGATAATGGACATTTTAGAAGATTTACAGGTAATTTATTATTTTCATTATTAACAAGTGGGACTGAATTAAAAACCATTTACATTTAAGCCAAAATGCAAACGTATGCGCACTAATCCGACTAAAATATTTTTGTTTTTATCAGCTGGCACAATTATGACATATAACACTAAATTATGACGCTGTGTTCACACTTGTCATATTTTGGTGTGCTATTATTTTATGACATGACTTTATGACTACAGTGTACCACATGTGTTGTTGAATGCTAAATCCAACCATGGTGATTTGACAAGACTGAATAAATGACAACTAATTTGACAGATGTATCTTCAACAAGATGGCCGTTATCAACTGAAAAGTTCGGAAGTCCGTATTGGAAGACCCTTTATTTGTATTTTGTTTATTGTAATAGTAAAAAAAAAACAATCTCAATATATGTTTTGGATTCTCTCTTGTTCTAAACTTGTTCTTATATTTCACTTTCTCTCTATCTGTATCTCTTTCCTTAATAGTATCATTGAAAAAGAAGTTTGCCAAAAAGTATGCTTTCATTTATGTATTTCCTTTCATGATATTGTAATACATATTTGGTAATAAATTATATTTATATACAAAAGATTGCAAAGAGTAGAAAAAACCTATACAGTTGGGATGGTAACTTTTGTACTTTTGCAATGTGAATGGTACTAAAAACATTAAAATTGTATAGAATTTACCATCCCTGGTTGGGATATAATTGATACAAAGAATAAATAAATTTCCTGCAAACAAAAAAAATATTATATAATTTGTATGCCTAACAATATGCAACATTATAATATATTTATGTATTTTTTAACCTTGATGTTATAAATTAGTTTGGTAGGAAATTTAATTTTTTGAAGAACGGTGAAACAGATAAAAAAATACAGAACGGCGATTTTAATAATAAGAAGTGAACTAGAAGTAAAACCCCAGCAGCGAACTTTTGGCGACCTCCATTTATAAGGCCTTCCTATACATATATTTAGATACAGTACTCATGCTCGCTCGCCTTCTCAGGAAGGCCTACCTTCACTCTTCTACATAGGCCTTTTCTTATTATATGTATGTATGTATGCATACATACTACCTTTGTAGCAACAAAACTAAAAAATAAAAAAATAAACCGTTACAAAAAAAATCACATTCCAAAGAAAAACAAAAATCAAATACAACAACCTTAAATAAAAATGCAAAAAGTGAAAAAGAAAAAAGGACTAAACTTAACATAGTTTTGCTATTATCTGAAATTTTCAAGTGCTAAACAACAAAAAGACTGAAATGATTTATGTTATTTTTACTTTTAGCTTTTTTTAGGACAGAACTATTTTTTTACAGCTAATTATCAAAAAAAAAAAAAAAAAAAACAATTATGACAAGTATTCATCGAATTTATCAAAGATGGCCTTCAGTCAGGCCTGTAGCAGAAGGGAACGCAGAAGGAGTCATCCATCACGAAATTTTATTTTTTCATTCCAAGAAATATTTTTACAAAATTTCTTTATTCCCAAGAAATGCAAAATTTTTTTCTTAACCAATAAAGCTCTTGCAAAAATTAAATTTTCGAATAAAAGCAAAAAATTATTACTAATGTTTATTTATTGTTTAAAATCAACTTCTTTTCGCGGAAATTGCTTTCATGATTGTGCTTCAACCAACGCTAAGATGTGAAAGTATAGCATACTCTAAGGATGCCTGTTTTCTCTTATTGCCCAAAATATAAAAGAAATTTTTTTCATATTCTCTTTTTATTGTAATTTTTCTTTCTGTACCTGAATATACAATATTACAATATATAATATGCATGTGTATTCATGCTCCATATAAAATAAATTATATTTATCATAACCCAGCTAGCATTTTCAATCGTGGAAGAGTCTACTAAGAATTTCATGAAGAGTGTTTTTGATCGTCTACGAGCGCATTTTTTATTCGTAGAATATTCCTCGCACGGAAGAATGTTACTCGGACTGATTCATTGTAAGATTTTTCTAAAATGCAGCGTAAGACGGTTATATTAATCGTAGAGAGAATCATTTGGGATGTGTGTTGAGATTATCTAACAAGTCTTTCATAAAACACATTAAGAGCTGTATGCGACTCTTGAAAACTGTCCTCCATTTTGCATCTACATTTGTTTGTTGGTGTAACTGGTAATTATATATTCTATGGCACAGGGAACAAAATCTATTGGGACTCTTATAGAATCAAAAAACAATTTAACAAAAAAAAAAAAGCTTGAGAAAAATTACTAAAGGTTTGCATTGTTGTTTTTGTAATCTTCAAATAATCAATAATCATATTAAACATTCCAAGATCAGAAAATAAGTAAAAAATTAATAAATTAGGAAAAAAATATTTAATGTTTTTATTATTTTTACTCGTCGGGTAATCATCAGAGGATTCCTTCGGGAGTTGTGTGTTAAACATTTACTTGTGTAAAAGACGAATTCATATCCTACGCTATCAAAATTTACATAAAAATGGCGTCGGGAAATATGTACTAAATTTGACAGTGTGGGAAAATTACAACTTTGCCCGAATTCGCCACTACATCCACCTGGTAATAAATTCGCCTTGATATTTAACTTAAACTTTTGTAGCCACTCTGTTTGTGCCAATGCATTGCAAAAATCACAAAACGTTTTCACTTCTGTCGGCACTCCCGGAGTGCTAACCGTAGTATTTTTTTATATTATTTTTATTTTTCATCGTATATTAAACATTACAGTGCTGCCAGTGAATTATACTCGTATCCTACAATGCCCAATCTCCTGATTGTTTATTCTACTTAAGACAAACTTTTTTGGTTTGATTTTTCAACTTAAGTACATTTTGATTAATGTTTTTTGTTGGTAGCTAAATACCAACTCATTAGTAGATCTTTACTATTCACGTTTGAAAAGTTCCAAAACTCATCAACTCATGCATGAACTCGCAAATACTTTCTGCGAAACGAAAAAAAGTCATGATGTTAAATTCGATGAAAAGGGGGAAAGGGGCTGTGCACATATTACGTAACGTTTTCAGAGATTTAGAGCGTTACATAATATGTGCACAGCACCAAACACAAAAGTTAAAAATTTCACGGATGGCAAAATCGAAAAAAAGGAAAAAACTCTTAAAAGAAAAAATCTTAAAAAAAAACGGGGAAAATAATCAAAACGACAATAGTTGCGCGAATATATTTTTTTGGCCGTGGTACATAACATTTTTCTAATTATTGAATTGAGAACTTTGAGGATATGAAAACGTCTGAAAAATTTTTCAAGTTTAATATACGTGCAGTTTTTCAGTTAATAATAATTATGGCAAAAAAATATTTACTTTGTGGCAGTGTTATTCACTGTGTTGTACTCCTTTGTACAATTACAATTACCATAATTAGATCGTAATTGTAATATTCTGGTTCATCTCAACGCTAGACTTTTGAGCAGTGGCAATTGTGTTGTAGGTGTGTCAGCTGACTGCGGAAGATTTTTACTATTCCTTCACAAATCAACTAAATTATCTTTAGAAGTTTTTCGTATTATCAAATTTCCATACAAGAGAAATACATTTCGAGAAAATCATTGGCTTTATCTCTTAGATATTTGTGGGCATTAAAAAACATCTTAAATTTTTACAAGCTTAATTTATTTAAACACCCAGCAGTATTTCACTTTTAAAAGTAATTATGTTATGCCAACTGAAAAAAAAGAAATTTTTGCTACAAATAGATGGCAACAGAGCAATTAAAACTCATTTTAATTTGTAATATATTTTTTCTTGTCTGCTTTTTAAAAGTATATATTTCAAGTTTTCCTCAGGCAAAAATAAAAATGTAATGTCTGAATAATTTCGAATAATCTTTCTACTAAATTTTTTTTTAATTTTTAGATATTTTTATTCCCTTTCTGGTTATTCGCTGCTTAGCGAAAGTAAAAAAATTTCCTATAAAAAAATTAAGTCACATTATTTTAGTTTAACCAATTTTATAGTACTTATTTTTTTAAGATTTATTGAAGACAATGTTAAGTTGTTTTAAACAAAAAAAAAAAAAAAAACAAGAAAGAAAAATAAGAGTTTTCCAAAAGTTTTATTTACGTTTAATACACATTTTGTCAGAATTTTAGCAATTTGTAGAAGAATCACGTTTAATTGAAGCAACAAAAACAAAAAAAAAAAAAAACGTCTAATAAAAAAAGAAAACTTTCATTATACTTCATTGCACAAATTGTATTCCTTCAAAAGTTTTTCAGGAGAAAAATCCTAGACGGAGAAAAAGTAGCAATTTTCTGGTTTCTCAAGTTTTCAGTCTGTCGTTTTATGTTTTGTTATTTGTGTTGAGAAAAGCAGCGGTAGAAGGTAAAAGCTAAAAGCGTAGAAGAAAAACAAAATCAGACATTTTGCTTAAATTACATTTCGAAAACTAAATATATATCGCCAACAGTCATTTTACTGTTACAAAATTTATTGGCAGCAGACAAAAAACATGAAGTTTTATCGTTACTCATCATTATCGTTATTAGATAATAATAATAATTAATAAAATAAAAACGATATTTTAAGAAAGCCCAAAAAACGTTCATCCCATAAACATGGTTTTTTTCGTTTTTATTCCTTCAGTTGAGCAGTCAAATGAGAATGAGGAATACCAGTCAAAGTATTAAGCAACTTCATACGTTTGGTAGAAGTTCGACTACACTCCTGCTAGCAATCACAAAGATGCTGCACTATCGGCAGCATGTTGGACTGTCTGGGTTGTCCCTACGATGGTCAATGTAGGATCTGGGTTAAAATTCTCGGCAAACTATTTCCGCAGTATATAGACTGTCTCATAGTTTACCTTGTACAGAATTTCATAAGAGCGTGAACTGTATGTATCACAATGGAAATAGTTTTTTTTGTCAAAATTTAGTCTCTAGCGTACAAGCTGCCCACTCAAACTAAGCCAACGATTTACTATGAGCTGGATGTAGCTACAGTGACCACAGCTACAACATCATTTTACTGCCTTCCTCATAATTTTACAAGCGCAATACTTTGCGTCTGTCAAACTCAGATTCATTTACATTGCGGTGGTCCTGCCTATTAGATTATAGAGCTGCTGTTAACAACTCTCCAATGCAAAACACCTGCTAAATAGGCAACATAAATGATATGAAGCAAATTGTGGCACTTTATGCTGGTATTTAATTATTCTCCCCAAACTTTCCCAAAGTTCTTTCATTTATAAAAACTTCATTCTACAAATATATGAAAAAAAGGTGATAATTGACTTGACATCATAATTTTATTTAAAGCTATTAAATTAAACCTATTAATCTGATGTTAAAGTTAAACCTAAAAAACCTAAAAAGTGAAGGAGATAAATATTTTGTTGTTCGAAGATAGACAAAACGCAAGAGAAAAATTAATAATTACATAAAGAAAATAATTTAAGTTTTATGATTATCATTCCGACTTTAATCTCGAAACTTACAAATGAAACTGCGCAAATAAAACAATCATCAGTCCCTGTCAATATCAGACAAGGAACGAAACAATAAAACTCGTATGGTTTTCTTTATTGTTTTAGTAAATAGCCCCACAGGTCTGATGCTAAACATTTTTCATTTGACATTTGAAGATATCACTACCACCCGAACTATTATTTAATTAGTTTTACATACGTCGAAAAGTTCTCCTTAACAAGTTTTCATGATTAGAAAACATACCAGTCAGATCAAAATTTCAATCAACAATATAGCATGGCAACGGAATGTTTACTTATGTGTGTGTGAGATTTCTAATGAAAAAATAATGGCGTTTTAATTCTTCAGAACTTTCGGGTCATGTAAGAAAAAGATAATATCAAATGATTTTTGTACTAAAATATCATTATGGCTGGACTATTTTAATAAATTTTGTTGTTGTTTATTTTATTGTATTCATTGCAATACCCACAAAAACACACACACACACACATAAACAATTCATGAAAATTTTTCCAAATATGTATTGCAAAAACTTTGCAGTGATTTAAAAAAAAAATTACCTGAACAATCCAGAGAAGAATAAGTCCTGTGACTCTGTACGTTATACGTTACTTTCGACTTGAAATGATTGTATTTTTCTTAATACAGTTTATTTCTTGTTGCGTACTGTGCTGTAGATATGTATTTAAAGACTTGTCTAAAATTAATTGAATTACAAATGAATATTTCAAGCTGTTTGCTTTGAACATTTCAAGTAATCGAAGGAATTAAGATGAAAACGGAACAGCTGCTTAGGCTATGGGGACAAAAAGAAAATTCATTATTAACTAGAAACAATTTCGATTATTGGAATTTGGTAGTGGATAACTTAGTGATCTGTCGGGTAGTAACTTAATATGTTTTATTTGTATCTGAATGCTAATAGGATGCTGTCTTTTAGTTGTAAATGAAAGCTTTCTAAGTTACCAGTGACTTAAACTGGTTCTGAATCCAAATCAAAGAAGATATGTACACTCGTAATGTAAGATGTACATCATACATGTACATTGAAGCAAATATGGTTGCATCAAACATTCTTCAATTATTAAAATATTTGATGCGAGAATAAAATAATATAATAATCGTCTCATAAAATTTTAATGTTTAAAACAAAGTATTTCCGCTGTTACAAGAGTATATTCTGCAAATGATAATAATAAAAGTTTATTTAAATTTAAAGTTTATTGTGATCATATACTGTTTGTGTTCTGAAAACTAGCAAGTCAAATAGCTGTCAGTCATATGTAACTTCAGTCGATCATGGTATTTTATAAGAAGAGGAGATATGAAGTGAAAAATTTATTATAAAAATTACAATTATATAAAGAAAGTTATTTAATTTTACAACTAAATTAAAACTTACCGAGTATATCAACATCTGTGATTTAATTAACGTACATATACTGATAAATGGAGTGGATTAAAAGTCGACCATTGGTATTTAAATATTTACAAATTTACAAATATCTCATATATTCATACAATGGGATTGTCAGAGGGAGATTTACGAGGACTATATTATGTTCCTTAGATGATAAATGCAATATATAGTAGTCTCAATCATTAAACTGAACATTAATGATATTTTGCGATTATGATTCCATGCACCATGTTTTTCTTTGCGTGCACGTATGTACTCGTTGGGTTTTAAAATAATATTTATTCGTTTGATAGCAGGATATTACCACGAACTAAAGTAAATAAGTCCAAATTTGTATAAACTGTATATAAATTATGTACTTACAGATTCCTAGGGAAACTTGATTGGTTATATTGCAGGGTTGTATCCAATAAGTACTGGGTAATTAAACGACGGAAATATAAGGAAAGTACCTAAAATTTTTTTTTTTGCGCGAATGAGGTAATTAAGCGAAAGTAAACTAAGAAGAGAACTTTGGTAAAAATAAAACAAAAATTCGGGGATTTAATAATTGAGGAGAAAAAGTTAATTAAGAATGTGGTAATTTAACGAGGTAAACTGTAGTTTTAGTAATCTAATGGAGCAAGAACCTATAAAATCAAAATAATAATGAACAAAGAGGAAGTCATGCACAGCACTCTAAGCCAGTTTATTTAACTAAAGCTATGTACAGACGATTGGCAGATCTTACAATATTGTAAGATATGGCAATGTGCTGACAACGTACTGACAATGAAAAATTGTTACCATAAGGTAAATTGTCAGTTCAGACGATTGCAAGAAAATCTTAAATTTCATTGTCAGACAATAAATTTATCTGCCAACAAAAATTGTCAGTTTACACGGTTTTCAGATTGTTGTGTGGCAAAAATTGCCAGATGCATTGTTGGCGACTCTATAAGAAAAGGCAAGTCGTCAATTGGTTCATATCCTCAATCTATGACGCAGGTTTCATTAATTTTATCCATTTTTATTTAATTTGTTTTCCAATTGTTTTACTTTTGTTTTTTTAATATTATTATGTTTTTTGTTTGTTTTTTAATAATCGTATTTGTGGACAACGTTGCCAATAGAAAAATTATCTGACAATGATGCCATTGTCAGATGCATTCATTTAAACACATCTGCCAATAAAAAAAGAGCTTACAATGTCTGACAATTATCTGACAATGGCAAAGAAGAGTGTTCACACGATTGTCAGATGTCTGAAAATATTGTTGTCTGACAATGTTTTTTCTGGTAACGTTGCAAGACAAAAATTGTAAGTTCAGACGGCTGTCAGACATTTACTGAACATTTTTCTGACAATATTGTAAGATCTGCCAATCGTCTATAAATAGTTTAAGGAAATAGCGGTATTCAGTTTTTAGTACAAATGGTTTTGCTTTACTCATTTCAATTTCAAATTTATTTTGTCCATTGTTGTTGGTATTGCATATAAAGTCACAATTCGTATTTAAAATCGACAAATAAATTCCAAGAAAAACATTTTATTTTACTTACATACATATGTACATATGGTATGTATGTTCATTTTTGATATTAAAATATCTTTAATAATTAAATTAAACTTTAATCCCTTCTGGAATTAATTTAATTACATTTCGGAATAAAATGTTTAATCACAGCTTGTACTGAAAGTAGTCCTAAAATTCTTAAAATTATAACCAGTTTATTTTGGTGTGTAAGAATGAGTGTTTCTGTATTAACCATTTTCCCCTTAACCAGAGACATTATTTACCATATTTAAATAATAAAAGGTTTTTTTTTGCTGTACTTCGTTCGTTTCTTATGTTTTTTGTTTTTTGTTCTTCAAACTACTTTAGTTGTTTGATTGCTGTTGGCCAATTGTCGTTACTTCGTCATACTTTGTTGAAAGTACATATTTCTGTTACACAATTTGTTGCAACAGCAGCAAGAAATTGCTGTATAGTTACAAATTATGGCACAACGGCTACTAACATTTCTTATCATTCTCTTTAATTTTTCTGGTTAGGGGGAATTTTTAAACCGTTTCTAAACATAAGAAATGCGAAATTTATTTAAATGTTTTGAATAATAACAGTACTGCTGGGAAATAAAATCTATATCTGATTTTAAGTCTCAATTATTGTGTTTCAGTGACACATAGACCATTAAAGCATTGTCAATTGCTTATTACCATTCCTCTTCGGACCGAGGCGTGATTTCGCTCTTTAGTGTTCTCAAACTTTACTAGAAGAAGCGTTCACCATTTTTAGTTGCCAACGAGACCTAAAATGTTTCTTTATACGGATACATTAAAAGTATTTTTTTTCAAACCTCAATATATCTTGGCAATGGTGTGAAAACTTGCTCAACCTGGTAAACACTGCCACAATCATGTTCTAGATTTAAAATTTTGACAACATTATAATTTCCGCGGCCACAGGGAACAAGTGCTTAAGTCATATTTTATAGTTTTGTATAAAATGACTTTGAAATGATTTAGTGGAGTTTTAAGAATGTTCTCCAATTGTACTTAAGTTTAATTATTCGTTTTTCGATTCATTTGATTTATTAATACTATCTCTGCAACAATATATAAAATGACATAAGCCAAATTTAGCCTATGCGACAATTAATTAGAGAAAGAAGATCACTAAGATATTATGGCAGAGTTTCGTTAAAAATCCTTTCATATACTCAATTCGGTTTATCTCTACTTAAGCAATTTTGCCTTATGGCCACAGATGTTTTTTTGCAGTTGTTGCAATTTTTCTCTAGCTTTGTCACTCTCTCTCTCTGATGTGAAGACATGCAAGAGGTCCTTTGCCTTATTGCTATGGTTTCGAGTTGTTTTCTTATATTTTTTTTCCTTATGTGCTGAAAAAAGCTTATGTTGGCCTGGTTGCAAATTACTGTGGAGTTTATAAAATACTCCGTCTTCACTTAAAAGTCCTATACTCGTATCCTGCCAAGGGTGCTTCGTTTTTCTTATTGCTGATTTTTTTACTACTACAAAAGTGATAGACAGCATTTACTTTACCACATACATACATTCATATACATATGAATTAAGGTTGAAGTCCACTCTACGACCATTTTCTATTTAGACTGGCACACTTCAATAGCATACATTGTGTCTGTAGTTATTCACTTACTTCTCATACTTCTTTCTCATACTTGTTCAGTTAGTTGTTGGAATGCTTTTTGCTACACATTTCTTTTTGGTATGACTTACTTAAATTATTTACAAGGCTTTAAGTGTTAAACGTTGTAGAAAGTAGTGGCAGAAATAGTGCAAGTGTAAATAAGTAACTATTTGTTGTAAGTAATAGTTTCTTTGACCTCAACGGAATATGTTGCGCTGATGTATTGCTGAGGTTATAAATCAAATGTTATATAAGAT
Source organism: Lypha dubia (assembly GCA_947311025.1). Lineage (NCBI taxonomy): Eukaryota > Metazoa > Arthropoda > Insecta > Diptera > Tachinidae > Lypha > Lypha dubia. The sequence goes on from OX371263.1 coordinate 4,276,325, forward strand.
TAGTTTTGTAGTTTGAAATGAAATATATAAAGTTTTAATATTAATTAAAATGTCGTTAAATTTAAATCGAAAAATTGTTGTAGCAAAGAAAATCTACAAAATAGAGAAGTGGACAGATGGACGCAAGGAGAGCTAAATAAGAATGTTCCACACCGATCTATATACCGCAGAGTACTGAGGAAATAAGCATAAAGAATAAATATAAATGAGTTAATAAGCCAAGCTTACGTATAAAATATAAAAAAAAATTCCGTACATTTTCCATCAGCATGTTTGTAAAACTGTGCAGCAACTTTTTAATTTAAGAAATCCCTTTTCTTCTCAAACAATCATCAGAATCCCAGGTAATTCCACTACGGTTCTTTTAGTTTAAATTTTAGGAGAATTATATATTTTCATGTAATTATATTGTGATAATATATATATACTCTACTCCCTCCATTGACTAAATTAATGTAACAAAATGGTTTGCAAGACTTTATATGTTGAAAACTGAATGCAGTTTTCTTATTTTATTTTTGTTCTCACAGGAATTGTTTTTTTTTTATTTTTCTTTATATTACCTATACCTACGGTGACCATATTTTTCGACAAAAAAAGGTCACTCAAAATTAAATAAAAATTATTGGTATTAACTTAATTACATATGTACATACATACATAGATATATTTTATATCAATAAAATAAAATTATAATTCAAACAATGTAATATTAGTGACTAGTACAAGTAGTTCATACGTATGTATGTACATATGTACTTATTTTAATGTTTAAAACAGAAATTAAATATGTCTTGAAGTTCATACGTCGTTAAAATAAAAAATTAATTAATTAATCATAATTAACAAAGAAACTAAATTTAGCCACTAATACAAAAATGACAAAATTCAATAAATAAAAATAACTAAAAACAATAGTTTAAGGATTATATATTATTGATATTTTTCTGAAGAATGTTTTTTTTTTATTATATGTATAAATGTTATTTGATAAAAACAATTTAAATTTTGCACAGTCCATTTGAAAGCCGACAGAAAATTTGACAAATTGAACATACACTTTTCAGTGTTGCCAGGCAATTCCTGGTTATAAATTTATATTGTATTGTGTTTAAAATTTCGGTATTTTGAGAAAATAAAACTTTTAATTTTGGAAACTAAAGAAGAACATTAGCCATCAAAAAGAAAGAACAAAAAGGCCAAAAGGTAAAGGTAAAAAAGGACAATTTATTTTTTTTTAATTTTAAAGCGCGTTGTGTCCAAAAAAAGGACTGTCCTTTTAAAAAAAGGACGGATGGTCACCGTTGTGCTTCGCTACTGTCATTTCGTAAAATAACAACTGCAGTATTTTAATCTGGAACTAAGCAAAATAAAATAGAAAAATATTTTCAAAGTCGGTCCAGTTGTGCATTAATCAATATTTCTTTGTATAAGATGATTCTTTTCATCCTCAAATCGGTTTAAGATTTATTTTATTCTATTAATAATTTCTTTGTATATGTGGTACCCGTTCCTCTCACGATCGCCAAAAGATTTTGCAGTAAGTCGTAATTTGCTTTTGGAGTAAGCCATTGCAAATTTTAAAATATTGATTAATTTAGTTACGCAGATATCAATATTTACATTTTATGGGTGTAACCTCCCTTTCTAATGTTAAAAGAAAATAAGCTATGGAACTCCCCGGTTATCAGTAATGCGGTTCCAAATAACTTCCAATAGGAAACATGGAAACAATCTACCAAACAAGTATGTAAATAAATATCATATCCTATAATCAGGCGTCCAATGCATTACCTTACAAAAATTATTTTCGATAAAAGGAGTAGTTTTTGGACTACTCCTATGTAATGCAGCCGAGGACCATTTCCTTTGTACACACATTTATAGTTAAATACCATTTGGCAACACTAAAAATGTTTGGAGTTTTATTGAAAATGTGACAGCTCCCCTGTTAAAATTAAAACAAAATCATGAAAGCTTAAAGAAACACAAGTTAGCTCGTGTTTTTTCAATTTCTGAATTTTATTTTGTATTTTTATATACTCGTAATGTAATGGAAGGGCTGAATTCACACATTTGTATGTACTTAAAATATCATTCAATTATATTAGTGTCAGAGATACATACATATGTACATATGTATGTATATATATTTACCGGAGTATCTCCTGTGGGTACTCCATGGAATAGCAAAATAGAGTAGTTTCGAAACTAGTCCCTGTGGGTACCCCTTGGATTAGTAACATGGAGTAGTTTTTGTGTTACGTGGTCCAGCTCTAGGACATCGCAATGTAAATTCGACCATATTTTTTTCATACACTTTGGCTACATTTGGAGTAGTCATACTCCATTGTGGAGTAGTCCATAGACGCATGTATAGAGTAAACTCATTTTTTGTAGGGGTATATTCGTTAAAATTGTAAAATGTTTTTTTTTTTTTATATATAATTTTTTGTTAAACCGCCGTAACCCAACCTTGTTTAAGATGATTAATATTTTATGTATATGCTAAATGTACTTACAAATATTTCAGTTTAAATAAAATAAATTCTTTTTTTGTACAAATGCATGTATGTTTATTTTAATCCATCTTAAGCCTTTTCATCTCAAGCTCAAAATATATGATATGAGTTTAACACAAAAAGCAAAAAACGAATTTATTTTAAAAAGTCTTATAATTTATAAAGAAAAGAATTGTACGACTGTACGTAAAAAATTATGGTACAAACTAAGCATTTTTAAAACAAATCTTTCTTCTTATTGTTATTACATAAATTTCAAGAAAAATGTCATTAATAACAGCATACTTTAAGGGATTAAAATTTTTTTTATAAATCTAAGGGATATTTTTTTTATAATTCCTTATTTTCAAAATGTATTTTACTTACTATTTCTTTTCTTTGCAGGTATTTCATTTTAATCTATCGCTAACAACGATTGGGGAAATTCTCTATATAAATTGCTTTATTTATACTAAAATTTAATAATTTTACGAATGTTAAGTAATCAAAAACTGGTGATATGTGAAGCCACAAATAGAACATAAAATAAAATGTAAAACTTTACTACATGCAGAATCAAAACTTTTTGGCTAACTTTTTCTTAAACACAAGTACAGTAACACACAGCAGTTGGATATAGAAAAATCAAATCAAATAAAAGTCAATACATACATATATTTTGCTGCGGTAAGTAGACATGAATGAACTTAAAAATATGCCACAGTAGTTCCTTTAATATTTATTTTTAAGATTTATAAAGTCAAAACTCAAACGTTAGTAGTGTTTTCATGATTGTTAACATTCTTTTTATTTATTTAGTTTTAAATAAAAATACGAGTAATAAAATGTGTGACTTTGAAAAAAATATATAGTCATTTTTTTAAGTGAATCGAACTGAAACAAAACCCAACACAAAAGAACTCAAATGATAGAAGAAAAAGAAAATGTTTGCTCTCATGTCGTTTGGCGTCGTAGTATTTCTTTGTAGCAATTTTTTTTTTGGTTTTGTATCCTTTTTTTTTTTTTGTAAATACAAAAATAACGAATAGCAGCCTTGAACAAATATAATGGTACATATTTATTTTAAGCGCCCTACAGTAGACTCAAGAAAATATTTTGAAGATTTGTTCAAGTGTGTTGTATACTTTATCTAAAAAAAAATTCCATAATTTATGGTGCATACTTTCAATTCAACTGTTCTAAAGAAGTTATTTATAGGAAGTACCCCTACGGTGACTTTTAAATACATAATTTGAATAATTATTATTATTATTCAAGTACAAAATATATGGGAAATATAGCTTGTCTTATTTACTTCACAATTCATTACTCCAATAGAGCATTTTTTTTAACAACTTTGCTTGATAGAATTATTCATGCTACTTATAGCTTCTTTTTTTCTACCTACTACTTTTCTAAACTAAAGTATACTTTTAGGCGGCATGACGTAAGCTTTTATTTATTTAGTGGTTTGTTATTTGAAATTGACAGCAGGTGTGGGTTAGAAAAAATTGCCAACAAATCTAACCATCTGACGTAAAAAATCATGCACTCAAGAAAAAAAAGAAGTGCAAACAATTTTAAAAAAATAAAAAATCTTTTAGTGTAATTGAATGTATAAAATGAAAAAAAAACATTGTTTCATGCTGCAACAAAAAAGAAAGATAAATTACCTTAATTTTACAATATTTTCTTCTTTTCCAGCAAATGTTCACGTAAGAAATATAGAACATTTGTAACTCAGTAAATTACTTTAAGCAAAACATCAGAATATATTTCTATTTTATCTTGTGCTCTTCCGCTTCATTAGTAAATTTATAAAAAAAATATTATTTAATATAAAAACAAATAAGTTAAATAGCAGTTTTCTATTTAATATGAATTTACTTTTAAAGCTTTAAAATAACTTTTGTTGCAGCAAAAATCTTTCTATTTATAAAAAAAAAACGAAAATGTATTGATCAAACTTTGTGAGGTTAAGATAGAAGAGAATTGATTTTGTTGCCTAAAGGAATGCATTGGTAAAATTTTCTCTTAGAAAGAAATTTTTTTTTATAATAAAATTAAAAAGCTTCTAGTAGTTCTTAAAGGTTATAGATTATTATGACAAGGTTCAATCAGAGTTTAAATCTGCTACAAAAAAAATATACATTGACGATGTCAATTAATTAATAATGTTTGCAATAGTAGAAGCATGAAAATAGTTTAAAATTTGAATCTGCTATTGGCACTGTAGTCGGAACTTAATTTGATATATAAAGGGAGCTAGCAGAACGATGTAGATTGTAGTAAAATTTACTCTCGGCAATGCAAACTGATATGACAGTTGAAAAAAAAAATTTAAACTGTCCTTCATAGAGGGGTACGATTTACGATTTTTTTTTTAAATATAATTGAAATTTAATTTGTACAGTCAAACCAATTGCAAAATATCAGATTTACTTCATTTCTCTTACAACCAATTTCTTGTAGCATTTTTCATATACTGTAGCATTTTCTTCAGCTTTTCATACCTTTAATGTGAAAACTACGAAGGATAATCAATAGTTATTTTTTTCTAGTTGTGTAAAATAAAAATATAATAGTGTTTTATTTGTAATTGAAAAATAAAATACATAATGTAAATATAATTTGTTAACTGAATTGCTACTGACTGCTACCCATACTGTTCATTAATAATTGAAGTAGGACAGCACAATAAGACTAAGGTAGAAAAATAATATTATTTATTGACAATTTTTAAGCATTATTTAAAAAACTGTTTTAAGTTTATAATGTAGCATTATTTTTTATTAATATCTAGAAAATAAAATAGTGAAGTTTAGAAAATAGTTTTAACCTTTAAATCTGACTAATAGTAAATAAAGTACAATGAAAATACAGTAGCAAATTACTCAATAGCATAACAAACAAAATACTATTTGAAAATTCTGGTTCAAGTTTGTTTTTTGAATATTGTTCTACTGTATTCGTCCTGTATTAATAAGAGGTAAAAATTTTTAGTAATAAATTTAAAGTATATTTTTTATTTATTACATTTTGGTCGCAGAAATAGTTAATATTGAATACAAGTATATAGCAATAGCAATACAAAACAAAGTATTGCTATATTGTACTTATATTGGTCTATTTAAACTTCAAATATAAGTTGCCGGATTACTACTACGATCTTATATTGAAATAGGAATAAGGTTAAAAAAGTAGCATTCAATTATCAGTTGTAAGATACTTGCAAAACTTTAACATTTGAAATATATCAGTAGCAAATATCAAAACAGAAATATATCGATTCCTCTGTTTGATGCTTACGACCGATTTTATAATTCTATTTGCCTTTTCCAACTTTATACGATTTTAAAACAGCATTTCATTACTATTTTTTATGTCATAATGGTGTAATTATATGAAAATAAGTTTCTAAATTAAGTTTTAATTCGGTTGCAGTTTTAGCGCCGACCCATAATGGATAAATAAAAGATGGAAATTTCAGTAATATTTCAATTTTATAACCAAACTTAAAATAGAATTACTCCAAATGACCAACTAAACGAAAGATATTTAACTGTCAGATATGTTTTTAACAATAGAGTAACTAAAACGGAGATTCAAATATCCAGATTAATAAGCAGCAATAAAACAAATTTCGAAGTATGTATTAATAGAATAATGTAACCTGGCATTTCTAAAAACTAAAACACCTGAAATATCAAATAAAGTTAAAGTATAAATACCCTAATAACAGGGGTCACAGTAATATGTGAATTTTCCTAATGTAGAGTAAAAACAACAAAAACGTTAAAATACAAAGTAGAATACTTTGATGATAACGGACTATGAGTTTGTGTTGATTATTAGTTCCAAACAGTAATGAAGGAATTTCGTACTAACCAGCACTGTTTCATTGTAGAATAAAAATTGAATTAAAAATTAATTCTCATATTCTATTTCTGTTGAAAACTGGTTAAATAGTTGATATTCTTCTCAATTAGTATCCACTTTACGAAAATTGTAAAGATGGACAATTGAACGCTGATGAGAGGTGTAGCGGCCTTGAAATCAGTACTGATACGTTCTGCTAAAAACTGATTGGATATAAATAATAATATTTTTTTTTTTTTGGTTATTTGAATTATTCGAGTTATTCGAAGAATTTAAAAAACTTACTCGACTAATCGAGCAATTTTAAAACCCCAAAATCGATTAATTCCTTACTCGAACAAAACGAAGAGTCAAAGAAACGGATACTCTAATGCGTACATATATATAAATAAGGAAAGTAAACACGCAATAGTTATTTATTACAAACACTTGTAATTTGAACACAAAAGAAGAATGAAAACAACGCATACTTACGATTAAAATATTTATTACTAAACGGACAAAATTAATAACACCTGTACAATTCTAGCAATTCTCTCTCCAGAATAAATTTTTTATTATATTATCATTGGCATTATTTTAAACATTTACAATGAAAAAAAAAAAAAAATCAGTACCAATAAATGCCATTGCTTTTTTTTTTATATATAATTTTTCTACTATTTATAATGAAAAAACAATGAAAACTCTGAAATACTAATTACAATTGACAAAAAAAAAATAATTAATACTATCTGTATAAAAAAAATATATGGTCACATCAGCTTTTGAAAAAATAAAATTATAAATTAAAATACAAACCAAGGTATGTACATTTTTTAATACATACACATATATACATATATGTATATGTCAATAAATATGTGAAATAATATTGAGGTTTAATACTGATAATGCTTTTGAAAAACTTTAGCATTGATTATTTGTAATGCTTTTACTTTTGAACTAAGTAACAATGATATTATTTCATTGAAAAGCATTAGCATTGTTCAAAAAATTGATAATGCTAAAAATTTAATTGGCATTGTTTATAAGTCAATGCCAATGAAATCGACAATTAATTAGTCAATTTATTTAATTACTCCCATGTATAGTGCGTAATAACATTATAAATATTAAAATGTAATAATAACAGCCTAAAAGTATGCTTTATTGAGTTATGGAAAAAAACTCCCCTTAAATATGTATTTGTTTACAAGACTCATTCACATAAAACCCACTAAAACAAAAAAAAAAAAACAATATAATATCAAATAGCATAAAGTTATTGTAAAAGCTACAGTTTCCTTTTAGACTTTTTCCAATTGTTGTTGGTGATATATATTTTCTTAAGTCTTCATTATTTTTATTGTTAGTTATGTTTTTTGTTGTTATTGATGTTTTTGTGTTTTTTTGTTTTTTGTGGCTTCTAGAGACCAAAAGAAAGCTTTGCAAAATAAGTGAACGTGTCAACAACAACAAAAACAATAACAACAATATTACTAGTACAATAATAAAACATCATTAAATCATAGCATATTGCTAAGGCTGTATTAGAAGCTCTTTTTTAACCAAATGTGACACACACCGAGCAAAGAAATGTCTCATTAAATAATGTGGAAGTGTTTTTATGAATTTCTCCAGCAATAAATTAAGGTTTTTGATTACTGCTACTGATAAACTAGCGTGTACGAGTATTTCAGCTTTATTACATATTTGTTCTGTAAACTGGTATATTACCATGTAACAACATTACATTTTTTATGACACCTGATATCTACAGCAATATATTATATTTTGTAACAATAAAAGTACATTTTAAAAGTACTTCAAAAGCTCAAAATATAAAAGCTGGTTAGGGAAGGTTTCGTGAGCTGTCGCAGCTTAGGAATTGACGCACTTGGCTCCGTAATACCCAAGAAGAGACAAGGTTATTCAATTTCCCTGCCACCGAGTCAAATCATCAAGATCTTAACAAGAAGGAGCATGAATTGACAAGAACTACTATATTTGCCGGACTATATAGCTCTGGCCGGACATTGATATAAAAGATGAAGAACTGTTTATTCTTCCTGCTCATCATTACAATTTCTATAGTAGTCATTGTAACTTACGCACATCCTTTTGGCAGGTGTTCCATTATACCAGTCCCGACTACAATCTACAGTAATACTCAATGTCAACTTGTAAAAGAAATCTCGGTAAGCGTCAGTTCAATTTCGTCACTTATGCTAACTTCATGCCAAGTTTTCATTATACATACTGCCGTAAGTTATTTAGAAAATATTGGTGTCTATTCCAGAAAACGCGTCGAAGAAGTGAAAATTTACATGGAATTTCATTATGATTTCTGATCTAAGCTCTCAAATTTCTTAGCAGTTGCTGAACATAATATATATTCATATAAGGAGATTACCACGCCCCAAGTCGTTACATCCGTCAACGTACAACTCGTCACGAGATTTCCCATCCAATTACACAGTTATTACGTGACGAATCCTACGTTCACGGATGTAACGATTTGGGCCCAGCATTCCAGATTTATAATGAAGGCTTTATTATGTTTCTTAGATGAAAAATATAATATTACCATAATAGGCTTAATGAAAAATGGCCCACACCAAAAATTAAAATGGCCCCAATGTTTTGGAAAATTTGCTTCAAATTTAAAAATATAATATGAAACTTGGCCCCAAATTTTGTACTGGAAACAGCAACACGAAATTTAAAATAATATTTTTGGCGCCATTTTTATTTTTTAACTGAACTAAGAAATGCACTAAAAACTGCACTAAAGTTTAGGAAAAATTATCACAAAAATAGGAAAAATAGTCCCACAAATCGTCGTTGTTTTCAATACAAAAATTTTGTGTCCATTTATAATTTTCTTTACCATGGTTTGGTGAACGATATACGAGGTTGGTTCAAAAGAAAAGGTGAATTTTTCGATTACGGAAATATTTTTTTTATTTATTTGTCGATTAGTATTTTGTTGTTGACAACTAAAAAGGTTAGTTCTTGCCAACAGGTCGTATGGTTAACAAGGAAGTTATGCAACGTTTGCGTGAAGCAATACGGTTTAAACGTTCGGAATTGTGGAGAAAAAATCATGGATTCTGCATCACAGTAATGCACCAGCTCCACACATCAATGCTTGTTCCTGATTTTTTGGCCAAACACAACACCCTAATCATGCCTCAACCAACTTATTCACCAGATTTGGTTCCCCGCGACTTTGATAAATTCAGAATCGAAGAACGAGCTGATACCGAAAAGCGCATTTCAGAAATGCTTCGAGGATTAGAAGAAGCGCTGGTATAAGTGCATTATATCTGAGGGGGATTACTTGGAAGGGGACAAAATGGATATTAACGAATAAATAAATACTTTTAAAAAAAACTCAAACTGCACCTTTTCTTTTGAACAAATCTCGTATAAGATGTGGTATAGTGAATTATAATACTCTTAATCGTGTTTTTTAATATGTATTTTTTTCTTATTTACTGCAATATATACTTTTAAATCATCTTTACTGTGCGTATGAACACAATAAGAAATTTGAACGGCAAAACCACTTCAGCCAACACCACACCACCCTCATTGTAAGATTAGGCCCATTTGATTCAAAATTTTTTTTTGTAATTGCAGATTTTAAACAAAATTTCTCAAAACAGAAACAGTTTTAAAGGAATTTATTTTTGTTTGAAATTGTCATTTCATATATTTACAATCATAAGCAATACAACTAGGCTTGTGAATTGAGTAATTGTTTTAAAGATTCGACTCACGTGTTTATTTTTTTAACAAAATTATTTTCAAAATATTAGGTATGTATATACGAGTATTGTAAAGCTGTAAGGAAAAAATTAAAAAGTTACTAATCTTGTATTAGGGACGATTTAGTCCGGTGAATATTTCAATTTAATTATGCTTTTGTTGCGTTTATTTACAAGAAAAATTTAAATCTTTTTGAAAGTGTGTTTCATTACATGCTATACAAAATATTTTTCGGTGAACCGCCAACCGCCAGGCTAAAATGTTCTACCAAAATATTTTTCATATTTATGGAAGAAAATATTTAAGTTAACTTACGTATTTTTGACAAACAATTGGTTTTTTTTTTATAAACCAATACCATTTCTCAAATGCCCAAAACGTGCTAAAGATTTTCTAACACTCTGTCACAGAATTCCATTAATGTTTCATGTAACGTGTCTTTTGTGTAAATTCTCTTTTTATTTATTAACGATTTAAAATTTCTATGAAATTCCTAAATTATCCTTTTAGATGTAATATTAAAGGCCAAAGGGTTCTAAGTGAATTTTAAAACCCCACTTCCTTTTACATTATTCGAGTTTTTGTAAGATTTTTTAAGTCCTTACGGAGTTCCCCACATTCATCTTCATCAAAATAATAATAAAATCAAATAAATAATGAAAAAAATACACACACTTTAAAAACTCTGTTACCTTTGAGGTCAAAAGACAAAAAACTTTATAGAAAATTTTCATAAAAGAAACCCATATCACCCACACACCCACAAATATTAATAAAAAAAACAAATATATTTATATAAAGAAAAATAAATTAAAAAGCAAAAGATTGTCTATGTAGATTTTACTGAAGCGAAAACTAATATTTGTTATATTGTTTAGTTTGAACACAGTTGAAAGGACTTTAAAGAAAGCCTGTAAGAGAAGTTTTGACCGGCAATGTCGATTCTCGTGTACACATTTGCATCTGGATTTAAAAAGTTTGTAATAATAGTTGATAACACTTTCGTGGCCTCTTTTGAGTCTTTTATGTTCAGATTTATTTGTGTGGAAAAGTAATCACAGTGAAATCAAAATAACATGATTCTAACGACTGCTTCTAGGAGAGAGGACTTGTGTATTAGTACTCTTGTAATTCTAGTAATACTGACATAATTTTGTGTAGGAAACTTTCTAAATAAGTCGTTTGCTCATGCAAAAAACATACGGGATAGAAGTAGGGCATTAGTACCCTCAAACAAAAAATTTTTAGCTATCCCATATTAAGAGAGCCCTCAAATTTGGTGTAGGATACTTTAAAAATAACTAAAATAGTCAAGCAAATAACAGGCGTGCTTGAAGTGGAGGTACTAGTACCCCCATACAAAATCATTTCAGTTATTCCAAATCTAGAGATCTGTAATAGTGAAAGACCTCAAATTAGCTGAATACTACTTTCAGAATAATGTGCGCAATCAGGCGGAAAACAGGCGGGTTAGAAGCGGAGAGAAGCGGAGAGAAGGGTACCCCTCAAATAAAATTTGTTTAGCAATGCTCTATGGCCGAATTTCCAAATTTGGCGGCAAGAAGTCGATTTTTCAACCTCATATGTTTGAAAAATTTTTATAATGTTCAATTGCCAACATATTGGAAAGAAAAAAAATGGATACAAATAAGGAAATTTGGCAACCCCATTATACATAAACAGCTGATAATAAGTGTTACCATTCACGAAATAAGCACTAGTTGAAAAAAAAAAAACGTTAAATGGCGGACCCTGTATAAATGTCTCTACCAAATTATAAAGGGAGAGTTTTAGTAAATATAATTTTGTGAGCATTAATTTTTTTAAATCCCCCTTATGGGCTGGCCAATGAAAAAAGTGGCGTGGTCCTCCAATTTTTACTTAAATCAAATATTTTGACGGTAGAAAACTGCATACCAAATTTGAAGTGGCTAGCTGGTCGGGAAATACTTTTTGCCGCTACTTAGGGTTTTTCAGCCACTTTGCAATGTCATATCTAGCGATCTGCAACAGTGAAAGTCTTCAAATTAAGAGTGTGCTACTTTGAACATAAAATGCGCAGTCAATCAGAAAAAGGCGGTATAGAAGAGCGAATGAAATGTGTTGTGTCTTAATTTGTAACAATCGTACAAACATTAAAAGATCATTCATGCTTACATTTTGATGGGAAAAAAGTGGAAAAGAAAAATTAGCAGACGGAGATTTAAGTTTGCAGTTCTAGTGCTTCTAGTAATTTGAAAACGCATTCAACGGCTTCAAGGACATTCTAAGTTAATTTAATTTATGAACGCGTGTTAAAATGATAATTTGTGACACGAAAAGTGTGAAAGCTTTCTTACTATTTGTTATTACCAGGGAGAGGTATTTCATGCAAATCATGGGTGCTGCCGTGGCTGATAGGTAGCAATGCTAGCCTAGTAGTTCGGAGATTGTCGGTTCGATTCCGGCCAAAGATCCTGGGTGTTTTCTGCAAATAAGCTAAACACTGTGCGGGTTATGTTTTGTTTTTTTTTAATTGATTTTTTATGGCTATTTCGATTTATAATGATATAATTGATTTACTAAAAAAAATGTATCGCTTCTTTAGTGCACATTTTTGCATATTTTGGGGAAAATACATAATTTTACATGTATTTGATATAAATGAACATATATTATTTTGTGATATTTTGTAAAAAATTCAAAATGTAACAGAAGAAATATTTTTGAAAAATAAAGTTCTCGGATAGTTTTTCGCAATTTTCTTACTTTTTTCTTACTTCGTTGTTGAATAATTTATAATGCTTCTAAAAGTACACAGCTCCCACATTTATGGCTTGTCCTATGATTTCGATCGATATCTTTCCCTGGATTTCTAGACGTAAAAAATCTAACTTGCCGTTCACTAATGTGATTTCTATAACATTCATATAACCGAATGTGAATACTAAAAGCACGGTTGCATATCGTTTGCTTCTGTGGTTAAGGATTTTGTGTGTGGTGTTTTAGTAGAATTTCCACAATTTTTCTACCTTTATATTTTTTAAATTACTTTATTTTATTTTGCAGTTTTTTTCTTTTTTGTTTTTAATTAAAAAATAAAATCTTATTTAGCCAGCGAACGCTGTTGTTGTGTCAGTAGTTCACGTGGTGTTTTTTTAAATCTGATCTTATTGTTGTTGTTGATTAAAGTTTCATATACATTTTTGACCTTGTCATTTTACTCTCGCGATTAGTATTCACAACCATTTCCTCTCTACTCTATAGTGACAAATTTTATCACTTGTTTGCTGGCCGTGTGCAAAGATAACCGCTTTGTTATTTTTTTTTTGTTTAGATTTTTGTTTTTGTGGGCTTAAATTTTTCTAAATTTTTATATGTATGTGGGAGTCAGTTGATTGTTGACCGGCCGCTTTAGTGTGCAGATAATAATAATGTTGAGGTTTAAAATTTCTATTAATATCAGGTTAAATTTGTAATAATTTTCAGGTCAAAAATAAACGATGTAGGGGGAGCCTTGTCTAAAACAGATAAAGCTTTTGAATTACATACATACTCGTATGTATATGTATATGTTTTTGTTTTCTTTTTTTTTTAGTTGACACGTGGTAAATTACAAATGTTTTTTTTAAAAATCCATGATAATATTCCATAGATAAAAAAATTTAATTAAGTAAAACCTCAAACAGGGTCAGTTAAGTCAGCTTTTTTTCGCCACTTACTGCCAGCGTTGTCAACTTTGAAATTTCAAAACGCACCAAAATGGAGAAAAAAACGCGCCATGTAACAAAAAAAACGCACCAAGTACAGATTTTTTTTTTTGAAAATTTTTATTGAATTAATTTTTTGATTTTACAGTTAACTTTAGTCGAAAATTCTAATGTTGAATCAATATTCTCCACACTTTTTCAATACTAGATAATATTTCGACATCGGATTCAAATTCTACTGCTATGGCATGATATCATATTTGTAATGGGATAAAATATTTTGTACAATGTTGGTTGTTCATGTCGTTTGTATAAAAAACAATTATGAAAATTTAAAAGGGACAGCGTTGCAACAATTCTATTTTTTTGTACAATTTTTTTTTCTCATACTGAAATAAAAAAATTGTGTTGAATTTTTTTTGGTGCCACCCAAAATAAAAAAAGCACCAAAATTAAAAAAAAAACGCACCACGCACCAACTCAGAAATTTTTCAGAATTTTTTTTCGCACAAAACATTTAAAAAAGCACCCAAAATGGTGCGAAACGCACCAAGTTGACAATACTGTTTACTGCTACTTTTGCCACATCACAGGTCGCCCTAAAATATGTTTATTTATTAATTTAAATATTTTCTCACATTTGTGTATATTTTTTTTTTAACTGAGGAGAGTCATCTAAAGTTCCAATTAACTTTGTTTATACAATTATAACTAATCATTAAATTCATGTTTACACGCTACTTTACTTTACACTCCTTAACAGCCTTAATTTGAATACATAAATGTGGTTGAATACAAACGAATTTGTGTGTGTGTTTTTGTGCAAGTCGAATATTCATTAGTAGCTACAAGTAGATATGCATCAAATTGTTTCAGTATTTTTAATATACAAATATTTTATCAGAATTGTAAACATTTTAACGAGTGTCAGGAAATGATTTTATGTGCTTTGAAAAAAAGCCAACATAATTAAAAATTTATGAAGGTTTTTTTTTTTGTAATTTTAGCTGCCCACCGACAAATGCCAAGGTCGCATTAAAATGAAAAAAATTTGGAAAATCAAACTGTAGGTAGATTAAAATCTTGGACAATTAATAAAAGCAAAAAAAAATATATGTATATATTATTCACGCTGAGGTGTGATTTCACTTTTAACACTGCCTTTTTCTACAGTAGAGGGGAAAAAACATAATCTTGCCAGGCAGCACGACCCATAATTAGAAAGAATTGAAATTAAGATACAAAGTGCATGATTCAAGATTTAAACTTATGGTACTTGTCCGGTGGTGGTTTATTTTCAGTAAAATGACTGTAATTTAAATCAATATTTATTTCTAGTTAAGTGATGGTTTCCGTTTGCACGACCCATAGGCCAAGTACTTCAAACACAACTTGAACAAAATGATCTTCAAGGCACTTGCAAGACTGTGGCATATTTTAAAGAAATTTATTTTAAATTGAAATATCCATTTTAATCTATTTTCCTTTTTTTATTTTCAGTCAAAATCAACAAATTTTTATATTACAGGAACTAAACAACAATTGATTTTAAATATTAACGTTTTTTTATTTTATAAAACAAAACGGATTCAATTATTTTTAAAGTTAATTTTTCATTAAAAAAAAGTAATTTAAAAAATCAAACTTTAGGGGAAATCGAAACGCTTCTTTCTAGAATTAAAGAAAAACAAAACCAAAAAAAAAGTTTAAATTAAAACTTTTAGCAAAACAAATTAAGGTCTTCAACTTTCATCAATCAACGTTTAAATAAATAAGAAGACGGAGACCGAAAGAAAAACCCAAGTTTTTAGAATTAAGAACAAAATATTATGGAAAATTTTTTAACAGAAAAAGATAAGTTCTTTATCACGAATAACAAAGAAGAAGAATCAACAAAGGTCTTAAACAAAACCAAACGCAATAAATTACAAAGATCAACAGAAAATGTCGATGATCCTTTAACATTGACGACAAGACAACAGGAATTACAGGAATTTAAAAATAACGTAATGGGTGGAAGGTTTGCTACACCACCGCCCAATTATTGCAAACAATTTCTACAGAACGCTGTGACCATTAACTCAGCGTTATTAACGAATCTGAACAACGAAAAACTAAAGACCAATTGCAGTAGCAGCAGCAATAATACACTAAAACACACACACTCTGCCATAGATTTACCAATGCATGAGAAACTTTTAGAGAATGATGGGTGTGAGAAAACCGCCTCTAGCTTTAATGATAAGACTGAGAAATTGAAAACGAAGAGCCGCAAAGAATCGAAATTTGCCGAAAAACTTAGACGTAGTTTTAGGCGATCCGAACACAAATCCTTGGAGATTAAAAAGCAGGATAAAAAAGACTCGGGCGATTTGACAGCAGCCCAAGAGAGGTGCAGTAGTTTAAGACCTTTGCAAACTCAATTGAACAACTCTGCTTCAATATTCTCTTTAACGAATTTACCCGGCTTGGGAGGTCACATCAATCCTGCTTTATTGTTAGACAGTCCCGACGAAAGTACTCCACCCGAGATTTCCTATAGACATTTAAGCAGCGTAGCCACCACAAATTCCAGCACTTCGTTGGAGAGCAATTTTTGTGAGAGTCCCACAACTAGCATAAGTTATTGGGCGTGGCATATGAACAATAACAATATGGGCGGTGAATTGAGCACAACAGCCAGTAATCAACAGAATATCGCTAACAATCGTATTGCTCAAGCCAATGACAATCGCCGTCGTCTAGAGCAACAAAGCAGCAGTAAAAGTGAATATGAGCAGCCAAATGTGACCACAGCTAGCCGCAGTTGCAGTACGACTAGTGAAAGTAGCACGGCAGCAAAATTAAATCGTTTACAAAACTTTCTCTTTAAGTCCAGCAATGAAAGTACTCGTAGTATACAGGGCCACTCTAATGAAGGCTTTACAGTCTCCTCTTTTAATTCCTCTTCAGGCGA
Source organism: Lypha dubia (assembly GCA_947311025.1). Classification (NCBI taxonomy): domain Eukaryota; kingdom Metazoa; phylum Arthropoda; class Insecta; order Diptera; family Tachinidae; genus Lypha; species Lypha dubia. Next base: position 4,293,106 of record OX371263.1, read on the forward strand.
ATGGGAAAATCTTTGCAATTTTTCTTCTACTTCCAATAATCCTCCATCCAGTGAGGATATATTACCTCTAAGCAATGAAGGGGAAACCTTAGCTGCAGTTACAGAAAATAATTATTCTTCCAAAAACTACTATCAATATACTTTGGCCTCACCTAGTAATCCTTTTTTACCTGAAATAACAGCAAGCACATATCGCAGTAGCTATGAGGAAGAGGAGGAGGATCGCATAGTAGAAGATGAGCTGGATTCAAGTGTTACCTCGACCAAGTGTAGAATAGGTACGCACTCGGCCCAACTACCTACGCCCAACTACAGTCGCACTGGCTCCCAGGAATCGACACACAGTGAATATGCTGGCCCTAATTTAGATGTAAATAAAACAACTCTTAGTTCTGCACATTCTCATACTTGTGTTATAACACCTGGCAAACACAAAAGAAAATTATTTTCTTTAAGCACGCCCACCAAACTAAATTTTCCCCAACAGCAGCAGCAGCAGCCACAAACGCACCTACTCTACACACATAATCCTAAATCTTTAGGCAGTGATAGCAGCTCGAATTCGTCATCTATAGCCCAGCATAGAAATGTCACAAAAACTTCATCTTGTAATTTAGTACGCAGTCTTAATCCTTTTCTACCTGCCACCAAAGTGACGTCGTCTTCGCCGCCCCAGCGTACCTCGTCTTCGAGTAGTCTTAATAAACAACGTATGGGACCATATAAACAGCAGGCTGTTACTTCACCCATAGCAGTATCGCCGCACACAACGAACCCCTTAAACGATCTGAATGCCAGAAGAGAGGAATTTCTAAGGGCCACCATGCAAATATGTTTGGTAGTGTCACCACCTTCTTCTAGATTGCAGGTAAAGTTTTAGTTTAGTTTTTAAGAATTACAAATAATAAATGTACATACATACATGCATATGTATGTATGTATGTATGTTTTTCTTTTGTTAATATTTTTCCTTTAATTTATGTTACTTTTCGTATTGAAATAAATTTTTTTATTTTTTTAAAAATTTAATTTTGGTTTGATTTTTCATTTTGATTTGTAAATTTAGTTAAGTAAAAAGTTATTTAAACATTTTATTTAAAAAGATTTTAACTTGTTATCTTAAAATTCCAAGAAGTCTTAAAATAAAATTGAAATGCCAAATTAACCATCAACTGAAGTTGGCTTTGTGAGTAACTTCTCATTCACGAACATACATACTTAAAAGAGAAAAACCTCGGCCAGCCGCCACATCAGATTTTTTAAATGCCGCTCTTATACAAAAGTGCAGAAAAAAAACCTTATCTCATGTGATCGAAAAAACTTTATTAAAACCGATTCCCTGATAGGAACACGAACGGCCGATAACTTCAAAAGAAAAACTTTTGGACCATGCGACCAGTCTAAAATTCTTCATAACAAATTGATTACAAAAATTATTCGAAAAATTCCTACTAATCGAATAAAATTCTATTCGATTAAATTTTTTCCACCTAATTGAATAATATTGTTCCAATAAAAACTAATCGAACAAAAAGTTGCGAATGAAAAGAGTTTGGTTAAAATTATTTAAAATTATATATTATTATTACGAACAAATGTAGTTATTATTTCCACTGTATTAATTAATATTTGTGAAATGAATATTAGTTGAAATTCATACCTTATAGGAACTTCACCAATTTACAATAGAAAAATTACAAAAAAAAAAAACGAAAAATTGTATGCGGCGTAAACAATACCCACATACACCTGAAAACAACTTAACTAAAATATATATTTGTGGACTGCAGTCAAATCATTCATTTTATCATAATATTATTTTACAATAGTTTAAAAAAACTGTTGTTGTGCTTCAAGCAAAAAAGTCATAAAATAATAAGACTTTTTGAAGTTCGTTAATGGTTTGTCATAAAATAGCAGTAGAAACCTTCGTCGAGCAGCTGAAACTCTTCAGACGAGTCGGCGATAATATTTACAAGCCGGCGCTACTTATATATAACACAAGAATAAAAATATGTGTTTGTGTAAGTGATCTGCCTGGCAGCTTGTGAACGTTTTCCACTTGCCGCCGTCCAAGAAAATAGTTCAGGGGGGTTATTCTGGATTGCGATGCGATAGCAATCTTATTTACATTGTTTTCGCATCGCACTTGCTTTCGCATCGCAATTCAGAATAACCCCCCTGCTCATGTTACCGGCAACAGTTGTTGTTGTTTATATTTATTTCAGCAAGTTCGTATAGATAAAAAACAATTTGCAAATTTTAATTGATAATGGACATTTTTAGAAGATATACAGGAAATATATTATTTTCATTATTAACAAGTCGGACTCAATTACTTTACAAACATACATACATATTTCAACAGTATAATAGCGTAATATCCTTTATTATGTCGTTATTATCTGTATCTCATCAGCAGGATGGTTAAATTTGCATTTATTGCATTATTAAATTAAATTAAATTAAATTAATCATATACAGCAATAACATGTGTATTTATATTAGACTTGTTGTTCAAGTTTAGATAAAGACAATTTTTATTTGAACCATAACAGTGATATTTCGAGCTTATCGGCAGAATTCTTGTCCGTTCCAGCCGTTATAGAACTTTTAAAAGTGTTTCACTATGGATTATTATTTAAATCAGTCATTGGATTTTGAGAAAAAATATATTAAAAAAATAACTTTTCGCTCAAACCCGACGACGATCTTGTTTTCTTTTTGTGCTAGGAACCAAAAATACCACTATGCACTATATAAGTTCAGTTGGCGTATGATTTATATAATAAAATATTGTATATATTAATCATACGCCCGCCCCATCTGCAATCACAATGCAATAATTATTTTTTTAAAAAACTAGTGTGTACCAATAGTCGCCCCAGTCGAAGGTGTCCTAGTCACAGAAAGAAAAATCATAAAAAACCTCTTATAAAATAGTCATACAACAACCAAAACTACAATTATTTAATGATAAATTTGTATGAATTCACAAAAATTAAAAAAGAACGGTTAAATGCAAAAACAAAATACTCAACTCTCTCATCTTTTTCCCATATTTCTCCCACATATTAGTATGTATAGATGTCTTGTTGTTATTTTTCTCTTTCAATCCAAATGTGTAAAACACATGTATGTGTTATTTGTTTTTTTTTTTTTTTTTTGGTTGGCTTTAACTTACATGCATGAGTAATACGCGTGAATGTAGTAGTAGCAATTTTAAACGGTTATAGCTTCCTAAATACTGAACCCGCAAAAATCCATAACACCTCGTTCACTGCTGTGAAAAAAATGTCTTTAATTTGTTAGAAGTCTTGTAAAAATCGGTTGTTTAATAAGTGCACGAAGAGCAGCACAAAAAAAGCAATTGTCTATTACATAATTATATAGATAACAAAATCATTCATATAGGGAGCAGCAAAATAATGTATCCTCATTCTGAAAGCTAACATCCATGATACATTTTAGTAGGAGCAAAGTTTCCCCCAACTACGTTTCTATAGCACATTGTTATTGTAAATCGGCGTTTCTTCTCTTGCAATCCTTACTTTTAATGTACGTACTTTTAATACGAGTTTAGCACTTTTATGTAAAATATTTAAAACCACCAAATCTTTGGTGTAAGGTCTTTTTGTACAATTTATTTAAAAAAAAAAAAAACACTCCTCCTTCAACATCAGCAACATAGAGTAGTCGCCCAAGACACTTTTTTTCTCACTTCTTATACTGCGTGTGAAATTCTATTTTTATATTCAATTAATGTGAAATAATTAAATTGTGCTTTTTAGCAAATATTTTAAGCTCCACACAATAATATTTAAAAGTTCTGCGTTGTTGATTTTAAAGGATCTTATGGATATTTTAATGGATTTGCGTTTATTCGTCTGAATTGCTTCCACACAACAACAATGTGTGAATTCCTATTTAAGTCTCATTTTGTTGGTTGTTAATTATTTATGTAAATAGGATTTTACTTGTTGGTTGGTTGGTTAACTGTTTATATTCTTCTCATTTCATTTTATCTTGTTTTCTCTTACTTTCGTTGCATTGTTGTACTACCACAAGCATTTCCGATTTCTTTACTGCAAAAAAGAACATCATGGCTCTCGCTAGAGATGAAAACCAGTGTGACAAAATGTATTAAGAATAAGCTTCAAAATAGTATATCCTTTCCAAGAAAACAACGTATTACGAACTTCTAGATTTTCCTTTCTAATAAAAATAATAATTTAATTTAGAAAAACTAAGTTTAAAGAAAACGAACTGAAGCCTGACAAATTAATATTCCTTTGATTAAACATCACTCAGTCGACCACAAAATTCGTAACTTAATTGAAAATGTATTTTTTATATATTCGAAATTTTCTCATATCTCTAAAAACTTGCTTTCTCTTAGTTTGTTAAGTAAATTTTTAAGTCTCGGTATTTAAAAACAATGCACTTAAAAGGTTTTTAAGGTATTTACTCGTATATAGATTAATAATTTGATTAATACGTTAATGAAAATTGCCTCAAAATAAAATACCATTTAATTTTTTCTTTAAAATAAGAGATATTCTTTTAAATAATTTTATAATCTCGTTTTAAGGTATTGGAAAATATATCAATATTATATCACGTAATAAAAATTCCTATGGAAGGGATTTTTTTTATATAAAAATAAAAATTTAATAAAAATCCCTGAATTCATAAAATCTTTTCCAGTAAAGCTGGTAATATTTATACAATAGTTATCTACAACAAAATACGTTCAAACGTTTGCAATTCGCATGTATGATCAAATTAAATATGAAGAATTAAGTAAAAAGATTTTAAAGTAAAATTTCCATTGACGAGATTTTTTCATATTATAAAAACTCTCGCATGCACTATAGCCAAAATACTGTGTAATTTAAAAAGAGATCCAAAGCAAATGGTCTTAAAATAGAATTTTTTGATATTACTTTTTCTTGCCACTGTAGTGAAGCTACAAACGTTTAAAATGTTAAAATAAAAATGCAAAATTAAACAAACACACAAACAAAATAAATAACAAATCCTTAATGGATTCAAATTCACACCAAATGCCAGGTACTGTGCAAAATTAACCAACCAACAAGGAAGTTGTAAAAATGAATTCTTTTTTTTTTATAATAAAATTCTAACACATAAAGTTTAGTGGGTTGAAACTTGTTTGCTTTCGGAAAAATTTGTAAATTCAATTTTAAACTTTAGTAGTTGTGTGCTCTTATGGAAGCACCCTCGGATAATAAAATTGTTAAAGAAAAATTCTGTTTTCAACAATTTTTATTTCTTTTGCATGTGCTTTAAATAAAATTCCACTTAAATAAATAAATATTATATTAAGAAATCTTTTATTCAAAGCAACGCAAGAGAAAAAAAAGAAACAAGATGCAGATTTTAATTTTTGCTTTCAAATCTGGGATAATATTTAACTAAAAGCAATTTTAATGAGATTTGGGCAAATGTTTCAGACAGCCCTTGCCGCTCTACAGTTTCACTTCAAACAGCCAGATTTAATATTTAACTTTTTTCATTCTTTCATCCATGACAGATGTTAGCTTTCCGTTTCCGTTTTTAGTATTTTATACAATACGAGTAATGTCCATTGTATTGCTTTTGATTTTTTGTTACTGTTTGTCATTTATTTTCTATGAGATACAGAAATTTAAAAAAAACAAAAAAAAAAACACTGAAAACAATTTACAAATATTGCAACCGCTCATGTTGAAATAATATGACAGAGTATTCCACACGAACACATTTAACAACTCAGAGCCAGAACAATAATGTTAAATTAATAAAATGATTTTAAGGTTAAAAAATATCTGTTTAGGGTACATTTCCTTTAACAAAAAAAAAAAAAAAAAAAAAAAAAAAATAGAAATAGATGATGTTGAATATCGACTGAGTTTTCGCCACAACATTATTTACTTAAACGGTCAAGGACTAAAATCAGTTTTCAATTGATTACAGCTTTTGCTTTTCCCATTTAAGTGTTTTGCTAAAATAAAATCAATATTTAGTTCTTTTCGAAAAATAATATTAAAAAGCACTTTAAAATGTTTATTAAAGTTAGCTTTGCTTTTAAGTTATTTAAAATTAAAGTTTAAATATTTAAAGATTTGTATGTTGCCGATACCACTTTACTTGTTCAATTTACTGGTAGAGTTACACATATCCATTTTAGACAACATCACTACTGTAGGGGTGCTGCATTATATGGTAGGTACCCAACAGTCTCTCCTTCCTTTATGTCCGGCCTTTTTATAATTTGTTCTCAAGTTACTTAAATCAAATTGAAAGAGTCCCGTTATTCTGCTTTTCCAGATAAGAAATAATTACAAATTACTTTCGGTGGAGGTGGTGGATACCACCTCCGTCTACGCCACCAGGATTTTTCTGAAAACGCAAAATCCATTGAGAGAATTTTTCAAAAACAAAACGTACCAGGAGTAAAAAAGTACTAAACTAGAAGCTCGTAATAATTGATCGAACAACGAAAAATTAGACATCATGATGTTTTGAGACTAACCACAGTCTCATCATCAAAGTTGTTTACCGCAGAGACCTTTCTGCCATCGCGGCAGCTACAATCTATTAGTTTAAGATCCTCTTTCATTAATTGAATCTGCTGAGTCACTATATTGCAGCCTCCAGAAAGTGTGAAACTTTTTATAAAAAATTATTAAAATATTAGTACAACAATACCAATTTATTCTTCTTTTTTTTTAACCATTAAAAAGTACCTTATATGTATTTTAATACGGGTCACATGATATCTGTCTACCAAATTTCAATCGAATTCATTCAGCGGTTTTCGAGTTATAGTGAAACAACATTCAAACATACAAAGTTTCACATCTATAACATTAAGTACGACAGTAGGACACTAAATTATCAATTTTGTTCCCCTGCGTTAAAGGTTAATATGTTTGATGTGAAAAAAAAGTACGTTGGAAATCAAAACAATAAAAAAATGTGTGTTGTTCTTAATATTAAATTTAATAAAATTTAAATAAACTATGGCGGACAGTATTATACCCTCCCCTACCCACAATTCGACGCATCATTATATTTTTATTTTAATTTATTACAACTAAATTTTTTATACTTCAAAATCAATTTACGTTGAAAAAACTTAATTCAATCGGATTAAAACTGAATAATAAAATTCAATATATTTTTGCATATATTTGTGTCTGCTTGCAGCATATCGAGCGTAAATGCCACAAACGAATTTGAAATCATGCTATAAAACGATTTATTGACTTGAGTTTGTAGCTGGTGGTTTCAATTCCATTGTTTTTTTTTTTTTTTTTTTTTGTTATTGTTATTTGTCACATGTAGACCCACTAGAGTTCTGAATCCTGCATATATTCCCTACACATCTTAAAAAATCATCCTAAACACTTTAAAATACTTTTGAACATACATACACGTTTATACGTTTGTATAACAAATAAAGTTTACACATTTAAATGAAGAGGCAGGCAATTTTTAAGGCATCTCAATTAGTGAAAAAATCTAATATTTTAGAAAATATATAATCCAAATTTTATTTTTCGCGGTGGATGCGTATGATTAATATTAATTAAGAATTTCTTCTAAACTTGCTAAAGAAATAAGAAGTCTTATTTAAAGAATTGAATTGACTAAATCTATTGACCTTTTCGACATCAAAACAAAATGGAATTTAAGTTTTTAGATTTTTAAATCCCAACTATTTTAAGCATTTACAAAATTTCCCTTTAAAAGTAAATTAGTTCGAACTCTTCAGATCTTTTCAAAACAAAAAAATACTTAATATTATATTTCCATTAAATTAAACTTTTGGCACAATTGTGTACTCACAGTTGACACACAAATTGCAAATGAAATCTTTCATGCAATTGTTTGCGACATATTAAATATGTACACATAATTTTATTCTTTTCAATTCTAATCCAATTTGTTTGTTTAACATGACATTTCGAATCCATTTGAATTAAAAATTGAGTTTGCAGAACAAGCAAAACTTTATGTCTATATTTTTGTTTCAAACAATAGCTTTCATTTGTAGACAAATTGTTTTCTGTTTGCAAGAATGTTTCTGGAAATGAAAGGAAGACTCTTGCTGATTTTGTTAATTAGAGAAGGGATTATGAGCAAATATGCTTGTACACGGCTTTCTTTATTATTTATCTGCCTGTTCTAAGATGTCGAACAGAGAGAGACATAATGAAATAATCCTTAAAAAGTGATATCTTATTTGTAAATTTGTATTGAAAATACAGGAAAATATTATTTAACTCTGCGAAATCATCAAATAATCCCACAAATATTTTAGTAGTGGATGCTCACGCTCATTTATTTAACTTTTTATCCATCTCATTTTCCCATCTCTAGTTGTTTTGAAATTATTAATGCATAAATTTGTAAAACTTAAGGAGTCGCTATCTTTGTTTCGTTTAGCACAGACTTACAACAACAATATTGTTATGGTGCGGAAATATGAAAAAAATAGAATTAGAATAGAATGAAAAATATATATAAATTTTGGAATTTCTGTAGAAAACAATACTTTTGATATCTTATAATTAAAATAAGTTTTAACAAAACTATAATTGGTTAAGGTACGGCACCGATAATAGCAGACAGTAGGCTAATTCCATTTAAATATAACGTAAACAACACAAGTTGTATAATATTTTTATAATAGAAAATTTAATTGATAGCCTCCTTTCTTTTTTTGTAGTCAGTTAAAAAAATATAAAACTCGGCTGCCGCCCGTTTAACCCATTTAAAGTAAAATATTCAGAAAGTATCGCTCACACTTTCGCTTATTTGTTGCATGAGTTTGAGCAGATTAAGTTGCGTTTTTGTTGCCAACCGATTTTAAACGTTTTCGCCCATTTCTAACCTCTAAAAACGTGAAACTTTTCAGAGACTCAACGCATCGGGAGAGGTGCCCACATAAAACAAATTTTAAAATTTTCAATATATAAAAATTGGCAAAAAAAGACTGACTCCAGGAATGGGCCGAATGCACATGATGCAAAATTACCGTTCTAATGATACCTGCTTGAAGCATATCTATCGGTGGGATGGTTTCTGAGTCTATACCGGACATACATACAAACATTTTTTGTATCTTATAAACTTATAAAAATCATTACATTTCGCTGAATTATCTGTAGGGGTTTTCCCCAGTTTAAAATTTACTTGAACTTTCCTCGAAGTTTTTAAAACTATTTTGGAAGTTCTGAAATATTTCCAATTTTTAAATTTAGTAAATTTTCGCAATTTTTTTACTCATTTCTTTTTGAAAATTTTGTGATCAATAAAACAGTTACCCATAACACTCAACTGTAATTTTCTTAATATTTATTTATTTTACATTTAAAATTTTATTAATTGTGTTTTATTCTGTTACATTTCTTGTTTATGCATACAAAAGTTCAATTGATTTATGCAATTAAATTGCAAATGGCATTTTCCTGGAACGTGGACATGTAGTGGTTCACCACAAACCAAATATTTAGACATAAATTAGTAGTCCAAAATAGAAACATTTGTAACATTGAAAAAAAGTCATTAGTCATGCATTTAAATTAAATATACATACATATGTATGTATGTTTGTGTATATAAACAGATGCACACACAAATCGTAACAAACTTAATTGTGTATGTGTGTATGTATTATAGCAATTAAGAAGCTACATTTTTTTCAGTTACTTAAGAAAAATTGTTTCTTAATTCCTACTTTATTTGTAAAATATTTTTCGTAAACATATCGCTTTCTAAACCGAAAATATAAAGACTAAATGGCTCAAAGTGGCCATATATAAAGGCTTACATTTTAGAAACTTCGAATGCATTTTGCCAAGTTTCAGTTTTTTTGAGATATGCTTAAGTTGCAATAAAGGAGCGATTTACTCCTGCTCTTAGCATTTCTGTAACAAATTAATATTTTTTAACACATGGAAAATTGTGTATTAAATTAGATTAAAATTCATTATATAAAATTATATATTTTGTCCACTTCTCTACCTCTTCTCTTATATCTCTTAAGCCACTTATTTTTATCTAATTTACAGAATTTGACGCATTTGTTTAAATTCGAAAACATATCGAGCATTTGCTGCAATAGTGTCATAAATCAAAAGATTTGATTTTTGAGTCAATAAATGCAGCATTAACTGTGATATCGTTTCATCCAAAATTCTTATAGAATGAAACTTCGTTATAACGAACTTCATTACAACGAGAAACTCAATATAACGTATGTATTATTGAGTTCCTTGAGAAAATCTCTTTATTGCAAAGTTTTTCATACAAAAATACACTATAGCTATAACGAACAAATTCTGAGCAAGGAAGCCTCTATATAGCGAAATATTCATTCAAATGCCTCAATATAACGAAATCAGTATAAAGCCTAAATGATAAAGTCGCAAAGTCTAAATGTATTTACAAGAGCATTTGTAAAGCATCTGCAGAACAAAGTACTGGTATAAAAGCCTCTATACTACGAAGTAAAAATACAATTTTAAGCAAAATGCATTAGATATGTTAACTTGAATCCTTTGACACTATATTTTATTAAAACTGAATAAAATTAACTGAATAACAAAAATGTGTTTTGTTTTATATTTACTTGATGAAATATAAGCTTTTTATTACCATTCTCATGTTAAATAGAATTTCAATAAAGGAAACTATGGTTGTATACTTATAACAAATTTTGTTACATTAAGGCTTTACTGATTATATTTATAGCGAATTAATATCTATAAAGTAGTATTTTCGGATCCCCTTTTAATTCGTTATGTCGAAGTTTCACAGTATAATAATGTTTCTACAATTAAGTTGTTAGTGTGTTACAAGCGATAACTGGGGCATAAGGTCGACGTTGCTTTTTAAAATTAAAGAGTTGATTAGATTTGGGATTTGAGCAGTCCATTAGCTTAAAATTAATTTTTCTGTTTTCAAAAATTCCCAAAATCTATTCAGATTGGGCAATTTTTAAGTTAAAAGGAGTTACACACACAAATAAATATGTATATCCGCTCGTACACCATCGTAAAAATAGTCAGAATAGATTCTCATGAGCTCAAAATGTCGAGATCTGAAGAAAACCTGGGCAAAATCATCCTTTTTGTTAAAGCCAGAAGTCAAAACTGCCTTATTGTTATTATTTTCTTTGCAAAACCGATTGGACATAAATACATTCTCGTTTTATTTTTATTTCTTTAAGTTAAATATGTTCATAGACTATTCATAGATGTGCATGGATTAGTAGCATCTTTAAAATACATTTAAAATTGTATTAATTTAGTTAAAATCGGTATATAAAGTCCATGAGAAATAAGAAATAGTGTCAAATCTTATTTACCCTTCGTCAAATCATATAAAATTATTTTATATACATGCTTACGTACATATTTATAAAACGTAATATGGATTTTTTTAGTTTGTGCCGATTTTCAATAAGAATCGTCTTGACAAATCCTGGCACATCAGTCCAAAACTCCAACTTTTCTGGCTTAAATGCAGTTTAGTGAAGCTTCACCAAATTAAATAAAATATAGCCTATGTGATAGAAAATTAAAAAATAAGAAGAAAAAATTAAATAAAAAAGTTGGCGGCAACGCATAGTTTTCGAGTTATTGGCCTCTGAAGTTTTCATATAAAGCTATGAAGAAAATCTAGTCTATATACCGCCGTGTCGGGATATACCATGGTGGAGAAAATCATTAAGCCCGGCCGAAGGCCGGCTATGCAAAAATTCTATTCTATATACCGCCGTGTCGGGATATACCATGGTGGAGAAAATCATTGAGCCCGGCCGAAGGCCGGCTATGTGGGCAAACTTTACAATTAAAAATAAACTTCTTCTTAATTATTAATACGTTTTATTAAATAAATATATTTACGTAATGCATAATTTAATTTTGAATTCAAATATTATTCGCTTTCTATCACATAGGCTAATTTTTATTTTATTTGGTGTAACTTCACTAAAGTACGTTGAGAAATGCAAAGGGAAATCGCACATATATATGAAAACTTCAGAGGCCAATAACTCGAAAACTATGCGTTGCCGCCAACTTTTTTATTTTATATTTTCTTCTTATTTTTTGATTTTCTATCACATAGGCTAATTTTTATTTAATTTGGTGAAGCTTCACTAAAGTGCATTTGTTCCACTTTTCTGGTGGCTTCAGAAAACCTTTTTCACGAGCAGACAGATGGACAGCTGGACATGGCTCATTCAACTTCCCTATCTATAAGGATCGAGAATATATGTATATATTATTTATTTGTGTCATATGAATATTGTTGAAATAACGCACACACGGAATAACAAACATATAAATACCCATATTATTGCTGGTGAAGGCTATAAAAAAGACAAGCAGGTATTTTTCAAAGTTCTAAAAGTCGAAATCAAATATTGAAACGAATGTAATTTCTTTCATTGTAAATGTATGATTTTAGTATTCAAAATATATAAATCCAATAGATTCAAAGTGTATGTATGCACATAATTCTGAACTTAAATATCAATCACGTGTTTATATTTAATTTAAACTTGCAATCTGACTAATAAATTTTAAATTTATTTAAAATTTCAATTGAAAAATATTTTTTCTGGTGAAATGAATAATTTTTAAAAGCCACAATTACTTTGTTATTATTTTATGTACATATGTACGTATGTATGTAAGTACATGTGTAAAAAAATTATTGCTTTTCAATTCGAATTCAGGCATTAATTTATTGAAATATGACAGAAAAAAATTTATAAATTTTATTAAATGAATTATTTTAAGCTATAAATAAAATTTAAAACTAAAATTTATTGTAAATAATTCTTCCAAAAGTAACTGACTCAACAAAAAGCGACATACAGAACAACGGACGACAATATGCTCAAAACCAATAGATTTTAAATAGATTTTTTCGTAAATAGGTTGGTGTTGGCTGAAGTGGTTAGCGCGTTGACTACTAAGCAAACAATGTCTTGGGGCCTGGGTTCAAACCCTGGCCAGAGGGAATCAATCATCATTAATTTCTCTAATGTACATTAAGGAGACATTCTATTAATTATTTTCGGACTATTTAAGTGATGAAGGCATAGCACTGGTCACTAAAAAACTGTCCCGACAGCGATTGATGCTGTTCCAAGCTTATGTACACAACATCGCCATCCTTCGTCGGTTAGCAGAAGCATCGGCGAAGTAAAACAATTAAAACAATTAATAAAATGCAGTTTTTAATACAGCTTAACAAAGTTAATGCGTCTACGTAACACCGGATGCTACTCAACACTGCTATAAAACAAATTAACATAACGCGCAAAGCAAAATTGTAAAAGAGTTAAAGCTTCTAAATTTTCAACATCTATCTACCCTTCCCTCTCCCTGAGTTCCGGCACAATGCACTGCATACGTAGTAGGGGTCATCCCCTGAGTGCTGGTCCTATTAAAAAAAAAACAAATCCTCCAGTTCGAGTTAGTAACAAAATCCTAAAAATTAATGGCCGAACTGTGTTTCTAATCTTTACCGATAGTAGAAGAGCCCTGTGCGTGTACGGAGCCTTCTAGAAGGCCTCGCCAACTCTCTTTTTTTCCCGCTAGGTAATTGAAACCAACTCTATGTTACTATTAATTTGCAATTGTATTGTATAGTCTATAATCTCTTGTATTATTATTGTTGAACACAATTTCATTTACACACACAACGGTTGCAGCTCTAAAATATTCATAATTAAACGACCACAAATATGCTTTCAACATACAAATACATACATACATATGTATGCATGTAAGCAAATCCTTAAGAATTAAATTAAATTAAACCACTATAAATTCCATTTCATATAAAAAAAACATTTATCATTCGTGTAATTCTTTGAAATCATTATTAACTTGTCTAGTATGATAATAACGTTGATGATGATAATTATCAGTTTTAACAAGAACAAACAAATAAAATTAAACATATAAAACTTTTCCAAAACAATTTAGAAATCACTTGTAAAAAATTTACCAGCATAAACCTAAAGCTTACAAAAGAATTGTGAATAGTATTGTAATTTGTTTACTAACAATTGTTTAATAATGAAAACTGAAGCCTTAAGATTATATGTATATTGCTTGTCTGTAGTAAACATTTGAAATATGTTTGTAAGCCTAAGAATATAACCAAATAATAAACACTTTTTCATAAGACTCTTTCCCATGTTTTGGTAGAGAGAAATGATAATTTTTTACTGTTAACCAATATCTCCTCTTCCACTCCAATAAAAATTTCAGCATTTGTAATAATATGCCATTGTATTCAATATCACCCCTGGGGAGAAGCTTATACATCTTGCTGCCAATTCACACCTTGATGCTGACCTTGCTGGTGAAAAGTGTAATTGCCTTTTCCAAAAAGTTCCTTTTGCCAATTACCGATAGCTCCTACATGTTACTACACAATCTCTGAAACAACAGAACAACGGGCGTACATATACGATATTGAAGGTAGTATGATAACCTATGTTACTCTGGTAGAAGGTGAATAGTAACCTGAAGTCTCTACCCACGACCAAAGTCGATAGGAAGTTAATATCTAAGGGTTCCCTTTCGAGGATTGAGCAATAACCATACAGGAGCCGTTAAGCACCACAGTTGAATGTCTACCGAGTTTTAAAAAACTCCTTGCTCCGACGTCGGACTCACCTTACGATCTGATGCGAGATGTGTGCTGCATCTGCTTGGCGATGAATATATTGGTGGGCATCGTGCTACCCTCGGATGTGGCATGTTTCAGTGACCGGTTATATTGAGGTATCTTTCAGGAGTAAACGAGGAGGCTGTGGTTGCTACCAAAATCGGCCAATGCTAGTGGCCGATTTGACTTGGTACAACCATCGTCAAGTCTCTGTGTGATGGTACTAAACAAAAAAGCACCTTCGGAAGCATGAGAGTAGAAACTTAACGAAGGTGTTTAGTCCATGTTTGTGCCTGCCGAATAATAAGAAAAAATCGCAAAACTACTAAAACAAACAAAATACCATTATTGGGATTTTAGAATTTCATTTGGAATCTATGGGATTTGAGATGCAAATCGTAATAGATTCTCTGCAACAGCAGATGTATTTAAAAGGTGTTGTAATTTTAGACCATCTATAAATATTTCTATATACATATTTCTATTTTTCAAATTAAATAAAGTTGTTTTAGATTACAGAAAAAGCGTTTTCATCTGCTGTGTGTTAAGAATGTCTATATGCCTGCATGACATTGATGCTTTTAATAATCATTAGTAAACTTTAGCGATTAAATCAAGATTTAAAATTTTAGTTGTTTTGCAATATTCTATATACTCGTATGTACGAGTTTATAAAATATAAAAAATGTTTGTAAAAATGTATGCTCATGTATGTCCGTTATAAAATCAGAAAACATCTAACCGACAGGTATCATTAGAATGGTAATTTTGTAAAGATGATTATAGACACCTAAAATAATGCATCATGTCCATTCGGTCTATTCTTGGAGCCGGTTTTACAATTTTCACGTTAAAAATCCTTTTTGCAAATTTTAATATATTGAAAAAAATTGTGTATTTAAATCTTGTATGTAGACACCTTTTCCGATGTGTTGATCCTCTAAAAAGTTTTTTACCAAATTTTTAGGGGTTAAAAATGGGTGAAAACATATAAAATTGGCACATCTCGAAAATAATAAATAAAATAAATATGTGGATAAGACGGGCGGAAGCCGAGTTTTTGTTGTTTTTCATTCACTTCAGAAAAAGGAGGTAATAATTCATGGAGTATTTTTACATCTTTTTTAATTCGGCGGACATACACCGACGGGGGTACACCCAAATATTCATGTGATAATTCGTCCATTTAGAAACCGATTTTAGAAATTCTTTTGTGTTTTTTAATTTAAGCTACGTTCACATTTATCAAATATTTGTCGAAAAAAACGTAACCAACAAAAAACCATATAATTTATTTCTTTTAATTTCAATATTTTTTTAATTATGGGTTCGCATTTTTTAAAAACTATACAAAATAAATTTTTTTGAAGAATAATTAATTTTATTTTGCAATATAAAAACAAAGTAAAATGACACTATTTATAAGCAAAACTAGTGGTTACGTTTTTTTGGACAAATATTTAATAAATGTGAACGTAGCTTTATACTTATGAATGTGAGTTTAATTTAAGAAAATTGTCTTAGGGACAATGGTATTGCTAGTATACTCATATGTATATATCATTCTTTCATTTAATACAGACTAATTTTTTTGTATTATTACAAATACAATTACAATCTAATATTGAAACATTTCGATTTAATATAACGGATATTAAGTACTCGTCTCTATGTAGAAGATATTGTTCGTTATAACTTAAATTTGAATACTAAATAATAATTGCGTTTTTATTGTTTTGATCAAGAGCTTTTTCCTTTTTTTTCCACTTTTTTATAGCTGGAATAAAATTTAAGACAAAATGAGTTTGTGGGCACTAGTTTTTATTTTTATTGTGGCTTAAAATCCCACAAGAGTGACAATAAATAATTCGATTTGAAATAATTGGCTTTTTACAACACAACGTACGTGAGTCATACTTTGAATCAATGTAAATACAAAAATATTTTAAAAAAATCCTAGATGAACCCTTGAAAGATTTGACACTTAGAAAATAAAAACTGAAATGTAAAAGAAAAAGGTTTTTAAATTTAAATTGTGGGCTACGCTTTCTCTTTCCCTATTATTATTTTTTAATTTAATGCTCGAAGTTTTTAGCAAACAATATTTTTCTTTGTCCTGTATACATAAATCAAGCTTTTAAGTGGGAACTGAAAATATACGTACATAAAACAAAGTGTGTGTGTAAAACAAACAAATAAAACTCCATGTGACCATTTTTTATTTATTTTTATGGGATTTATGTGCTTCTATATAAATGATATTAATGCTATTTTAATATAATTTAACGATTTGTCTGTAATACAAATATCGTGTAAACATCAAAAAGAAATCACAGCAATTCAATGCAATAAAATGTAATTGTTGTTTCAACAAATCGTTAAACACAAAACAATTTAATGCTAAAACATAAATCTTTATGGACTTGTGTGCAAGTTAAAAAAAAAAAGAAACAAGGAAACAATTTATCAAAGCAGCATTTATGATGACACTTTAGGTTCATAAAATATATAAATCAAAGAAAAATTCAAAAATAAAATAACTATAGAAATGATATCTTAACGTTGAAAAAAAGGGCAACAAAAGAAAATGCAATCATTAAGAATATAATTTAGATTTCGATGGAAAGCTCATGCAAATGCCTGTTATTTTGGTCATATTTAAAATAAAAGTATTGTATATCATTTAAAAAAAAGTTAGTTCAATTCGCTAAATTCAAATCCGTTTTCAGTTTTTCTCTATCATCCACGTATAAAATTTTCTTAATGAGCGTGGCTGTTGCCCTTCTTCCATATAACTTGCGTACGGTTTGTCAGATTTCAATCAATAAAACATGAAAACAACGCCTTTAGAATTGCCTTTAACTCTGAATATACGAGTACATATTTCTATCTTTGATTTTATATTTCTATTATTCAGAAATTTTTAAAATTCCTTTGTTTAAAAAAATAATAAAAAAATAAAACTGAAAAATTTTCTTATTTTGATCATTGATTATTGTGTGGACACATACATTTATCATTGTGTTGATTTCATAAACAAGAATCTCTTTGAGAAATTAACGTAAACGTAAACCGAATGTTTTTTTTAAGTTTAAGTTGTTATACATAAGTCACATTTACTTTTTATTTAGTTATATTTAGTTATCGCAGCACCGGGAGCAAACACACATATGTAGTCAGATTACCGATTTCATATCGATTTTGTCCACATTACCCACAAATCTGCAAAATGCATTTCCTGTAATTCCTCCTCAGAATCTTACACGTAATTCTAAGTGCTCATTTTTTATAGATACTAGAATCATTTAAATGTTGTGTAATTTAAAGATAAATATTTTTTTTCAAGATTTTTCTCTCACATGGATTAAATTTTCAGCTAAATTTTTTAACATTTTGATGTTCTTAAGTCATTTAGTTTGTTGAAATGAATACATTTATGTAAGTATGTAGAAACATACA
The DNA here is from genome assembly GCA_947311025.1 of Lypha dubia. NCBI lineage: Eukaryota > Metazoa > Arthropoda > Insecta > Diptera > Tachinidae > Lypha > Lypha dubia. The sequence goes on from OX371263.1 coordinate 4,311,277, forward strand.
TGCCTTCATATAAAAATTTTACCTCTTATCAACATCATCAAGTCAATACGTCTTTGTGCGTGCTCATTTCTGTTTGTTTTTTCTATTTTATTTTATTCTTCAACAAAATAATCATCGACATAAAAACGACCAAACACACAAAATGATTGATATGATGCGACATTGGATTAGAATTATAGAGCCATCAACAAACGAATAATTGGAGTGATTAAAAAGGCAGCAGCGAATGTGTGTTGGAACAAGTTTAAAAAAGGCATGTTGATGAATAATTTTTGGAATCCGATTTTGTCGTTCTCTGATTTGCACTTAAGAAAAATATTTTAAAGTTAAAATTTTTCCAGTTTTTTAATTTTTATGATAATCTTAATTCAACTTTTAAAATTTACCAAACAGTTTTTAATTTATGATGAAATCACATTAATCGTGTACCCCTAATTTGTAGAGTCATAATCGTCGCAGACTAAAGTTATCCTTGTAAATCATCACATTTTCAGTCACTTGACATCGATTTATGGTTGCATATATTGGGGTTAAAAGCATATTTTGACAATAAATGCATATATTTTGAGTTTTAGGCATTCTTTAATGCCTACTTCAAAATATATTTAACAAAACCTAAACAACTATTTTTAAAGTGGCATACAACAATAATTTTCACCAAAGAAAAACTTTTATAAGTAAATTAGATGAAGAAGATTGTAAGGGCAACAACAAAAAATAAATAAAAAGAACTTTGAATATATGTAAATTCTTTAGAGAATAACTTGTATTTTTTAAACTCAAAATAAATACATAAAGTGTTGTAATACTGCAGGAATTCACTACCCACAAAAACTTAGAAAATTCCGTTGAAGAATATACGAGTACATGTAAGAAATGTTTGTAATGTTAAAGTCTAAATTAAAAATAAATGAAACAAATTTGCGACGCTTTTGAATCAGTTGTAAATAATTTAAAAGGCGAAATTTTTCTTCAGTTCTAACAGAGTTAGTGTTACTTTTAAAACTATAAAAAATATTTAATTCGATTCTTGAGCAACTGGAACACAAGTACTGGTATACTTTTCTCAGTTTTTTCTTAAACATTTCTTACTTGATTTTAATCCCATGTCTGACAAGCTAATTTTTGTATTAACCATCCTGATTAGGTGCGGATGGTTTTAAGTCATACATGCTTACATACATTTTTCTCCGTTTTGAAAGAGAAGACTTTGAAACTTTCAAATGGATTTTTAGAAACATGTTCCTATTACATTTCTAAATAAATAAATAAATATGTATGTTTGTTTGCAGAGCCTTTGAAACTAAATTCACATTTCAATATCTATATTATTGGGTTTTGAATTACGTGCTTGACCGTTGTAAAGATCTAAAACTGTATACAAAAATACATACTCGTAGATATACATACATACATATTCCTTGTACGTTGCACCTCAGATTTTTTATACGTATTCTATCTTTAAATCTTATACATACGTATATACTTATATATACATACATATATACATATATATATTTAAGCCATATGAATGAATATAACAGAAATTCCATTTCACGGCATGCGAGCAAAAATTCAAATTGAAAATGATATTTTGCGTGTATAATTTTCCAGATGTTTGTATGACCGCAGGAGAATCCTTTAAGTCTATACCGATGATAATAAATAATACAGAAGACACACGCATATATAAGTATGTTTGTATGTACATATTTACTATATATGTATATATGAACATGCACACGATATTGTTATTGAATTTGTTTGCTTTTTTTTGCATTGGGCTCACAAGATTGATAAATTTATATTGGTCTATAAATACTTGAATACTTACATACGTAAATATGTGTGTAGTGTTTCACTTATAACAAACATTACCTTGAACAAATAACTTATCCTACACATACCACATCGTCTTCTACATTATAGAGCATATAGACAGCGTTATCGTTGTGCCCCTTTGTCCCTTTTCTGACCTCAAAGCCCCTTTTTGGGCCCTTAAATTTAAATCCCCTTTTGGATCAATATAATTTATTTTGTGCCCCTTTTTGAACAAAAAAGAATACATTTTAGAAACAAAAATAGAAAATATTTTAATATATTTATATATAATGGCCATGAAGCCGAGCTAGAAATAAATACTAACGAGATCTCAAGGAGTGATATTATGAATATTGAAAGCAAAATATTGCTTTTTTACCAAAAATTGTGTAGGGAAATTTTATCAAGAATTAATATTAGCGATAAAATACTGTGTGTATTGAAGTATTTAGATCCAGTTTTTATCAAATCAGTTGAGGACATTAACTACTTTGAAATTTTTTCTGCTTTTAGTGATATAATTAGTGAACCAGACGAATTTGTAACTGAGTTCAAGCTATTAGAAAGCAAAACGAATGTCAAAAGCTATGAAGCAATTTTAAAAATATCTAAGCCTGAAATCTTGTGGAATGAAATAGGAAATTTAAAAAACTGTTTGGACGAAAAATTATATCCAAACTTGTATAAATTTGCGTCATGTATATTTACTTTGCCACATAGTAGTGCTTCTGCTGAACGTGTTTTTTCGAAGTTAGCATTACTAAAAAATAAATTAACAAATAGACTGAAAGTAGACACTTGTCAGTCCATGCTATCCGCCTTAAATTTGTTTCAAAGTGACTTGGAAGATTGGATTCCTAGTGATGAACTTTTTCGAAAATACAGAAGAACAGTTTCAAAAAAATAGGTATTGAGTGCAAAATTATGTGAATATACATATATTTTAATTTGCTTATATCTTTTAATTTAATAATGAGATGTATAGAAAATTTACACAATTGTCTTTCTCTTGCAAATCGTATGTTTCATTTGTTATCAACACTAAATGCTTTTCCTCTAAGGGAGTAAATTTAGGTATCTGTGTCTTATCCTTTAGAAAATTTAAGTACGTTTATACATATTGTTACCATGTTTATTAACCGTTGTTTTTAGAAATGAAACGTATTTATTTGCTTTATTTTTTTTTGTTTTTGAAGATTCCCCTCTTTTTCATAGAAATCCCCCTTTTGTGACCTTTTTTTTTTGAAAAATCCCCTTTTTGTGCCCCTTTTTGAAAATTGTCAACGGTAACGCTGCATACAGACATATAATACACAGCCAGTTTTTTCCTTCTCTTTTTTTCTCTTCATCATACACACATGTTTTATTACGGTACATGCCCATATTTCGTGTTGGAATATATTCATGACTGACTGAGTGTTCATGGTTGTAAGTACATATGTATGTACATCCATATGTGTGCGTGCTGAATAAGCTTTTGAGTTCATTCAAGTTTGTAACCAAACACCAACAAGTACAACAAACTTACAGGAACGAAAAAAATAACTGCATTTCAATTATTGAAATATTCTCATGTTGGACATCAACAAAAGCATGAACAAAAACAAGAAGAAAATAAATAATAAAAAACAACAACATCATGGCATCACCAATATCATCGTCATCACGATACAAAAAAAAATTGATTCAAAAGAAGGCATTATAGGTACTCGTATATTGAAGTAATAAAAACAATTATTTAAAAAGCCAAAATGACTTTGATGACATACTGACGCACATACACACACTTGGTAAACAGTTTTGAGTTTCATTTATTGGAATTTTGAGGCGAAATGCAGTCCTACATTATTTAAATGCGCAAGAAATATCAAATAGTGTTGCAAACTAATTAATTAAAAAAATAGCCAAACAAGTTACATATTAAGAACAAATATTATTAAATTCATAATAATAATTTCCAAATGCATTTATTCACGTGGTAACATCACTCAAAAGACAATAATAAGCTTGATGCAAAGTTGAGTCGAATTTGATCTAAACTAATTCAAAACAACTATTTGGATTTATTCAAGTCTGCTTAATATGTTCATACATATGTATTATGTATGTATGTGGAATTAGACAAAAATAATCCAAAATGTTATTTCAATGCTACGACTACACATTCTCATACTACATGACGTATGATCAATACTAACAGTTTAAAAAATATTACTCATACTCTTCGAATAATTAAGGATGAATGATTTGAATGTAAAACTTATATGAAAAGTGATTTCCATACAAATTATGCACTCAATTCAATCGACTATCAGCCTCTTAATCGTGCTGTTTATAGAAACTAACTAATCGACTTGAGTATAAAGTATGTACGAAAACCACTTAAAAAATCAAATTAAATGCTTTTTGTAAAAATTTTTCACTCAAGTCAGATGTATATTATGTGTTAATAACTCACCAGACCGCACATTGAAGGAATTATTAAGACATTTTAATAAATCTTTCAACCGATTTTAAAAAAATTGTATACGTAAGTGTCAGGTTCTAGTAGAGAACGGTGCCAGATGGGCTCAAAATACGTCACATGTGGTTTAGACATTAAATTATTATGCTACCTAGCACACAAAAGTAGTCCTTCATAATTCCTTCTTTTAAAAGCGGCAGGTAAATAGAAAAATTTTTATGTTCCCCAGCTCATAACAATGCGACGGAGACTCTCTTTTGGGTTAAATGTTTTTGATTCACTCTAATTGTTGGTGTTGGATAAAGTGGTTAGCGCGTTGACTACTAAGCAAACAATGATTCAGGATCTGGGTTCAAACCCTTTTGTCGTCCTTTTGTTTATTTTTCACATGAATTTTCTTACTGATGTTTGTATAGAAATGAACGTACATGCAATTACATTTGTAGTACGATTGTTTATAAAAGATATGTGTGTATGTACATATTTACTTATCTATGTTTATATCTTCTTTAGGATTTTTAATATAATTTTTCATATTAATGACTAAAAATAAGAAAGTCTTACACAGAGCCAAAACTGCCTAATAGAACCAAGAAGAATTTCTGTATGAAACGTTTTTAGGCTAAGGGGTATCCCAGCAAAGAAGAAGTAAGATTTTTCCGAAAAGATTCCTTATTATTTTTATGTGGTAAATCTTTTTAATTTCAATAAAAAGGGAAATACATAAAATCAAGAAGAAAACTTGTTATTCACAATTTTTTTTTTTACCCAATTTCCGTTATTTTTGGCACCAAAAAAAAACAATGCATAGAGTAAAACTTTTTGATTCTATTAGGTTTTCATATGAATTGTATAAAAAAAGGATTTATTATTGATTTCATTAGGTTCCTGTATGATCATGTATAAATCATCTTCATAAACTGGCTGGTAACATGTAGCAAGGTGTAGTAGTGAGGTGGTTAGAGTGCCTATATATGAAACGGAAGCTCCGTGGTTCGAGTCCCAACAGACGACGTAAATTTTATAAAAATGTTTTCATTACCCCTTAACCAGATAATACATCTTCATGCTGTAAATAAGTATTTCGGACGTACCATGAAGTTCTGGGGAGTTACTCTGTATTTTGAATCGAAAGCAAATGCATCCGAATTTCAATGTAAATAAGATACAAATTCTAACAGTTTTCTTTTCGATTACAGAGTAACCCCCTGATGGCATCAAATTTGTATTTCCTAAAATCACACAGAGAAAATAGTGCCTAATAAATACCTACGGTTTTTTTCAAGAAGGAAGTCTTAGTATTTTAATAAGGAAAACCTTTTTGAAAGAATCAATAAGAATACCTAATAAAAACCATAAGTTTCCTTCTTGATTTTTTCAATAAGGGTTTCCTTATTCAAATAATAAGACTTCCTTCTTGAAAAAAAATCCGTAGAGATATCTTATTAATTTTGTTCTATTTTATTATGTATTTATAAGTCACTGTTTTCTCTGTGTACAATATATACATACTTATTATATTCTCGTATATACATGTACATATGTATGCAAACACGCTCATTTCTCAACAAACATCAATAAAAAAAGTTCAAACAAAAAATAAACAACCGGTACAATAAAATTACATTACATTTACGCTAAAATGGTTCGGCACTATATCGTAGCGTTTGTGATCTTCAGCTCACCGTCGTTGCGTACCGTATATTGTCTGTGTAAGGCTTCACAAACGCTAATATCTTCTTTTGTGTACTTTATGGAAAAATACTTTACGGTACACTCACGTACGTTAATTTAGTTCTTTTTTTGAACTCTTTTGTTAAGTATTTTCAGCTAATGATCATATCATCTTCCTCCTTCATCGGTTAGCAAAATCGTCGGCAAAGTAAAACAATTAATAAAATACCTGCTCATACAGCTTAACAAAGTTAAAGAAAATTAATTGCCTCAAAAATTAATGAAAAATGTAATTTAAGATTAAAGCCTTCTACATATTCAACATCTATAAAAGTTCTGGTACGATGCATTGTATAAGTAGTTGTCAAGCCCTGAGTGCTGGTCTTGCAAGAAAAAAATGGCCAAAGTCTGGTTATTATTCCTTATTTATTGACTGTTGGATATACCCGCACCGTGCTATTTAACTTTAGTATTTGAAAAATGGATACGATCAATCGTTGGTCCAGGACTAGAGACGGTTATAAAATTCTCAAGGACACCTAAACTGAAAGAGATTAGGAAGATCCGAACTACCACCATCAGGTATGGATGAAATATCGAATTTTAATAAATAAATTCATAAAATAAAAAACCTAGTCCTTGATTAAGATATTGAAAAAAACTTATGGATGTTGGATTAAAATCATATTTCTCTATTGGAAACTGCGGAATTATTTTTAATTTCATTTTTTAATTGCCCCACTGTGCACTAAAGAAACATATTTTTTTATCTAAATTGAAGTCACTTAATTATTTGTGCTCTGATACAACAAACCCTTGCCGTTTGTCTGCAGTAATCGAATGTAGGATACACTACGATACCCATTAAAAGTCCTATTTCCTTGACATTTAGCATATTATTTTTATTTTCATTTACATTTTTGTAATATAGTTTGACGTTTTTTTAATGAAAAAAAGTTCAATTGCTTGAAAGATGTTATTGATTTCTTTTATCAGAGCTCTGAATGGAGGCGTATTATGTAACACTAGGCAACAAGTCGAAATTTAAAATTTAAAATTTAAAATTCAACAATTTTATTATGTTGTTTTTTTAATTGACTTCATAATAAAAAGAAAGAGGTTATCAATTTCAGGGGTATATTTTTCTATTTTAATGTTTGTACCTCCAAAACTCTATTATTTATGAACCGATTTTCAAATATGTTTTTCTTTTTTTTTTTTTTTTGAGAAATTAGACGGCAGTTGTTCTCCTAAATAATGATTATCGAATAACTATGGACTCTAATTATGGACATAGTTTCATAACTATTTAAAAATTTATGTTGCAACAGGTTTCCGTGTAGTTTGTTTTCGTGAGAGTTTTAAAATTAAATACATCTTTTTGGTTTTACCATTCCTTTTTTTTTTTTTTTTTGTTTCAAAGATAAAAATTTTTCAATTTAATTTTATTCTATATTATTTGTAAAACAAACGAAATTATAACGTTGTTTTTGCTGTTGTTTATTATTTACATGATCTTTCGCATTAGTGATAGGAAGGTACATATTTTTTTAAGATATTTTGAAATAATTATTATATATATATGAATATATTATTCAATTCCGAAACAATTTTCAATTTAGAGTGGTTTTGTGTTGACTTTACAAAGAATTCAGTACTTTTACATCCTGATCGTTAAACTGGAAAGTTCGATGCGTCCAGTACTTTGATTTTAAAATAATGACTTGTTTTAAAAAACTTTGGTCGAAACTATCCTTACAAACAATCAGCCTAAAAAAGTAACAAAAGAAATAAGCTTCTCATGAAGTCTGTGGCATTATGAAAGTTTCTCTCTGTTCTGTTTTTAAACGAACAAATATCTCAGAAATAAGCAGTTAAAAATTATAAATCTAAACATCAGTATGATAAAGACAGCCACTACTATGACTCTAATGAGTCAATTTAACACTGATTGTTTAACTGATCGTGTAATCGTGTGCTCGTCAAACTCCATATGGTACTCATCTTTGCGAAAAAGCTTGTTGCATGGTGTAATTTAAGTTGTAACATTATTATTTGCTGATATGTATTTACTTTACTATTGCATTTTACTTATATTTAAATTTTTCTTATTTGAATAACTTCGCCTATATTCTTTTTTATTGATTTCCTTAAAGATCCAAATCGATAAAGTTATTTGTTTTCATTTCTTTTCAGTTAAAATCAAAAAGTCTTACGCATTTAGATGGCCTCGAATCTGAAACGGTTTGCAATCCCACTAAAAATCCAAATAATGTAAGTCTGTTTTAAATTATTTTATATTATATTTGCTTTTTTGCTGTTTTTCACGTTCCTTTTTTGGATAATAAAAATATTTATTTTAAATCTTCTGATAAAATATTCACTGGTTTTTATATTCAAATGTTGGCATGTTTATTTGGCACTTCAATGTTTTGATTGCAACGTCACAAATGCACTCGCACATAAATGTGAATATAGATTTTGTTGGGTAGAGAATAATTCGTTGGAAAAAGATTTTCATAGAAAATAATTCGCATCGATGACAGAAATTTTCGCATGATTTTATAAAAAAGAAAACGTCTGCGCTATTAAAAATTACTCGCGTATATAAAAAGAAAAAATTTTTCTTTATCAAAATTTTCTTTAAAAAAGACTAGAATAACCGGTTTACTTAAGAGTCTTATTTCAATATTTCATTGGAAAAGATATTATAGTGTCGATAACAGTTTTCTACAAAACATTTTTCGTATTATCGATTCCTTGAAAGTTTACAATTTTACAAAAACAAATTTTAAGTATCATACAAAATCTTTTTCTTTAGACAATTTATCGTATAGCGCTTCTATAAACGATAACACTAACAATAATTTTCTACAAAAAAACTCATGTTACCTAGAGCAATTTTCTTTTTCAAAACTAATCGATATTTCTATTGTTGAAGCTTCTGTCTGTAAAAGCTTATTGTTTTCTTTTTAAATACTAAAGACTATCTTAAGAAATCTTAATGTGGTTTATTTCAAAAAAACTATTTTTAAAAAAAAGACGTAACAGATTTTTTCTTGACTTGTAACCGATAACAATGCGTACTAGGAAATTCGATAAAAGTTTTCTACAGAATTTTTTTCTTTTGTTTTATCGATAGCAATTTTTAATTAAGTTTTGAATGATAATTTGCTAATACCGATAAAACTTTTACAAAAAAATCGAAAGATGCTGTCATCGACAACACTAAAAATTTATCGATAATATGAAATAATTTTACCGGCGAAAATTTATCGCAGTAAAATTATTTCTTATTATCGATAAAGTTTTCGTGTTATCGATGACAGCACCTTTCGTGTTTACGATAATATCCTTTTAAGGAAAGCTTAAAAAGTTTTCCCAAAATAAAATTCCTGTTACCGATAATCATATGAAAATTTTCTGTGGAAAGTTTTTCTGTTATATTAGAGAATTTGCTATGTTATCGAAATATATTTTCTTTAAGAAAGAAAAAGTTTTGTGCTCTAAAGTAAGAAACCAGTTTCTAAAGTAATATATGTCGCATTATAGCGTAAACCGCGAGAATTGCTCTCCATGTGAACATAGTATTAAGTGAGTTATTTTTAATCATAATTTCCTTTAAAATCGACACCTTTAGTCCAGCGTCTTTCCAGTTTTTTTATTATTTTCCCTCTTTTTTTAATCAAAAACAATTTCTTACCCGTTATTTCTATAAATTTTTTAGATCTATTTATTTTTATTCTTTATTAAATTAAATTAATTCATTATTTCTTTTCATTTATGCTGGGAACACAATCGGGATGAACGACGAATTTTTCGTTGCGAATATTCGTCTTCAAAAATAGAACACATGTATGCATATGAAAGTGAACACAACACTGACGTCGACGAAATTCGTGGTGCGTGACGAATTCTCTGTTAGATTTATTTTTATTTTATACGCCGACGAACGACGAAAAAATCAGTACAGAGATACCTTCTTTTTTTAGTTTGCAAAAATAGTGTTAATTTTTACTTTAATAAGTGCTTCTTTTTATGATATAGAAATTTTTAGTTAAATACACATAATTATTAATGATAAAATTTGTTTTTAATAGTTTTTTTTAATGTATAAATTTATAAAGGAATTATTTTTTTTATGCGGTAACACTATCGCTGTTATGTTTGTACACTAGAGACTCGATTTGCGTCATTAATGGGGACCGGAGAAATGCGACGCAAAACGAAACGACTCAAATCGGATCACTTTTTCCTAACTGCAAAAATTCTATTTTTGATAAAAAAAAAAGTGTAAGTAGAGAATGAACGGAGAACTGCCATTTTTACATGCTAAATTCTTCACTTGTAATTATGACTACAGTTAAAAAGTTCAATCAGAAGTAGGTATGTTGCGACGCAAAACGAAGTTAAAACGACGCAAAGCGGGTTCAACCAAATTTTAAAAAGCGATGCTAATCGAAACGACGCAAAAAAGATCGACGCAAATCGGGGCTCCAGTGTATATAAAAACATAATATATTAATAATATTATTTGTAATAAGAAATACACACAACTTTTTTTATTATTATGACATCAGTTATTTTTTTCGTACCAATTGTGCGCCACACGACGAATTTACGCAACGAACTTTTACCAACGAATTCGTCGTGCTAGACGAAATTCGTCGTTCGTCCCAATTGTGTTCCCAGCATTACTTTGTACTTAATTATTTTAAAAGGGCATTATCTTGTAGCACTGTGTCGTTCGCGACATAGTGTAATAAGCAAGGTGGTAACAGGAGGAAAAAGACTTGGCAGCACGAGAAAAAGTAAAGCCAAAATAAGTCTTTCTGTCAAAAATATTTTATTTTTTTTGGACAAAAAATTGCTTTTGAAATATACAAGATTCATTCAAATTTATCAAGCAAAAAATTATCAGATGGCTTGGCGATGCTACTTGGTTTAATACACTTTGGTTCGTGATTCATTTCAAATGTTAGCTTACGTATGTTTTCGGGACAAATAGCATGTCACGAAAGGTATTGTGTGTTGGAAAAATAAAGCACAAGTTCAATAAAGAAATTTTTAAGTGGAAATTTCCTAAAAAAATAGCTATTCTCTAAAAGCGATTACATGAATACTGTCAGGAGCTTTATCAAACGAATATTGTGTAATTCGAGGTTTTATTATGCTCCTTAAGGAAATTCGTTTAACTGTTCTTATGATTAAGTCTCACTTGAATTACCCAATACTCGTTTTGTGTTCTAAGCTGTACCCAAGGTTCAGGTGGTCTTTTCAGAAGCATCTAGTGATGGACATTTGTGTGAATATTCTTAAGTATTCAATATAAGATTTGCTATCGGCGTATTTTTAAGACGTCTCTAAACACAAGATTTGTGATGTACACTCGTACACCAAAATCATCTCTTACTTTCACAAGCTAAATGCAAATTGGCATTTGCAAAACATTAGCTTCATTAAAATTAAAATCGCTTTTCAATTTTTTTTCGTCGCATGACTTTCATTTGTAAAAAAATCTAAATGCCACGAACATAAAATCATTCATTCATTCATTCATCCTTCAAAGAAACTATCAATTACAAGAAAATCTGAAAAAACAAAAGAAAGGAAATGAGATTTTGTTTTATTTCGATGGCTTAAAACAAACTAACAAACACACAATGCAATTCAGACAACACATCAATTGTTTGTCATCTCTGGACCATGAGATGAGTTTTGAAAATTGTTTGTTTTTCGAAATACGTTTGCATACGAGTGTAGTGTAAATGACTTAAATAAAGAATTGAATTTTGTAAAATTCCTAAGTATTATATTTTCTAAAACAGATATTGGCGAATTAAGCTGAATAATATAGAACAAGATTTGGATTTGTTGTTACTTGTTAGTATTTTTATCGAGTTGGAACAAATTTAATCCTGAATCGTGTCACCATTATTAAAAATTATTTCAAAAATTACATTCCAGGCCTTGAGCGATACTTCAGTCCTGTACATTATCTATTGATATAGTGCTGTGGTAATGTGGCAAAATAAAAATGCGACTCATTACTTACGAGACTAAACTAAAAATTTAATTTACATTGAAGAACTTATTTCTAAAGCTTATTACTACTATAGTTGGTACTTTCTTAGTTTGTTTTTTAGAACCAACACTCAGTAGGAGTTATCCCCTATTGTGGGAAATGGATAGGGTAGAAGGCTTAATTCTTTTACAACTGTGCTATTGGGCGTTTTGTTAATTTTTTAGAGCAGATGTGTTACAGATTTATGTGGGAACCTGCCATTACGGCTTAAGCCCACAGTGCTCTTAACACGGTGTTCACCAGCATCCCCGAGTCATCCCACATCTCTAAGCTTTTGCTAGCAACCAAAGCCAACACTTGTGCTCGCGAAGGAGACCTCACTAATAACTAGTCACGGAATCATGCACCCAACGAGGGCAGTGCGATGGCTGCCAGCATATCAATTTTTAAGGAGAAAGAGTATGCCAGTAACATATCCATCCCCAAGAGAACAGATATGCATCTCGGAATATCACGTCGCAAATGTGTCTCCAATATAGGAACGACACTCCCTAACCTCCGATAAACAGTCTCCTGTGTGTCGAATGTAGGACATTACTCACTAACCGGCTTCGGTAGTACCAGTTTAGGTTACTGGTCAAGCCTCGAAAGAGAACCCCTAAGGATTGGCTTTCTATTGAATTTAGTCTCGAGGGAGACCTTAGGTGCCTTTTCACCTTCTACCAGACTAACATAGATTATCTACTCCCTTTATCTACCTTATATGCACATCCCTTGCTTGGCTGTTTCAGAGTTTGGGTAGTAAAACGTAAATTTGATTACCATTTAATGTCTGGGAAAGACAATTACCTTTTTGCCCAGAAGGCACAGCACCAAGGTGTGAATAACACCAAGATGACAAAACGTACCCCTCGGAAGGAATTTTTTAGAACAGTGTAGAACAGCGCCTCTGGGTTAAATAGTCGCACTAACTATCTTCAGCTGATGTAGCAGTCATTTTATTAATTCTTTTTCTTCGCCGCCGGTGCTGCCAACCGATGAAGGATGGCGATGTTGTGTACATTGGATTGGAACAGTATCAATCGCCATCGGAACTGTTTTCAATTATCATCACTTAACAGTCCAACAACAATTAATACAATGCCACAATAGATACGTTTTTTTTTTAATTTGTAACAGTCCCACAGGAGGATATTACACGACATACCGTAACTCCTCCTTCCATTTTGGTCGTGCAAATAATAGTTATATCAATCTGTTCTATCGTCCGACACTGAACTGGACACAACTTGAAAAAAATGGCGAACACCCACTGGGCAGGAAATTATTTAGTGTTCGTCCTTCCTTTCATATTTGTACCATAATTTTCAATGTTGATCAAGTAACTTTATTACATTGAATATCGTCCCGAAAAGTCATAAATATTGTAACCACAAAATATCTGGTCTTCAATATGCCATATTTAAGTGATTCGCAGTGTAGATATGTAAAAAACGATTAGATGAAAATTGTGTAATAGCTTTAAACTAGCTTGAAAAAACATACGGCAACAAGTTGAATTCAAAGCACAATTAGAACGTTAGGCGACAGCAACGAGACTTGAGCAGTTTTACTTTTCAATTCAATTATATCTCTGCTGTTCTGTAACACGAGTATTTTCAATTAACTTTCCTATAATTTTTTTTTTTTTGTTCTGTTTGTTTGTCCTTATTTTTTTCTTTGACATTTTGTTTCTGACTTTACGTTTTCCACTTTTAATTGTTTATGTGGCAGCATATACATATGTGTGTTCATTACATCTTTATTTGAAATAAAATCTCCTGATTTCTTTACATTGTTTTAGCACTAAAAAGTATTTTTCTTTTCTTTCTCAATCCACTTCATACACATGTATATCCTGTAAGAGTCATATTTGATTTATGGTAATATTTTTTCATACACACGAGTACGTAAATAAATACATGTAAATATAAATGTATTTCCTTTTCCGATCTGTAATTTTGTACAAATTCTTTTTTTACAGTTTAATGTTTCTTGAAAAATTATATTATTTATTCAATGTTCATTTTCTCACTGCACTTTTATTTTTATTTGTTCGTTACTTTTTGATACTGATATTGTTTTACAAAATATATTTTACATAAAAAGATAACGATAACGATGACGCTGATGCTGATGCTGATGATGATGATGATGAAATCATCAGCATTATTGTAAAATTAATTGGAAAGTTAATGTCACTGTTAACAAAGACATTTTGCTTGATTAATGATTATTTTGCCATTTTTACAACTATTTGTTAAACCAGAGTGATAAAAATTAATAGTCTAATTATTTTATATGCTCAAATATATAACAGGCGTTAATAGTTGTTTAGAAAAATAGTTTAGCCTTAAAGAAATCGACAAAATAATTAAAGATGCCTAAAAGTAGGCTCTCAAATATAATTAAATTTTCTATTTAGCGAAAGTTGGATATTGATATCAATAATGAATTGCCATTGACAATTAAAGTGCTTAAAGAAATCTGTTGTAACATTGGAAAATGTTTAGATTTATACATTACGATAACAAAATTATTGCTTAAACTTTGACAGTTGCGATAATACAACAAAGCAGAGAATGGCTGGCTTCCAAAACGTCAATTGCTTTGTGTTTGAACAAAGCATCACATTTCATAACGCCGCAGTACAATGATTATACAATGTATACCATTTCAAAACGCCGCCGCCTAGTGTTTTTAACGCAGTAAGAAAGCAAACAAGGCATCGGTTTTATAGTTGATTCATTGTTGCGGTACTTTGCATATGTATGAGATTTAAATGCAGTAGCAATACTGTAAACAAACTTTGTATACGAACGTTTTGGAAGTCAGCCAATGTTTTATATTTTCATAACAAAAATTCGAAAAATATTATCAAAATAATATAAAATTTTTAAGCTACGTTCACATTTATTAAATATTTGTCCAAAAAACGTAACCACTAGTTTTGCTTCAGGCATGTGTCATTTAACCTTGTTTTTATAATACAAAATAGAATTAATTATTCTACAGTTTTTAAAAAATGCGATCACATAATTGAAAATATGTATATAAGAATTAAAAGAAATAAATTATTAGTTTTTTTCTTGGTTACGTTTTTTTTTCGACAAATATTTGATAAATGTGACATAATTTTATGTATTCAGCAAATCTTTTAAGTTGCAGATGATTGTTTTATTATAAAATTTTTAACTATTTTTTTACTTTTATTATATCAATTATTTTTGATGTGTCTTCATTAAAGTTAATATTGTAAAATATTAAAGATATGTTTTAAATTTTCGAAACACCATTATATTGAAGCCAAAGTAGCGTTGTTTTTAAACTCTTTATTTTACTCTAATCTTTATATACTCCTACATATGTATGTATTCTAACCATATACTCTACTTTCTTTTTATTAAATTATTAACACATTAAAATACATAACAAATAAAACCTAAAACGTATTCATTAAATTCCTGTGAATTATTTACATTCCTTGCCTTGATCTATGATCCTTTATGTTTGCGCTCTCTATCTATCTCTGCTTATTCTATGTTTCTATTTTAATACCTTTTAGAAAATAACCTCTATCAGTTCAAGATTCACTTCTGCTTATCACCTAACACCTTCATCCTTATCACCGCCTTTGCCCCAATATCAACAATCAGCCAAACGATCCCTTTCACCAGTACGATCTTTTTATCCCAAAACACCAAATTTTTCCTGCAGACGCCTCTCCACACGCCTTACACCCACTATTTACACACAAGCACCACAGCAACAACCCACCGCTAAATCACTACCAAATAAACTTAATTCACCGACCTCACATACACCAACGTGTACCACTACTACTACAGCAGCCTGCTGTAAAAGTAGAATATGTTCATCTCATGTAGTCAGTGCTCCCTGCAGCAGCAGTAGCAGCAGTAATCTCCAAATACAAAACTCTCATCATCATTATCATACAAATAAATTTCAGAGTGATGCTTTTTATGGCGATACAGCCAATTTAGGAGCAGCTGTATCGTGTACGAACACAACATCATCGGCAACAGCATCAAGGTCGTCTTATGACAACCTAAAACCTTTACCTTTGCCTTCCGTAAATGACAATAATGCCGCCGCCGCATCTAGCACGCTCTCCTTTTCCATGGGCGAAATCGGCTCTGTCTTCTCTACTGCTACCATATCTTCTGCTTCCAGTTTGCATCCTCCAGGTGGATGTATAACGCCAACTAGCTATAAAAAGAAATCTTCATTTCTGCAACGCAAAAAGCCTTTACTCACACGCAGTGAGGTGAGTGTGTCTTTTACTTTCTATCTCTGTCTCTTGGTTTTTTTTTTCTTCTTAAGTTTTCTTTTATTTCTTTTCTAAATGTTTGTAGTCTTGTCTTAGAAAATAGTTTGCTAAATTCTTAACTTGCATTTTTCTTTAATTTCTATTCCTTTAATCTTTAAATTTTCTCATTTTATTTTGAAAAAAAGTAATTCATTACGCTTTTCTTTGCTGACTTACCGCAAAATAGACTTGTTAATGTGTGCAAATGTCTTTTTATTTTTAATTCGTGCTTGCAAGTTGAATATGTTATTTTATGTTAATTTATTTTCCAATTACGCCATAATGTATGCACTTCTTTTATTATTTCACAGTTAAGCCTTAAAGTATGTAAGTGTTATTTTAACAATTTAGCACGTTTAATGTTTGTTCTTCTTTTTTCATGCGTGTGTGGATTTAATTTTTTTTTAATTGCTTAATTACTTTGTTAGTTCATCATAAGATTTACGTTAAAAGTTGTGGAAAAAATTCTTAATTTTTTAAATTCTTATTATGAGTTTACCAGAATGACAAAAATATAAATTAGGTAATTATTTGTAAATGGATTTTGATATCGCTTGATATCGAACTTAATGGGTATTTCACTGAGCTTGTACAAGTACAACTGCAACAAAAATATTTGTCTTTAATGTTCGCGTCATTACGGAGTTGTCACTTTGTATTTCATTAATAATTTCTTAGTCAACAACTTCACAAGACTTAGGCGCCACTGTGATTTTCACGTTTTAAAGCTGCTGAAACAAATGTTTATTTGGCGCACCTAAATGTATGCACATCATATTTTAATAATGGTTTTTTTTACACATTTCTAAAATATCGCTTCAATTTTTCTGTTTAAATTTAAAAATGCAAATGAATTTGTAACTTTCTTAAATTTTTCAATTAGATAAAAATATCATGAAATCTTTAAGCATACTTTTAGGATCGACATGTCAATAGTTTGAATAGAAAAATTAAAATAATATTTATATAAAACGTAAAATATGTTTTTTAACTAATATTATGTTGCCTACTTTTAGCAGTGAAATATAATTATGCTTTTTCACAGTTGGGTACATCTCAGTTAAATGTGATCGCATATTTTACATACTTACACAAATCTTATGAGAAATTTACATACACGAATTGTGTCACTAATAAATTCATGTTAACTTTAATACCAGTGTTGTCGTTTGCTTATTTTATTCATGTTCCGTTTTGGCTTAAATAAAACAAAAAAACGTAAAAGAAAACATGTGAGTGTTTATGGTGAATAAACTTCTGCTTATGACTTCTACTGAAGTTAAACGAAAATAGTAAAATTTTTAATTATGTAGTTTTTTTTCTGTCTATCTTTTTTTTTATTTTATGTATTAGATATAATTCAAAAAATTGTTTAGTACTTTAATTTTTTTAATTTTCTTATAACTTATGTGGTGTTTGGACAGCGGACGGACGAGCGATTTGAAAGTAAAATTTTTTATGCAAATCACTTATAAAAAATTAGTGCTTCTTATAAAAATTTTACATTCGAATCATTCGTCCGTCTTGTGCAAACAACATCTTAACTAACTGATGAAATTTTACCTTTATTAGCATTTTAATAAAATTTGACATTTATTCGAGCATATACTCAAAAATTTATGTTTTTAAAAATTTTATTTATTTGTTGCGGGCTAGCAATATCTAAATGCATTTCGTTTGTTTATGTTTGTGATGTTTGCAATGTTCTTGAAAAGCTATTTTGCTTGTGCTGTGTAATTCACAAATTGTATTTTGGAGTTTATGTATGAGTAGATCAGTTTTGGAACTTTTCAAACATAAATGGTAAACGAGAAATTATTATTATTAGGCTTAAGTTCAGTTTCATTGAATTAATGAAAAATGAGTTTTTATTTTTGAAAAACATTAGCATGTGCAATCAGATTAGCAGAACGTATCAGTATACCGATTTCATTTCCGCTACACCTCTCATCAGCGCTCATTTGTCCATCTTTACAATTTTCGTAAAGTGGATACTAATTGGGAAGAATATCATTTATTTAACCAAATTTTTTTTTCGCCAATGTTTTTCAAAAATAAAAACTCATAGTAATTTGAATTTTCATTAATTCAATGAAACTGAACTTAAGCCTAATAATAATAATTTCTCATTTATACATTATTACAGTTCAAATAATAATTACGTTTATTCGTAATAATAATATAAATAGTAAACATCTATTGATGAGTTGGTATAGCAACAACCGAAATGCATTTAGATAATGCTAACCCGCAATATATAAATAAAATTTTAAAAAAGTATTGTAATAAGATAAAATTATAACTTTCTCCATCCTCTTTCTTATTTATTTTATGGCTGTTGCTAATTAAGTAAAGATTACGATAAAGATTTTCTTTGTTTATATTTTTTTGGCAACAGTTAAAATCTCATTGTTGTTTTGTTTTTTGGAAATTTGTTCATTCTCAATTTAACTAGTTTTGTTTTTCTTTAAAAAAATATATTTTTTAAAAGAAAAATTGTAAATCTTGAAAATGTATATACAGCTTCTTTTAGAAATACTCAAAGGTCGTATAATTATTTTTTACTACCACTTACAAATACAGGTACATACATGTACGAGATTGTATATGTAAATATATCGATGGCTTAATATAAAAAAAACGTAACTTTTGGCATTTTGTTTTTTCATTTTTAAACAAACACAACTTGAAAACCGATTAGCTTATCTGCAGAAAATACCCAGGATCTCTGGCCAGAATCGAACCGACAACATCGGGACTACTAGGATAGCATTGCTACCTATCAGCCACGGCGGCACCAAATCTCTTTTTTTTTCAAACAGCATTTTCCCCTTTACTATTAGACAAATTGTCGCGTCGTACTGGTATGTCGATTGGAACATTTTTACAAAAAATGAGTTATAAAAGAAATCGATATAATTAATGTGCGCCCTTTTTTAAATCCCTAATTAATTTTTTGATATCTTTAATAAATTACGAGATATCGAGTCCGAACATAAACTATATTTAGAATATTTTTACTTTTTTAATTTCTTTCATTGAATAATTGTTGCCCAGTCCATATGGATGTCATTCATCTTTCAGGGATTATACTACGTGTTTTCCATTTTGTGCTTCCTTAATCAAATAAATTATTTTGACCTACTAGAAAGACATTTAAAAACATTGATGTAAAAAGTGCTTAATAAGGGCACTAAACACGTTTGTATTCTTTTAATTAAATCTTAATAACTTTTCATATTTTTTGCAAAAATTTTTAATGACTTAAAGTTCCAATCAAACCAAACATACATACATATGTCGCTACTCACGTTATCATTAGCTCAAAAATCTATCGTGCAGTTTATTTTTGAAATTAATCCCGACATCATTTTTAATTTATCATATTTCTCGAAAACAAATATTTTTGATCCGTGCGGCATGCCAGTAACCACCCGTCGAAATGTCAAATGTGTTGTGTTGCTTTCAAATTAAAATAAATTGATGAATAAGATTTGTTGCCTCTTTTTATTAAAAATTGTAATAAATTTTTGTTAATTATTTTTCCTCTTCTTTTAAAGTAACAAAAAGTCGAGTTATGTCTTTATATATTAAGCCATCGATATACTGGTATAATAACGCCAGCGGTAGTAGTTTTTCCTTTTGTCATTCGCGTTACGAAATCAGTACAACATCTTAATATACTTGACTGCACTTGTTGGCTTTATGGCGAACAAGTATTTAATGTGCTCAAAGCTATAAAAACAGATGTTCGAATAGTATAAGTGAACGTAGTAACTGATTTTTTATGCAATAGTTGTTAAGGAAACGCATTACCATTGGTATTTATTTATGAGAAACAAAGGCAACAAAGGCAACAAAAAACGAGCAGAAAAGAAGTCACGAATAACATACCCTTAAAGCAAACACTTGAACTTATTTGCATTAAGGAACATGAAGATGAATAATAATGAATAATAAGACTTTTAAGTTGTTATCTTGTCATCTACGTAGAAAAACTATTGTAAGTTATTTTATATAAATTATTAATGTTTGTGATAAGGTAAATTATATGAAGGGATATTAAGAGGAAATAAATTTAATTAAACAAAGTTTTTATTTATTTGTTGTAGGCTACATAAGCTACATTTTTCTTTATTTTTAATTAACCAGTATCCCTTAAGTGATGCCATGAATTTTCGCAATTGAATGCGGAATTTATATGGTTTTTTTTTGTCCGTACTATATGATAAAACCAAGTGGTAAATCAGAAAACGGAAAAATGGCTTGTTTCCAGCATTTTTTTTTTCTTTTTTTTTATTTCTATTCCAAATTGAGGAGTATTTTCTAAATACGTCAAGAGTTTTTCCTAACAACTTTGGTATTTGCGTTATAGGTAACTACCCATTTTCGGTATCTGGTGAATGTATATTTGAATAATCAAAAGTGGCAAATGTTTAAAATTTCTTTCACGCAAGTTTCCAGGATTAAGTGCAGAAAAAGTGAAAGTTGGTTTTTTTGATGGGACACAGATAAGGCAAATCGTTAAAGATCCTAATTGTGTCAAAACAATGACTGAAGTCGAATCCAAAGTTTGGAAATCAGACGACCATGTCGAGCCTGTTAGGGTGCATGATATTGAGTATAAAAATTCACTACCTGCACTCACATTTAGACCGATTTCCACAAAATCTGGGATATTTTAGTGAGAAGCAGGGCGGCAGATTTCATCAGAATCTTCGGAATATGAAAGAGCGTTATCAGGGAAAGTGGGACACAAATATGATGGTAGACTATTGCTGGAGTTTGCAACATGATCTACCTAAAGTCGTTTATTCAAGGAAATTTAATAAGAGATCATTCGATAGAAATTTTTTTAATCTACATATGTATGAATTAACTTTATGTATTTTTTTTTCTTTGTCAAAAAAAGTAAAGCTGTTAGCAACACTTTATTTTTAAATATTTCCAAAAAGTCTCTGAAATATGCCTTGATAACTGCTTCATTTGTGGACCGATTTTCTTAATAGTTTCTTTTATTTTTATTAACATGTTTGCTTGCTTATTCTTGCTTTGTTCTATTTTACAACTAGATTTAAATCTTAAATTGATACACAGAAATGAAATTCGAAATTTCTAGTGTCCTTTAAATATGGTCCGATCTTTCCAATTTTTTCAAATCCTATACAATCTTGAGCCAGTCTTATATATGAACATACATTTATATATAGTTTGAATGATAATAAAATAATGCTAGGGAGTTCTCATTTTATGATCTTCTTTAAATACGGCCCAACTAATAAACGATCACCAGCAGACTACACTAAAGAAATAAAGATTTAATTTGATTTCTTCATTTATTTAGTTCTCCATAGTATCACAAAATCCTGATTTAAAAACAATAACAAACTTTGATCATTTAAATTCAGAATCTTCCCTACCAAAAAAAAAATAGTAAAATGAAAAGGCAGTATTCTATTTGAAATTCTTGTCACGCTGTTTATGTCACTCCGACCGTTTCGCACTATAAAAAAAATTTTTAATATTTTGAGTAAAACGCACGTTAATTTCTTATTGTTTTTTGAAAATCTTAAGGCCTCTTTACATGGTAATACATGTATATCGGTATGTCAAAAATTGAAAAAAGTCTTATCATGTAAACGCAAATTGTTATGAGTAAGAGAGGATACGGATAAAAAACTGACAAGCGTTCGGTAAATGTTTATTCTCTAAACCATTTTAGAAACTTACGTATACTCATGTTATCAGAGGTATCTTTTTAAGTAAACATTGGCAGCCTTAAGAGTATATATTGAAGGTGGCATCATTTCTATATAATAATTACAAAAACAACTAAAACAAATTCATGTTGTTTTTGTAAATATTGTAAAACTGTAAACACCAGCTATTTCGTAGCGCAGACTTTTGATTTTATTAATCTTATCCGTGTAAACATAAAAAATACCTGAAACAAACTTTTGTTCGCTGATCTTATACAAAAAGAAAATTTCATAATATTTTGATTCTACAAAGTGTTATTACTTTGTATTACCATGTAAACTAACCTTTAATAATATAACTAACTCAGAGTTTGATTTGAGTGAAAATACTTAAGACTTCTATTGAAGTGTGAAACAGCAAAAATTTCGGCAGAAGCAGGCAGGCACAAGCTGTGGTTTCAACAATACATTGGTACGTTGGTTTTGTTTTGAGAAAAATGCATAGACTTCCGCTCTATTAAACAGAGCCAATCACTTCATATCTCAATTGTGCAGAGAGGTACTCACACGTATTATTAAGCTACGTTCACATTTACCAAATATTTGTCGAAAAACGTGACCAAGAAAAAACCTAATAATTTATTTCATTTAATACCAATATTTTTTTAATAATGTGTTCGCATTTTTTAAAAATTTTATAAAAATACTTTTTTGTAAAATAATTAATTTAATTTTGTAATATAAAAACCTAGTTATATGACACTACCCTGAACTACTATTGGTTATGTTGTTTTGAAGAAATATTTAATGGATGTGAACGTAGCTTTACACTCTTTCATTTAGTTGTTGATGAGACAACAACGAATGCATAGCCTACACGGAGTAAGTTTGTGTGTTTATTTTGTCAACAATAATTACACAGCGATCAAACGTGTTTGAATTAAAATTGATGATATGTGAATTTTTTTTTTTTGTTAATTTTCACAATACCAATAAATTCGAAATTTTCGCTCTGAAATAGTATTAGTGAGTGAGTGAGTTCCCTGTAGTATACTCGAGGCCGATTTTCTCCAATTCACCACTTTTGTCTACTGGTTTAATGACTTCTTACTGGCCTTATTGGTGACAAGTCACCAATTGAAATGTACTAGTAACTTTCTGGTTCGAATGTATCTACTTGGTCCCATGAGAACTACGTAATCACTACCTAGTCAACAGTCTTAATGTTACTAGTAGATTTTCAATGACAATGACAAGCACATGCCAAGTTTTTATAGCACAAAACATTGTATAGTAGTACTGGAGACAAAGTCAAAAGCGAGTCAGTACAATTTCACTAACGACATTTCATACAGGGTATAATAACCCAAACGAGCAAACGACAGAATTATCCACCGAAGAAAAATTTTAAAAGTGTAAAATATGGTGCAAGATTATAATGCATTAGGAAACATTTTATCCCATTTTTAAAACACTTTCTCTATTTTTTTAAATTAATTTAAAACATAAGAGGCATTGCGTATTGCCAAAAGCATGTTCTTGGCATGAAAATTCATTGTGATGTTCGATGGAATGATCAAATTTTTCATGTATCAAAAAAAGCATTCAAGTGCCTCGGTTTTTTAAGACGGTGTAAGACATACTGCAC
The DNA here is from genome assembly GCA_947311025.1 of Lypha dubia. Taxonomy (NCBI): domain Eukaryota; kingdom Metazoa; phylum Arthropoda; class Insecta; order Diptera; family Tachinidae; genus Lypha; species Lypha dubia. The sequence goes on from OX371263.1 coordinate 4,334,977, forward strand.
TACATCTGATCTCCTTAATATTTATACAACCCCGATCTAAAATGGAATACAACTATCATGTATGGGCCGGGCCGGTGCTTCAATTTCTATTTTGAAGTTACTCGATCGCGTACAAGATAGGGCGAAGAAGTTTATCGATGAAAGTAGGGTAGCCAACTCTACTGACTAACTGCTGCATCGACGCAATGTAGAGTGTATTTCGCTGCTCTACCGCTACTACAGCGGAATGTGTTCTAATGAAATCAGGAAAATTTTTCCCGAAACCCGTCACTTTTCACGTACAACACGCTCTTCATTAAGAGCACATCCGTCGATATGTCAGCGAACCGTAAGACGCATTACAGAGAGAATTCGTACTTTATCCGAACTGTTCGTATGTGGAATAAACTCCCCGCAAAGGTCGTTCCAGCCTCCTTCAGTGTGTTAAAGTTCAAATCGAATGTCCACAAACACTACTCCCTTTATCTTCCTTCCCACAACCTATTTTCCTAGTTCCGGCACAATGCACTGCATACGTAGGGCTCATCCCCTGAGTGCTGGTTGTAATTAAAAAAAAAAATACAATCATAAAATATTTGGCAAAATGCATAAACAGTTTTTTCCTGTAAATCTGATATAAAACTCGTTTGTGTGCTGGCATAGTATTGTTGACAAAACCACACAAAAATATGTAAGCATACGATGATGTATATTCGTCCCTTGATTATTGATGACTAAATGAGAGGGCATAAGAATATCTTTGAAGAATACGTGTGCTTTGAGTTTCTTCAATTGAGGTATGGGCTCAACACACGGTTCTGTGAACACAAGAGTCAAAAAATAATACAAAATTTGATTGTCCGGTGATTGTTTATGAAAATTTTAAATTTCAAATATGCATATATATTTGTAGTTGCAGAATCATCAAATAAAAAAACTACATACATATTGCAGCTACTCGTATGTTTGCTGTTTTTTTCTTGTATCATATTGTAAGCAAAAATTCATTTCTTCTGCTAAATTTTACAATTTTAATGACACGATTGCATCTTTCAAATAAAAATAATAATAATAATAATAATAATAATAATAATAATAATAATAATAATAATAATAATAATAATAATAATAATAATAATAATAATAATAAAATCAAATACATACATCAACTCAATTTTTTCTAGAATGCGCTAAGTATCATACCAATTTTAATATTTTCCACTGCAACAGCTTTTCTTATCAAAACTCAATTTATATTTAAGTATTTTCTTTTGTTTTTGTTTAGTTTATAAACAACATTTAGTTGCAAGCTGTTCCATCTTTAAAAATTAGTTTAGAAAACAGAAGCTAAAAAAACGAAAATATAAATGAAAAATAAATAAGGTCAAGGATATTAAATCGTACAGTATACATTTTTATTTATGAGACAAAACGAAACCTCTTGAGAGAAATTCGTTTCATTAAAGCAAACTTAACATTAACCACACAGTACAAAATGGTATGATGAATTTTTGTAAGACAAGATACAGTGGGAGCTCGATTTTTCCAACCACTGATTATCGCAACACTCCGGCTTACGCAACCGCTAATATTTTTACGTACAGTCTTTATATATAAATTTTTTTTTTTTTTTTAAATGGTCAATAAGCGCAACATTATTTTCTTACTCATATTTAAAGCTTCTTTCTTTTTGTATTTTTTGTAAGATTGTATTTTAGATTTCCATCAGTAAAGAGCAGGTCGTTTTTAAAGCAAAAAACTTTTGGTTTTCAATTTTTTTCCTCAAACTACTAACGTGTTTACATTATGCAGCCTACCAAAATATATGTATGGGCATATATAAATATACACAGAGAAAACATTAGTTGCCAACCGAATTGTGGCGGTTGCACCACCTATCAATTCGTTTGACCCAACTAATTTAAGAGTTGTCCCAACTGTATGTTGGTTACAATTGTGCTATTATAATATTGATAATGGAATTTTGTTGGATCGATAGAATGTTGGTGGCGTTAACCGATATTCTATTGACACAACCGATTTCCAACCAATCTTTTTTCTGGGTGTACATAAAAGATGGTGTAAAAGTAAAAAATGGTTTTTAATGAAAAAAATGGCGTGTTATCAAGTATGATAAAAAAATGGTCGATCATTGCAACTTTTCGGTAATTGCAAAAATCGAGCTCGCACTGTAGTCTAAAAGAATATCAAGTATAGTGTGTCATTAACCACCGTCTGTGCGTTGGTTGGTAGCAAACTCGTAACACTTGCCAAATAATCTCATCATTCATTGTTTTTATACTTCAATATAAGTAGATGCGTTTTTGGTAAGAATGAAAACAAAAATAAAGAACAAAGAATAATGCTATAAGAGATAAAATAAATAACTTAGCAAAAGTACAAGTAAAAGTGTCATAATAAATATCTACACAACTAATAAAGTTAATGCCAAAGTGAATAAAGTTAATGTATATAGAATGTCATTTTCATAAACACTGATTTTATATGATTTTTATTTGGATTAAATCCTGTCTGCTAAGGGGGGGATTACAAAGGATAAGAAACATATTTACAATTCACACCAAAAACATCCAACCATCAACATTGTTGGTCTCTTGCATCTACTACAAACATACATTATTTTCTTGATAAACACACAAAACTTTTGTTAATATGCTCGCTCACATACATCCTCACTCATTCCCTGCAGGCCAAAAATATTATTAAAAGCAAAAATTTTATAGGCGAAAAAAATTTCAATCAGATTAATTAACAAGACAACAGAAGATACTTTACGCTTTTCAATAATTCAAAGGAAATATTTTCGTCCTTAATTACTGAAGGCAAAAACAAAATTTTTGTTTTAAATATGAAAATGAAAAAATATTTTAAATTTAAATTTTAATGCGCTATTCTAAAAATCTCAATTGATTTTAGTAAGTTATTGCAAAAGATAATTGGATTTCCGAATTTCAAAGAAAAGTTGCAAATTGTAGCAACTTCTAAATATGATCCAATCGTGTGTGTATACGTCGCATGCGAAATTTTTTTTAAATTGTATTGTAAGCGAATCGTGCTAAATTTTGTATGCTTCAACCTGAGGGTATCAAACTGGGTGTAGAATAAAGATTATCACCCTTATCGTGTTTGGCGTAGGCGTATTTCGAGAAAAAATTTGAGATAGCAAACAAACATATTCACACATTTTTTCTCTAATGTACGGACGCAGACGATGTACATGGTTGGTCAATTTCCTTCAGGCTTTCATTTGAGGTTTTATTTGGCACAGGATCAGCAGATACGACTCGTGGCCTTTTTATTCCAAAAGCATTTTTATGCTCTATAATCGAATGCATGACCAATAAATTAACTGCTGCCTCCTCAACTGTTGCATGGCTTTCAGCTTTGTTGTGTGCGAGTTTTTTTTTAATTTAAAATCTGGCCACACCTTCATCCATCCTTCACCTGAACGGTCTAATGCAATTTAAGAATTCGGATATGCTGTTCTTTAAAGTTATTTTTTTGGCCGCCTTTGTGAAACCCTTTAAAATTTAGAATGAATTAATGAATGCTTAAACGAACTGTGTGGAACAAGTCTAATGTCCATTTATTGCTGATGTCAGTATAGGAAGCCAAATCCGTTTACAAAGCAATTTTCTTAAATGTTTCTACATATACTCGTATTTGTCCTTATTTAAATGATTCGAAGTGTATGTACATATATAGTTTGTTATTCATAAAAGAAAATTATTGTAAAATCATTTTGATAGTTTCATTTTAACACTTTTTATAACTTGTTATTGTATACATATATCTTCTTATTAGCGCGTAGAAAACTGTAACCGATAGTTAACAACGGTCAAAGGGAAAGTATTCCTTTAAATCTTAGTGTATTTGAACGTACATACTAGTGATGTTAAGAATATCAATTTTTAGTATTCGCGAATACGAATATTTGACACAATATTCGCCGAATACGAATATTATTTTTAAGGTTTAGAGCCACATAATATTTGAAAAAATCCATCCCTTTGCGTCAGTAACAATAAATTGAAAAAAACTGTCTCACTACTTTAGGTATACCTATATCATTATTCTAACAATGAGATGCCTAATTTTAAGACCACTACTGAACATTTTTTAATTATTTTACTTACATACATACTTTGATATTTTGTTTTTCTTTCTCTGTTTGCGCTTTTAATTAGTAATTCAGTGTTGTTTGGGAGAACATATTTTCGCAGATTGCGCAGGCACATGTCTGGTGGACTTTTAGTTCTTCCATTTTTGAAGTCCAATATTTCTCTACTGCGTATTGATTACCAACTTAATGATATCAATTAACATGTAGGACTTTAACTTTTAAATGATAGCTACGAAATATAATTTTCGTTTGGTTTTTAAGAAGATTATTATAAAGGGCTTTGTTTCTTTAAATAAAAGTTATTATAAATTAATATATTTTTGCACATTTATGTACTTTTTTAAAATTTTTGTATGTTTGTTTTTTGGGAAAATTATTCGAGAAACATTCGCTTGAATTTGGCGAATACGAATACGAATATCTTAAAATAGGTGAACAGTCGAATAATCGAATACGAATACGAGTATTCGTAACATCACTAGTGCATACATATTTAAAATGAGATAATAAATTTTGAAAGAATTTATATACTTCATCATCATAAGACTCAGTTCATCTTCTCCCATTTGCCTTCGCCAAATATTACAAAAAAAAAAACAAATCTTGTAAAAATAAGCTGCGTCATGGCTGACATCTAACTACAAATCTATTGCACTTACTTTTACAATCACATGATGACAGTATCTTAAAACTTAAGATGCTGCATTTGTTAACTGGCAAGATGTTTTTAAAAATACTCTTTTTTAAGATTTTATTTTAGCAATTTATCGCACCCGCTTTGTCTTTGTAATGCTAAGCACCAAAGTCCATTTAAATTAAATTTGAAAATGTTGATGAGTAATCAAGATTTTGCAAAAGAAAATTGAATTAAAATGCACATAAAGAACTAATAAAATTTTATGGGAAATTAAAACGCGAAATAACGAGATACTAAATCGAAATATTAGAGAAGTAAAACGGAGTAGATAATAGTCTAATTGACCTTCTTAAACAGCGCATAATTTTAATGAAACTAAAGGATGTCAACTACACGCAAACATTCATACATAAAGGGTGTTTTTTATAGAGTGACACATTTTTAAATCATAATAAAACAAAGAAATATATTTTTATTATCAATGAAACGGACTTTATTGGAAAGACAATTTCATGAAATTAATGTTTAAATATGATTTCTGCCATGTGGCCGCCACGGCTGGCGCGTAGAAGGCGTAATCTGAAACACCAATTTTCAACAACTTCGCAGCATTTGCTGCCGTATTTCGCCGATAACTCTTCGAATCTTGATTTCCAGGTGTTCAATTGTCTGTGCTTTATCGACGTAGACAAGTGACTTAACATAACCCCCAAAAAAAATAATCTGATGTTGTTAAATCACACGATCTTGGTTTCCAATTAATTGGGCCATTACGTGAAATTATTTTGTCATTAAAAGTTTCTTTGAGTAAATCAATTGTAGCACCCGCTGCACGATGAGTTTGACGAATAGAACAATTATTTCGATTAAAAATTTCAACAATTTGCACGCGTTGCTCTGGTGTAAGTCGATTCATAATGAAATTTCAAAGCAAACTAAACAAAAAGCAACTATCAGCTGTTAAATGAGTGCTCAAATAAAGCACTGATGCGAACTCAAAGCTGTGATACTGTAAACAAAAACACGCTTTATTTTTAAAGAACAGCTCTTTTTTTAATATTTGTTTATATTTATGCAGGCTAATGTTCCTAAATTAAACAATCAGCGAAATATTAGATAGACATTGTTAACATACATATGTATGTATGTCAAGCAACAAAGTAAAAATTTAATATTTAAACATCACTTTACATTTCAACTACACGGCCGAATAGAACAAACGTTGCTTTCGGTAGAAGCCACGAAATCTCGTCAGTGTTCATGTGCAAATGCTTTCACTACTTGCTAGGTAGCTTTGTTGAACGTGATTACATATCCCATTTATTCAAATTATGAATGCAAATAGAATAAGGAGACTTGTCACTACTAATTTGATATTACCTGGTGACTTTTTATTTTTGCACCATATATTAAAAGCTCTTTTTTTATGGTTGCAAAGGTGCCAAATGTTTATTGAAAGCTAACATTTTGTCTGAAAAACATGATACCAAAATAGAATGGTTATGCGATAATAAATATTTAAAACAAGATATTAAATAAGACTAAATTGCAAGCAAGCCTAAGGAAATATGTTTTGAAAATCGGAAGAGTTATTCAATAAATAATATTTTGCCTGAAGGGGAGAACTTGGTCATGAAATTTTAAACCCATCAAGTTTTGCTGAAAATATTTTAATCGATTTTATTTTTATTTGAGGTTTATTTCTTAGAAAATTTATACATAAGTATTTTTTAAAGCTTGACAATTTTAAAACTTTTTTACAGACACTATACTTCTTTTTACACTGTATAACACAAAATATATATAGTAAGGTTTTACCGACATTCGTCAGAGGGGACCAAAATTAAATTTTAGTTTATTGGTATTTTGAGATTTTACCTCTGACCTCTAATAAAAAAAATATGTACTTAATTGTTTTTCTCTGACATTTATGTATATATGGTGGGAACACTTTAACCCTCTATCACTTCGCTTTAAAGATATTTTCTGAAATGCGCTACAAAATATTTTTGGATGAAATTGCACATAATTCCCTTATTCATAAACTATTATTAAAGTTACTACTAGTTTAGTGGGCGAATTTAGTATTAGAAACCCGGTTTTACTTTATTCCTTAATTTTAGCAATAGATAATGAATAAAGCTGAAAAACGGATATTTTACTCAAACTGAAATAACGACGACTAAAGTGTATTTTATTTGGTCCACTCCAGATATCAACATCAATCGTTAGAAACGTGTTATTAAAAAATATTTTGTTGTACAGTGTAAAATTTTTTATTTTTATTATTTTTCAATCAATAAAATACTTTAACAAATATTATTTAATTTCAACTTAAAGGTATCAAGTTCGGAATACTTTTCGGTTAGTTTTTGTACCGAATCGGGCTGTCAAGATGAGGAGTTCTTTCCTGCCACCAAAGGTGTTACCTTATCGTAAGTCTTTCCAGGTTAAAAAAAATATGCATATACAAAATTTTACCATCTCAAATTTTATTTTAAACAGAAATGCTTTAAGTCAGTCTTTAAGAAGACGTAATTTAAGTTTTACCCAATTAACAATCACCGACAGTAATGACAATAATCAAACACCTGCATTTTTGGAAGCGGGTAAGTTTAAAAAACACTTCAAGTAAAAAATTACACCACTTTTTTTTAATTAATAGGTGGGTTTATATGAAGGTGATTTTTTGAAATAAGTACTTTTTGTAATAAGTACTTTTTAAAGAGAAACTTTCTTTAAAAATTTAGTTTTATTTTGGCGGTTGCGTTTTTTTGAAAGTCACTTTCCTTAAAACGTATTTTGTAAAGATAATTAAAAAAAATATATTTCAATGCAATTTTTAAAGATTAAATTTTTTAATATATTTAAAAAAAATTTTTGTACATATGAAAAGTAATATTATCAGGCTCAAGTTCAGTTTTATTGAATTAATGAAAATTCAAATTACTAAGTGTTCTTTTATGTTGAAAAACATTAGTAAAGTTATATTTAGAACGCTTTCAAATGGTAGTTTTTTAAGATTTACTTTTTTAAAAGGTACTTCATGTAAAAATTAATTATTTTAAAAATATTTCTTTCAAGGGAATTTTTTTTTTTAATTATTGATTAATGATCATTATACCACTTTTATGATTCTTAAAATAATTGTTTCTTTTACGACAGGGACTTCCCCTTTACAAACTTCATTGGATGAAAATACCGAAGTTGAAAACTTAGCCGGCCATCATTTAATTGTTTTGGACAAGGATAGTTCACGTAAAACCCTACAAAAAGCAGCATCCTTTGGTTCAAGAAATCGACCACCTCGCCTTCTATCGTCAGCATCAACGGATGAAACCTCCGAAGTGAGTTTAACGGGAAAGCAATTGAAACAACGATGGTCCGGCTTATTTGGTGTGAAAAATTCGCAACAAAGTCAGCTGTGTGAATTACTTAATAATTATTCCAAAAATGGTGTACCACAAAAAAATCCTGCCACATTAAGTTTTAGTCATCCCGATCTAGCTAATGCCATAAATTATTTAGACAATAGACATAAATCATGGATGGATCTAGTGGAGAGTGGTAGCATGAATGACAGCGAGATGAGAATACAGACTGCCATATGGGAATTGGTAACAACGGAAGTGGACTATATACACTGTTTGCAAACAGTAACGGATGTAAATTTTGAAATTATTTACAAAACAGGGAAATTTGTTTAAGTGTTTTATTTTACAGCTTTTTCTCGCCTGCTTGGAAGCCGTCCAAGAGGAGGGTCTACTCAAAGAAGTCGATCAGCATCGTTTGTTTGCCAATATCCGTGATATTTGTGAGGCCAACTTAAAGTTTTGGTCATTTTATTTGTACCCCATGGTTGCGCACAGCATCAATACAAGAGAACTTTTAAGAGTAGCATTTTTCCAACAGGGTTTTATATCGTTCGGAAATATTTTTGCTCCTTACAAAAAGTACTGCGCTGAGCAGAGTACGTGTCAGTTTTATTGCAAGGAGTTGAATCGCACGAATTCGTTGTTCACATCATATTTAGCCTGGTGTGAAGCCCAAAAAATGTGCAATCGCTTACGTTTGGCCGATATTTTGGTGAGACCAATGCAGCGTTTGACAAAGTACAGTTTATTGCTGGCGGCAATAAAGAAACACATGACAGATGTGGAGGAAATAGAGGCAATCGAAATAATGGTAAGTTTTCATAAAATCGCTAAAATGAAAATATGTAGATGGTTTATATGTAGCTGAAATACATAAAAACGCATGCATGATAAAATTAAGTTAAAATAAAAAAAAAACATTTAAACAAATATATGGATTTCGCTAATATCAAGTTTAAAGCTATAAACACATAGACCACAGCAGTCTTCACAACAGCAGACTTCAAATGCAGTTGGCTTCAATTGATGCCATGTAGTTAGCCAATGAATAATTTTGAGAACGACAGCAGCTGACAAATGAACTTGAAGTTTCTATATTATTTTTCAATTTTTTGTTTTACTACATATTTCAGAGCTGCCACATAAATATTTCACAAAAATAAAAATGAAATTAAATTACCAGCTCAAAACTTTATAATATCGAGTAAAAATATAAAAGCACATCAATTTATATATTTATTTTAATTTTGTTATGTTATTTTCGGTTAAATAACACAAAATATTTTAAGTTCTCATTGCCGTAACATTTATATTATATTGGCAGCTTTGTATCATCTTATTGCTATTTATGAAAATAGAAATTAGTCTAATTTGGCAGCAACTGCAAAAGTAGCATAGGCAACAACCTGCATTGCTGTCGTCAAAATAATCAACTTCATATAAGCTCGTGTATTTTATTTTTGACACATTGCTGCTCGCTGTGGTCTATGCGTTTATACTCGTAGATTAAGTTATTTCTCTCGCACGAACAAACCGATCTAGATCAAATCTATGGGATATCTCACGATTTCGAAAATTAAAAAAAAAAATACTTGAACTAGGAAACCTATCTGATAGGAATTTTTTCGAAATTTTTTGACATAAATATCTCTTAAATTGATCAATCTGTTGCAATGACATTTACAGCAATTCTCGAAATCTGATTAGATTTTCGATCGGAACTGGACGCTGTACATATTTATCTTCGATATATAAGTAAAGCCAATATTTTATAAAAAAAATGAAATCATTAAACGAATTACAGCGTTCGCTATCCACTGACATTTCGATCAATTCGAACTTCCTAATTTGTCTTCAGTAACTTCGTATTTTTTATAAACAAAAAGCCCACAAAAATTCGTTTCACCATAAAAAAACGTTTATTTTACAAACTAAAAGAAAATAAATGATTTAAGTTCTAAAGAAAATATTTTTTTTATTTCATAATTTCAGATTCATACCACCGAAAATTTTGTTTTTAGCGTTAATAATCATTTAACGACAAGACAAGAAAATGAACGTTTAAAGGGTGTTATGGCCCGCTTAGAATCCTATGACGTTGTGGTAAGTAAAGCAACAAAAACTTTTCAAATCAATCTTAATCAAAGCGGAAAATAACATTTTTCTTTCTTACCCTCTTTAACAGGATAGCAACAACGAACATTTGGAAAAAATGATTAAACAATATAGTCAAATGTTTGATTTGTGTGGTCCCATGAAAGGCTGTGCGTCTCAGCATGTCCGCCACCTGTTCATGGAAGGCGATCATAAATACAAAGACAATCTCGGCAAAGTCGAAGTGCATTGTTTTCTATTAACCGACATGCTATTGGTATGCAAGTCCATAGCTAAAAAGGGTTTGGGCACCCTTAAAATAATACGACAGCCCTATCTAACCGATAGGCTTATTGTACAACATTCCAATAATTTATTAAGTTGTGTTTATCTAAATGAATTCCAAGTGGCAATAAGCGCATTTACACTCCAGTGTACAGAATCCAAAAATTGGTATGAGGCGTTGAAAAGAGCCAAAATGATTTATACTCGTCTAAAGCAAAGCTCTTTAATGACTCCTTGGGACTCGATGCGTTATGCTGGCAGTACGGCTGATTCTTTGGGAGTGAAAAAATCACCCATGAATTCTTCAATTTGTTCGCATGTCACCAGTGCTAATAACAGTCATAGTGGCTCAGTGGAATGGAATGATTCACGTAATATTTCTGTAGATTTTGAAAAGACCAATTCACTGTCCAGTGATGAAGGTTGCACCTTTTTGGGTAAGTTTTTTCTGTTCGCTCATGTAAATTAAATTTTTAAAATTCTTTATGAATTTTATTGTTACTTTTTTTAGGAGCCCATGGTTTTCCTTTGAAAGGGAAACCCATAACAACCATTAGTCCACAAAAACTAAAAGTTAATACCACCTCCTCTTGCAATATGTTAACAGTACAGCCTCTTAATCATTTGGGTCAGAGTTTACCTAACCTAAACCTACACCACAGTCATACGTAAGTTTAAAAAGCTTAAGCTTTTTTGCTGTAGTTTATATATACCTTCTGCTGAATAATTGTAACTAGATGATTTGTAGTTTGTAGTAAAAGAAAACTTATTCTTTTCTTTTCTTCACTTTTATCTGAAACATAAAAACTTCATCTAACAATTCCATTCATCAGGTTGTCACCACCACCACCACCTGCACCAGCGTCATTTATCATTTCATGAGTTTATATTTGATAAATACAAGTAAAAAAAGAATAACTTGTCATTTTGTTTTGCTTTGTTTTAATTTTTGTATTTATCTTTTCTTGTTTTCCTTTTTTGGTTGCCACTGTATATGCGTGTGCCTGTATGTGTAAATTTTTAAATGTGTAAACATGCGAATATTGCGGCCATATTTCAGTAATCTTTACCATACTTATAGTAATAATACATTATTGGTACCGGGTACCGCCAATAGTGCACATTCCGGCAATTTATTGCTATCACCCAGTCATCGTGGCATTTCATATCCGCCACCAAGTCCAACAAGGTAAGATTTTTTTTCTCATAAGAATTATAATTTTCAATAAACAAATACAGTTTAAGCTTATTTTAGAATAAATCTTCCAAAAAAAGCGATAAATAATATCAATGCTGCCCAACCAAACAAGACTTGTACAGTTTATGGGAAATTTTGCAAATCCTTTGGATCTTTTGATCAACCATCTAAAGAAATAGAATTAAGTCTATTGTGCTTCAATTCAATTCAGCATCTTCTCATAAAAAGTTTTTGAAATAAAAACACAAGACTTATTTTGTTATCGTAGCATTGCTATTTCTCTATCACTTTTTTTTAAGATCTTTAAAACTTCCCTTCAATAGAAATTTGACTCTTAAAATAAAAACTTTAAATATATATTTAATAAAAACATGTAGAAAAAAACTAAAATTTCTTTTGGAAAAAATCCCCACAAGGGAAATTTTACTTTCAACAACTAATTGAAAAGCTATATAATACATACATATATAATAAAATATGTAAAAGTTCTTAATCTTTTAACTGCAAAGTTTTTACAAAATTTTTAAATTCTTTTTAATTTAAGATGGGAACAATGCTAACGTGAATCTCACGTGAAAAATTATTCCTGTTATCAGTTCTCAGTGAATGTAAAAACCAAAAGATGAAAATATATTAAAATTCAAGGAAAGTTTTTGTTCAAAAATAAATACATATGTACATATTTACATATGTATGTAAGTATATATTTATAAAAAAGAAGTTAGAAAAACAAAAGTTAAACATTTAGTATTGGAGCGATAGTTTGGTTGCTGCGTTAGTTTACTGCACTCTAACTTTTACAGACCAACCTAAATTACGTAAACATTACTGTTTCTGGCGCAACGTTAACGCTCTAATTTAGGTTACTCATTTCAGCGTAAAAGCTTAGCGCTAAATTACGTTGCGCTTTGCGTCGTAATTTAGGTTGGTCTGTTATTTAGTAAAATAATGCGATTGCTTTTTGGAAACCCAACAAAACAAATTAAGACTTCACAAATCCGCAGACAATCAATCTGTTGTATTGAATTTGGCTGAGTAACATACCAGTTGCCTTATTAACGGATCTTGCCCTTAAAATAAAATTTGTAAACTTTAATATTCGAATTATACGAAACACTTCTTACATGTTCCATTCTGTTCACGACCAAAAATAAAGTAAAAAAAATTGAAGGGAAAACTTGAATTTTATTTCAGCATTAATGTTTTTTAACAACTGAATTTGCATATGAAAGAAATTTCAATATTTAAAATAAATATGGACAAATAATACATTCTTTACGAAAATGAATACAACTTCCGCGAAGTTTTAGTGTAAAGAAAATTCTCGGGTATATCTGTGTAATTTTTAATATCTGTTTTTTAATTTTAAAAATATGTACATACATATATAATATGGTACTTGTTGTTGTTATTTAATGATCACTTTTCTTATTCAGGGTACCACTTCGTAGAGGAATGGCATTTTCAAGTTCGATTAAAAATCCGCCTCTTTTAAAGACACGTAATATTACCTCACAAAACAGTATAAATTGGCATCAAATACCCGCCACGCCCACACCAACAAGTCCACACTCTCAACATACATCGCCAGGCAATAATGTGGCCATAAAAGCAATAACAACAGCCATGGGCAGCAATAATAAAGTGGATACAATAATGGAACAACAAGAGCAGCAAACAGATCAACCAGCACTTACAACACCAACGACAACAGTAACTGCAGATTGTAGTGGCATACAATTGACCAATAGCGCAATATTTAGTACACAACTCTCCAATTCTACAGAAACTGATGTATGATTTTTTGTTAGAAATCATAAAACCACAACAAAACTCACAAATACCAAAATTGTTATAAATTAGACAGGAATAATTTACTTCATAAAATGTAAAATTAATTCTATAAAAAAATTGTGTAAGAATTTCATACAAAACATATTGAGAAAGATGTTCTGCTCGTTTTTCACAAAACAGCTTAAATTGAGTTAAACCAATTTGCAAGTTTTTAGAAAAATTTTAGTGCAAGATTAAATTTGAGGTAGAACGAATATCAGAAATTAATCATTGAAAATTAATTTCAAGACAAAAACAAAAAAATTATTTAAATCAATTTATTGATTTTTCGATCAATTTTATAAATTAGACTCAACATCTTTTGTTAGAAAACTACTGTAGCAATCTATGCTTAGAAACTATTAAGCAATTTATGTTGAAAAAAGACATACAAACATACAGACATACGTCAATATATAAAAAAGAAAAAATGCTATATTGCAGAAGAATAAAACGTTTTGATAAAACGAATGTTGAGAAATTTTAAGAACTTGTACTAAAAAGTTAGTGCGTGCTAGAAAGTAATGAAATTTTGAACATTTCCACTAAATCGAATAAGAGTTTTTGAAACTTCGAAAAAACTTCTTTGCACATTGGGGCCGTTCACACAATAATATGTATTTGGATTTATCCAAAAAAATGCAAACATTTTGTATGGAAATTTAATATCGGCTTCAATTTGAACAAGTTATATAAAATTATTCGCGAACAAGTGTTTCTCATTACACTACCGAACTATCGATTTTATAAAAGTTTTTAAAACCAAAGCGAATTGATACCCGGTAGCATCCAGATTCCAGAAGATTGATTATATTCGCTTAACTTCACCGCTGGGATTTCTAATCAAAATACGTTTTTCAGTAAATTTTCTTGAGACGGATCGGGGGAGTATACCTGGTATCAATATGTTTTGCTTACAACCACAGACCGTAGTGTTAACTGAACTGGACAATCTTAAAAGAGTTTTAATTGTAAAGAGTTTTTAACAAAACTTCAAAAAAGAAAGCAACATAAATTCTTTTTTATTTATTTATTTTAAAACGATATAAATTATGTGTCATAAACTGCTATTTTTACTTTCTATAAATATTATAAATTTTCTTTTTTTGTTAAAAAAAACATATCTTTAAGTAAAAAACAATAATTTAACTTAAAAAACACTATTTGACAGTATTTTTGTTGTAAATAATCTTTATAGAAACGAGCCGTTATACATATACACATACATACATATATAGTGAAAATTCAACAAGTTATTTAAGTTTAAATAAATATATATATACATACATATGTTCTATGTAAAAAATATTTTGAATAAATCATAAAAATCATTAAACTAAATTTGAAAAAATTATTATATTTTTAAGTATAACAAAACTAATATAAACAATTTTAAACAAAATGACATTAAATAGGGAAATATTTACAACAAAAAAAAAAAAGAAAATGTGTAAATAAAAAATTAAGAAAATTTACGACTACAGAAACAATGCAGTGATTTTAGAAATGTGTATTTTTGAACGCGTATCGCTTAAGCTTAATTTTCTTTTTTTTACATATTTCGTTATCTCTTGAAAATGTTATAGCTGAGACTTCAATCTGTCACATGTTGGAAAATTTATCAAAATCCATCCGCTGGTCACAAGATATTAGATGTATTAAAAGTAAAAATTTAATTAATTTAATTAATTATAACCGCCTGCATATTGTAAATTTTGACAGACATAAGCAATTAAAGTGTATCTTCAAGCTGAGAAAGCCACTGCAAAATACATAGTGTGTAAAACCACCTTAAGCTTGCATTCATTGAATACAAAGTGAGACAAATATCATTGAAAATGTGGTATGCAATGTTCGCCCATGGTGATTTCTCATATACTGTCTATATGTGTGTAAAGTTTAGACGCAAGCAAAGTTTTTTTTATTGTATGAAGGAAGTTTAACAAAAATACATGTCGTAATGAATATAAAAAAAGACATGTTGCACTCAGGGACTGCCGCGGTAAAGCTATTGCACAGCATTTTTTATCAACTTATGAAATTATATTATTACATTTTGTTTAATAACTCAATAGCATACTTTAGGGGTTAACATACATTGGGCGATTTAAATACTTAAAAAAACAAAAGACTTAAGAAACAAACTTATTGTCACGTTTTTCCGTTTCAAAAACAAAAGACTTAAGAAACAAACGTTTCAAAATTTCTTGATTCAGTCACCTCAAAGCCCGCGATAGAAGCTATGCAATAGCTTAAAAAATTTAAATGTCTATTTCGCTATGTCGAAAGAACTTTTTCATTCGTACCAATACATTTGCAGCAAACGTAAATTCTAAATGAAAAATTCTTTCGACATCGCGAACATGAAGTTAATAGAGTTATTCATGGCCATGAAACCAACAAAAAACTACATTTTTATTAAGTTTCACATACATACATATGTTAGTGTAAAATTTTCCTGATGTGCCAATTTATCTTGAAACAAAATATCACTTTTAATTACTGCATACATACATATGTACATGCATAACTTTTCAATACATATTTAAAAAACTAAGAAATTTAAATAAACCGATAAGTTTATAGTTGTCAAAATATATGTTAAAATATTTTTTTTTATGAGTTTTAATCTGCTTCTTGTCATACAAGACTATTAATGAACTAAATGATTAAATTTAATATTTACAAATCTTTTTCTTAACTGAAAATTTGCTTTTCTTTTTATATTTAAAACTTAAAAATATTTAGTGCTACATTGCTTTGCATTTTTAAAAGTGTTTACTATTAAAATTTTCTTCTGTATATTTATGTATTTTTGAATAAACATGTTGTCAATGTTTCTTCAAAAAAAAATCAGACGTGTCACAGATTCCGTTCGGAATACTATTTGTCAATCCGTTCGAAATCATTTATGGTGCTTTAGATTCCAATCGTTTTCATCAAAGCAATTTTTATGTAACCAATTTGGCAACATCAGTATTTTCACTGTACAACATGGCAACAAAAGTCGCTTAGATATGGCAATGCTTCATAAATCATTTCCGAAAATTTTGTTTTCTTGTAAACATATTTTAAGAGTCTTAAATATTTGTACAATAAGGGGTTAGAAATTATTTCCAATATACTTTTTTAGAAAAGTCCATAATAAAAACATATTGCTTTATTGATAATATTTTACAAAAATTTTAAATATCTAATATGTTTGCATTATTTAACATTAGGTACTAAAATTAAACTCATTATGTACCTAATAATAAATATGCAGATCACAATTACTTATTTCGAAAATGTTTACACTGGAGCCCCGATTTGTGTCGTTAATAGGGTTCGGAGAAATGCGAAGCAAAACGAAACGACGTAAATTAATTTATTAGATTAGTTAAAAAATTTGCAAAAATTTATACTTTTGATAAAAAGTTATATGCAGGCATTTTATTCTACATATGTATGTATATTTCAACATATAGGTTTAACTATTATAAAAAAAAACTATTAAAAATATATTTTTTTGAAAAATTTATAAAAATAATAAAAAGGGAAGCCTATTTTTACACGCAAATTGACAAATTTTTCACTTCTTAGTATGATTTCAGTTAAAAAATTCCATCATATCGTATGTATGTAGAACCCAAAGTATATCAATATACTATGGTAGGTATGTAGCGACGCAAATCCGAATCAAAACGACACAAAGCGGAATCACCAATATTTTAAAAAGTGACGCAAATCGAAACAAAGCAAATATGATCGATGCAAATCGGGGGTCCAGAGTATTCCTAAAATAAAATATTAATAGCTACCAATTTGTTCTGCTATAAAAATCTTTTATTACTAAAACTGATTTAGTACGAAAACTATTTAGCAATAAATTTATTTAAGTTCTAAATATGTACTTTGTTAATCAACCTTTTTAATCATCAAAGCAGAGAAAAAATATTTAGTACTAAAACTTTCAATTAATTTTGCGATTTGTTGGACAATGTTAGTTGACTTTGTAAATCACTGCATTGTATTCTGCTTGTTATTAATAATATTTGCCATAATAAAAAATACATTGTGCTACAAAATAAAATATAAATACGCTTGACATGTCCTTGGAAAGTTCAGGCTTAACTATTAAATGCCAAAACAGTAGTTTTGAAAAAAATGTATGTTTTCTTTTTAATGGTCACTTAAATGGAAATGTTTTGCTCATTCTGGAAGTTCTGTATTGTATTCCTACCAAACGCTTTGGGCGAAAGCCTCTCCCTGTTTATTCCTATGCTTGATAAGTTAAGTTAGAATAAAAATTGTAATTTTAATTTTAATCATTTAGCAACTAAATAAGCTTTATTAGTTCATTTTCACTCTATACAACATAAAGTCAGTCCCCAATAAATTATGTTGTGCGGACGGAGTTCAAGGATCTTCAAACTATATTATGTCACTGTTTTACTCAATGTAGCGCATTGTATACTTATAAATTTGCTTATATGTAGTAGTAAACTACAAAAAATATATAAAGCCTTAAATAAATACATGTCTATGTGTAACATAAAAAGTAAAACTTACTTAAAAACACTCTTCATTGGAAATAAACTTCAACTTAAACCATAATTGGCCTTCTTCAACTAACATTTAAAACAACAAACACCCCACCCTGTTCTCTCCATTTAAGGTTCTTCCTAAGTAGTAGCTATTAATCTAAATATTTTAGTGAAAGTAGAATAGTTTTTAGAGTTTAGAAAATATTTAAACCGAAAAAAATAATGAAAAAAACAAAACACTGTAAGAACAAGATGACATCAATTAGAGGTAATAAATCAAAATTTAGCTCAAGAGAAAAAAGCGCACACACGAACATGCACAAGTTGCGCGACAAAATGATACGGCTATTTATATTTTCGTGAGTTTAGTTAGAGTACAAAAATTACTGAATACTTTTTCCTCAATATGATTTTAACGGATGTATGAAATAGCGCCCAATTAAAGAACATAAAAAATATTTATGAAATAAGTCCCAAATTTCCATACATTTGTCCATAATTTCCATACATTTTGGGAGTTATTGCGTTATGAAAAAACTTCCAAAATATTGGGATTTATTTCTTTTCATTTCGGAAGTTTTTTTATAATTATTTCATTTCATAAATAAAATTGAAAATAAAATAAGACCAGAAGAAAATAGTTTTGGGTCTTCTTGTTTCATTATGAAGCAAGTCCCAAAAATTGGAACTTATTTCATTTAATATTTTAACTGTTTTAAAAACAAATTATTTGAAGATTTTCAAAACAATAAAGGTTTTTTTTGTTGTTTGTGAGAATTAGAATTTAATGTCGAACTTTCCAAAAATTCATCCGAGTATGTACGTATTTTACAAACCATTGTACCTGAAACTCTATGCAAGTTTAACCGTTAGTTGTATCAAATTAATATTCGAAAATAAATTCGAGTTTTTGAACTAAACATAAATTTCATAAATCTTATTTTTAAGACAAATAAGTTAAAATCTACATATTTCTTGTTTGTTAAAATTAATGTTGCCATTTTTAAGTGTTACGAAAACTTAAATATGCAGCTTAAAATCTGAAATTCGAAGATATTCAGTGTTTGATTGGATTTGTTTAAGAAATATAATGGCAACCCTGAGGGTTTTGTTTTTGGATCTTATAAAGAGACACAACGGTTTACAGTTACAACCCTGGAAGACCGGTTCCATCCAACAAACGTTGAATTTCGTTTGTAAATATGAAGATGTTTTCATCGAAAGAAACTATTTTCAAATTGATTAATTTCAATTCGGCATGTTCGAAAATTTGAAAACGAAATCGAAGATTTGAGAAAGACTACAAAATACTTTTATTGGCCATAAGTTTTTTTGTGTAAACTAAATAAAGCTTCCTATCTTAAGTTCGAATTTTACGACACGGAAAAGAATAGTTTGTAAAAAATTAACGCTTGCGGCGTAAAACTTAATAATAAATATGTATTTATTATTTCAAAATATGTATTCTGAAATAGCTCCTTGTTCAACGTTTTACACAAAACCAAGGCTATAATTTAAATTATTTTTGCATAATATAAAAATTCAAACTCAATTAAAAAATATGTTTAAGTATTTTTGACAAACCTTTAATTATGTACATATCTTACACATGTATTGATTTGAAAATAACTACATATACATATGTATTCAAAACTACAAAGATTTCAGTATATTCGAAAATTCTAATTCGATTTCGAACCTTTGAAAAAAATATTACAAAAATATCGTTCTTGTGATTGCACAGATTTTGGTGCCGCTTGTCATTTTAAAATCGAATTTTAGAATATTAACAAAACGTTTTTTGAGCAAAAATTACTGAAAAATATATATTTTGGTAATCGAATTGTTCAAAAAACGCCTTAGGCTTTGACACCAATAATCATGCTAACTAATTCCAATGGTATACTCGAATTTTTGAACTAAATATCGATTGTACAATTCATAAAAATAAATTTCATATAAACGTATTTTTATTTATTGAGTTTATTTGTATGTGTGTTCATGTTTTGAGACATTGTTTGTTTGAAAAACAAATAATTCTTAAAGTAATTTTTATAACAAACTTTATAAATAAATGTGCAATTAAAACTTATAGAGCGAATGCATTTCAGATATCGGTACCTATACATTCATTGATAGCTCCTTTTTGTAAGTGACCTTATCATTTTAAAGCGCTGCTGACATACACATTTAATTAAGATGTACTCCTACAGAAGAGTATACATACATATTTGATTTATTTCCTTAATTTAGCCATTGTAATATACATGCACACACACATATAGTAGATATTAATATGATTTAAATAACAAAAAAAAGCGTAACTAAAGTTCTAAATTAAAATTTAATCAAAAGCAACCTATAATATTAATGTTGGTTCATATTTATATCCTTAAAATCCTTTAACACTTATACATACATATAAAATGTAACATATGCATACATACACATACATATAAGCAATTTTAATATCTTAAGAGCAACAAACACATATTCCATAAAATTAACTGCCGATTTCACGATGTCGAAAGAATTTTGAATTTTATTTTCATTCGTACAAATACATTTGATACAAAAACAAAATTTTAGAATTTGTTTTTGTATCAAATGTATTTGTACGAATGAAAACATATGGAAATTTTCTTTCGACATAGTGAAATAGGCCGTAAATTAATTTAAATAAACATTTAATAATAGTTGGTAGAGAGTATTTTAATAATACAAAGCTTTTAATAATTGAAATCAAATAAATGTGTTAAATATCACGAAATATGAATTATTAAGTTACTATGTTTTAATATTTTTAAAAGAAACAAATACATTCACACATACGAGCATAATATATAAAATGATACTTACTATATACATAAATATATATATACATATATATATATATTTCTTTATAAAAAAATCATATTTGAGAAAAGAAAAAAAAACATGAAATAAATTTACTGCCGATTTCACGATGTCGAAAGAATTTTGAATTTTATTTTCATTCGTACAAATACATTTGATACAAAAACAAAATTTTAGAATTTGTTTTTGTATCAAATGTATTTGTACGAATGAAAACATATGGAAATTTTCTTTCGACATAGTGAAATAGGCCGTTAGTATTATCTTTATAGAGGAAATATCTATAGACGTGTTTTATTTATTCAAAGATTCCTAAACTATCAGCCATTTCAAAAAATTCGATTCTATCAATTTTTCCAAAAACAAAAATATTAAAGATTTTTTTTCAATTTTAATACCTTACGGTCATTATTATTGCTGGGAACACAATTGAGACGAACAACGAATTTTTCGTCGACGAAATTCGTAGTGCGTGACGAATTCTCTGATAGATTTACTGCCTGGCCCACGATGTTGGACGAATTTTTCTTTCGTTTTTTCTTTACATTTAAAACAAAAGCAATTTTGAACATTTTGTTTTTGATAGCTGGCTTTTTCTACATGCTGTTGTGTTACCATATTTCAGTAAGTTTAACCCACCGACATTGGCTGCTTAAACTTTCAAGTAAATGTACTTAATTGTCATCCTAAAAACAGTTAATCCAGATTAAAGTTGTGTAAATCTCTGATCCTCCACCTAAAAACTCACTCTAAGGAAAACAAAATGTGCGTTTTTTTAACCTTTATGTGCTCGGAAGTCTACATTTGTAGTAATTTTAAAGCGATTAGCGAATACAAATTAGAAACGTCAGTAAAACAATTTGAGGTTTTTGGTAGATCTTGTTTTAAGCAGATTTAAACGTTAATGATGTAAAAATAATCATTTCGTAGGTGCTAAAGGGATGTTTTTAAAAATGATCATCTCGTGGCCGGTAGTCTACATTAGTAGTCACTATGTGGTTTGTATGCAAGAAGCTAAGCTTTATTTGTTGCTTATTACATTTGAACACATTGTTTTTCTTTTATTTTTGCTAAAAAAAGAATTCTTTGCATCACGTGTATGCTGATAGCGCATCAAAGTAATAACATTTCATCAAAAACCATAGAGCGTTGTTTTTATGATTTTACATTGTTTTGTTTTTTTATTCTTTGTATTGCAAAAATTAGTAAAGTGTTGCTAGTCAAGTAAATCACACGTGCGTATTTTGATATTAGTTGCGATAAAATACTGAAGAAGAAAATTTAACGATAAAAATGTCTGGAAATTCTTCAAAGCGTCCACATCGCATGGTTAAGCGGTGTGTTGTTTAGCTTTTTTTTTTTTTAATTGGAAATCGCAAAAACACGCGAAAGATATGCAGTTGGTGTAAGAAACCGGTGTGCGATGCACATTTCACAACTTACGTATTTGGAAAATGCTGCTCTATAAATAAAACTTAAATGTTTAAAATTGTTTTGTTCAAGTTTTCATATACCTACATGTACATACATAAATAATATATAAATAAAATAAATATAACCATTTTTTTTTCTTGTTTATAAGGATAAAGTAGTGCAAAAATAATGTTACTACAAATGTAGTCTTCCGACCGCCCACGTAAGTTTTCGATCCCGAGCACATAAAAGTTAAGAAAGCTACAAAGCGTTTATTTTTCACTTAAATATTTATATTTTTACGAGAATTTTATATATTAGATATTATTAAACTTAAGTTCACTAAAGCGGGTGTTTAAATTGAGAAAAAGGGGTTAAATTAAAAACAAAAACAATTTAGGTGTATTTTGAAAAATCGCGATTTGTATTTTGTTTATCTGAAGAACGATCATCAACATCGGCATTTGCAGCTGTTGAACCGGCACGATTTTGATTTTCGAGCAGCTGGGTGGAATATAAATGATAATTATTTTTTCTTAAGTTGATTTAGAAACACTTACCTTAGTACGTAAACGTTTAATACTGCGTAATCTTTCCAACCAATTGGAAGCATAAGGACTTTTCTTTTGCAAACTTTGATAAACATTTGATGCCAACTTGAAAAAAATTATTATAATTGAATATTAGTTTTTTTGTTTGGAATTGTTTGTTATTTAACTTACATTGGCATGCAAGGCCATCTGTCTGGCTAATAAAGGAGCACTTTTATCGGATACAATTTTTGATCCCGGATGGCATACAAATTGTGCGATTTCTGGTCGAGCTTTGACGTAAACACGATTGGTATTAAGCTCCATAGGCTCAACAATAACGCAGGCATAATTAAATTGACCCTAAAAATAGATGTTTATAATTTAAATTTTTTTATAAATAAATGTCGATGTTTGTATCACATAAGCAGTAAATTTTATATACTGTAACTTCTATTGCTATTTGATATGGTAAAAACGAAAACAAAAACCTGATATTTTGTTATCAATTTTACCAATATGTATTTTCAATATCATATAGCAGGTGAAAAAATATTGTCTATATTGTAGTTAGCAGTTTGCTTAGTAATGAGATGTTATTGTACCTATAAAGAGATTGGTCCTCATTTTGATCTCAGTGCCTTTAAGGTGCACCCAAGGTTTTCCCAGAAGGCAACTGTTCGTTTTCTGGTTATTCTGCTTAATTGTTCTCCCAAAATCTACTTATGTATGTACATATGTACCTTCTGCTATGAGGTTACCAGTAATAAGTATCGTTATGATTTACTCAACTAGACCTACAAGCCACAATAAGGCATTTTCATAGTGCGTAGAAAAAATAAATGTAAACTTTCGGACAAAGAAATACCAACAATAACATATAAATCCTAAAAAACTCTGAATTTGACATAGACAAATTTTCTATTAGGAATCTCAACAACAGAAAAGTATATGGCGTATTTCTTTTTTAACTACTTCTTCATTACTTCCAAAGAATATACATATCAGCGGTATCAGATGTACGGAAAATTACCTACTTGCAGGAAGTTAACCTCGAAAAAATAGGATATAGGAAAAAAGACAGGAGCTAAGTCACTGCACACGGTATCCATCAAAATTTATCGAAATTTTTAATTTTGGTATTATCGCATACGATATCGAATTAATTGTATCGTAATTTGACGCATCGTATGCCATAATTTGCTTATTCGAAACGTATCGTAATGTTGTTCGATGCGATAGTTAATTCGATATCGTAAGCGGTGATTAGACCCCAGATTTCTTATTTTTGGAAAAATATAGGCAATTTATTATTTAACTAGGCGACGCCATTAGCCATGAACTTGGTATGAGCATCATGTCAGACATCGCATATGGCTTATGTAGACCGCTCATGTCCATGTTTCGTCCATGCTCTGACATCAATGCCCGACCATATGGCTGAGCAGCAATGTTCGCCATGAGGTTGGCCATTCAATGTCATTTTCTCTTTCACAGTTTCGTTTTTTAGGTTATGGCAGCTTATTTTTCAATCAAATATTGTTTTGTAACAAATACTGCACAAAAAACCATAAAAACACTTTTAAATGCAATTATCACTTGAAAAATACCCAAAACAAATCGAAAAACATGAACTATATGAACGCTTTGACAAACTAAATATTAGTTCGGTTTCTTTACTTGTCTGGTAAAGTTCGGTAAAATGGGCGTAAATTATAATTCCTCTCAATTAGAGACAAAAATGCACAAAAGTACGGGAACGCACAAAACCAAATTTTTATCCCAAAAGTTTGTATGAAATTGCTGTGAAAGTAAACAAAAAAATAAATACTGTTTTGATTAGTAGTTCACTTTTTAAGAGATTTTAGTTAGTACACACATACATATGTATGTTTGTACCTCCAAACATACATACATATCTTGCTTTGCATTTTGCAGAAGTAACAATTATTTCATCATTCTTATTGTTAGGTAAAATTCAAATTTCTTATTTATTATTGTTTATTTCATAAACAGCTGATTGATTGACTACTTGCACAAACTAGCCCGAAGACAAAGTACGGGCAGTTTCGTGCAAGAAGAAGCAGAATGCTCTCTCAAAATCACTCTCATTTGCCCAATTTTAGAGTACGGGAACGCTTTTTGAGCAAATTGGGAGTAAATAAACAGACCTATTATGGTTAGTCAGCACATTAACATCTGTAAGTATTCGACACATTTTAGAAGATAGACATATTATTACCGTTGCTCTGCCGAAGTTATGTTCATGTCATGTTCAAGTAGATCGCTCGTGAAGACGTAGGGTAAATAAAATAAACTAGAAGATCATCTAACTTGTTTATTGGTATTCTCTTTCGAAGCTAGATTTGGAACCGTTTTTCCACAGAAAAGTCAACTTTTGGTCACGTAACGACACCAAAGAATTAAGCTTGTATTTTATATCTATGCTGTTCGATTTATTTCACTCTTTTACTAAATGTCGAATCAATTACTGTCTACGCCAGTGTTGCCAATGAATAATATCCTACAATGTTCAATCTCCTGATTTTTCTTTTCTACTTAAGTGATTTGATTTTGATACTTAAAAAGCTTATTTTTTGGCGAATATGAAAAATAAGTAAATATATCCGATTTCCCCTAATGACTAATAAACATGAATAATTAAAAAAAAAATAATTAGATTAAAATAATTGAGAAAATGCATTACTACATACACAGATCAAGTTAATTAATATACATTTTGTGGCAAATCATTTGTGTTTCGTTAATTGTGCGTTCATGATCTTATGTATGCATACACTTACCGATATCGTATTAAGATTATATTCTTCACCACTTTCGTTGTAAATAATATTAACATAATCATTGCCAATGTGTTTCTTTTTCTCATTACAATTAGGATCACTGTTTAGTTTGGTGGGCATCAGTGTCGCCACATGGAAAGTCACCTGTTAAAGCATATATTTATTATCAATTCCAATTAAAATCGAACTGTGCGATCGTACGAACCTGAACTATATCATCTTTCCAAATATAAGTAAATTTGCCGTCTGCACCATCTGTGTCCAGAGTAACAAATAAATTATTTTGTGCTGCTTCTTTCAAGCTAACCAAAGTGCCAATACTGCGTAAGAATTCCACATAACGTGTACTTCCATGGGAATTGCGTAAGATCTCAACCACATTGTTGCACTGACCCTGGCCCACATAGAGAACGCCAATTTTGTGAGTTTCAAAGGGCGGTGCCAGATCTAAAAGGTTAACAGCACTCATTTGTTCGGGTGGCACTTTTATGGGAACATCAGTTGCTTGTATTTGCCCCGTATGATACAATTGCATGAATATAAAACTCGGATTCATGCAAAGTTTTGCATTTAATTGTGGTTTAGGAGCGCCATAGCGCGGGAACGTAGTGGTGGGTGGACGAGTTTTGCCATTGTTCACCTCTCTTACCACAGAAATTGTTTTAGAGCGTCCTCGCATTTCACCATTGTTATAGTCGCCATTTGGATTTGCTCCTCCCTTGGAAGATGCCATGTTGGAATTATTACCGCCGCTGCTAGATTTGGCTAAGCCTTGATGATAACCAAAGGAAGTCGACTTAGTGGCAGGTGCATGTGTCTTTTCCTGTCGTGGTGAATGGATTGGGGCCGGTGACAAGGGTGGTTTGGCCATTATTTTCTCATCCCCAGCTGCACCGGTACCAGCTGATTTCAAAGAAGTTTCCGAGGCAGATTGTTGCACTGGCACAAGTGCTGCAGTCGATTTCTGACTAACATCATCCGCCGATAATTGTTTTGGCGGCAAAATGTGGTCCTCAGGTGCTTTAAGCTGTGAAGCCGTTTTTGATGCCTGCTGAGGTGGCGTAGAGCCTGCTATTTCCTCTGGTATAGCCTCACAGCTCACTTTACTATATTGCACACATTTCTTCTTCTGCTGCGATTGTGGCTGGTGCTGTTGCTGTAATTCCATTTCGGAAGTGGTCTCTACAGCCACAGCAGGTTCTTTAGATAAGGGAGCCGGTTTATTCATTAGGAAAGTATCGCGCCAACTAGAAGACATTTCAGGGCTAGAATTAACTCTTCTCACCGGCTTACGAGCGCGCATTTGTCCATCTTCTATGGACAAATATTCTTCATCGGCTTCACCATCACTAACACTGCCACTCAAAGCTTCTTTCCCCCGCTTACCCGACGCTGTCATGGTAGGTATATCTATAGCCTGTGTGCTCGTTACACCCTGTGCCGAAGAAGAAATTTCCTCTTGCCTTTGTAAGGCTCTAGTTTTTGAAACCGATTTCGGATTTTCTTCACATGGGTTTGCAATGCTTGGTTCGGCTTTTAAAGGTTCGTTTGGTATATTTTCTTTAATTCCTTTGTTTAAAATTGGTATATCTCCTAAATTGTCTGGTGACAAGAAATCCGGTCCAAAAACTCCACCATGACTTGTGGGCAAGAATAGTGACACCATGCTACTTAAGTGCACATCATAGCCGAAACAATCATTTGAAATAGGATTTTGTATCCGTGTTATCCAAGAGATATTACCCGTCGGGCGACGTATTAAAATTTCAGCCCAAGATGTACAGGAACGCACACATATGGATGAAGCACAAGCACTAACGGAAGACAACGAGTTACCCAAAAGAGAGGTACAGCTGCCGCCCCCTATGCCACCAGCTGTGCTGCCAACACCTAAATCTGTACTACCCGCTTCAGGATTGGAGCCTCTGCGAGACAAAGCTTCCAAAGAAGCGGTAGAGCTATTTGAAGTTTGCCTTTGCGTTGTGTGTGAAGTAGTAGAAGATGACGATGTCAAGTCAGTGCTGCCAGCCGACTCATTACCACTGCTGTGCTGTAAAGAAACTTTGGTATAACGTAACTCATACGCAGGAGCTGCTTGGCTATGATGAACTTCGGGTGATATGGGTGTAGTACCCGGATTTGTATCAGTACTATTCTTAGAGCTTAAATTGTAGGCTTTACCCAGCTGGGAACAACGGTCACACAAGCCATTACGTGTTGGTCCTGAAGGGCAACCAGAAGTTGTAATTGTTACCAAATTATGGCCCACTAACCAGGTATGAGAATGACCATCTTTCAAAAGATACTCAACAGCCGGAAGTCTAAAATAAAAGTTTATAAAGTAAACATACATACATCTAATTTTTAATAACTTTTCTGAATTTTCTTTTTTTGCTTTCAAACAGGGTGACAGAACACACAACGGGAGCAAAATAAAAATAAATGTTGTTTTTATTAGGAGCAGCTCTCAGGGGATAGCCCTTACTTATGCAATGCGTTGTGCCAGAACGCAAGGAGAAGGATAGGATAGAGAAGATACATAGATGTTGATAATTTCGAAGGCGTAACTTTTTTACAAATCTGCTTTGCGCGTTATGTTAATTTTTATAGCAGTGTTGAGGCGCCTCTGGTTTTAAGTAGACGCATTAAGTTTGTTAAGCTGTATTGGCAGGCGTTTTATTAATTGTTTTACTTCGCCGATGTTTCTGCTAACCGACGAAGGAGGGCGATGTTGTGTACATTAGCTTGGAACAGTATCAATCGCTGTCGGAACAGTTTTTTAGTGACCAGTGCCATGCCTTCATCACTTAAATAGTCCGACAACAAACACGTTCACAACATTTCCCTATAAAAGCTTTAGTTTCTTCGATGATTTCTTACATAAGTATGTATGTAAGTATCTCTGGAAAGAGGACATCTAATTTACAGCCATCCTACATTAATACATATGCACATGTGTATGTATGTATGTTACATTTATTAAAATATTTAAATAAAATTTATCACGTTATGTATCTGGGTACCTTTAATTGATCACTTCGAGACGTTTTGGGACTTCTTTTTTCATAAGTTATTTCAATAAAATCATATGATTTGTAAATTAATTAATGAATTATAATATTAAACAAATTATTCAGTATGCCGCGACAACGCTTACCATTCGCCGCAATGGCAGCTCCTTGCTCATTTCGAAAGAAATAAGGACTGAAGATGCCACCACAGTGTAAACCGCAACAAACAATGAATTTTATTAGATTTAATGGTGATTCGTTAACAGCTTGGTGATTGTTTTCGCCCCAAATGCGCCAATTTCGCCATTAGCTCTATTTATTTTTTAAAAACTAAATTTCCACAATTTAGCAGCTTTTTTTGAAAACCAAACAAACCGCGAATCAATTGGATTATCTGTCTACGGAAAGCATCTAGTGTCTTAAGCAGGAATATAACTCTCGACCACTAATCTAAATATGTGTGAATTTTAGGATTTCCTACTCTACATACGACGGTATAGGTCGATAGGTGCCCTTTAAAAACGCCTCCATTAGTTAAATATTTTAGCAAATTGCTTTGGGTTTGGTCAGTTAAAAAATAGAGATCTCCGAGTTGCCGATCGAAAGTTTTCTATACATAGGAATGTTTTTTAACTACTTTAAACTTTCCAGCTAAAAACCGTATAAGCAAATTAGAGCCGGAAATTTTAAAATTTTTTAAAATATCTAATACTTATGTATGTATGGTGAAATATTTTAGAGATCAGACGAGAAATAAAGCAGATAAAAAATTAAAAATCACTTACCGCTTTGGTAAAGCTGAACATGGTGAAAATGTGTGTCGTGCCAAAAAGTCAATACATGTTTCAGCCAATTCAGCATGAAAAGATTTCAAACCCTCATTCATGAGAGGACGCATTTCAGAATGATTACGAGCCGCTGTAGGAGCTGTATTACGACTACCGCGTTCAGTTAAACTAGTGCTGCGTTTACGATTGGATGAATCTTCATTTAAACTTTGAAAGTCTTGACGTTGTATATTACGTGTTAAATTATTAATGTCTTCGTACAACATGCTTGCATTTGATTGTATGGACTGAAATAACATGAATTTAAAGTCAAGTTACAGAGTGAGAAAAACATATTCATACATTTATTATATAGTTAACGCAGTTTCTTCTCAATTCCAATTTACATTTCAAAAACCAGCCGGCTATGACATGGTGAGCCAAAGATACAGTATAATGATCGTAGCGATGAGGTTTTGTGTAGGGCAAAGATATGGCAAATACATACATGTATTGACGTGAGGTAAAATTCATGCATAAATCGTTTGATAAACGGCTAAGAACTATGCATAAAAAAGTTTATGGCTTAAGTTTTGTTAGTAAAAAAATAAGTTAATAAACAAACTTACTGGACAAAAAGTCCAAGACCGATAAAGCAACGGGTGGAGTATCGGACATTTTCGACATTTGCAGTAAAATATCCGGCAGCTTACGCATTAATGCTTCTGGCATTTCTAATATAATCGTAGTCATGGTGTTAATACAGATATTGGCTATGGTGGCTATACCACTGCCAAAATTCGATATACCCATTTTAAGAACTTCAATTATTTTATATTGACTAGAGGGCTGCAGATATTGATGGTAAATCACTAGAGCACCTATAGCTGGTAGAACTAGACTATTCAATTCGTCTGTTGTACATTTATAGACAACATGCAGAGTTTTATTGCTTTCGGAAATGGTTTTGAAAAGAGGTGTAGCTAAAGATTCGACATCGTTGCCTTGTATCAAGGCCTTATTTTGCATAATTTTCGGTAGTTCTTTTATAACCAATTGAAAGATTTGAAAATCTAAAATGATACAATAAACGGCCAAATAAAACAGTTAAATATTTGTACAAATATTGATTTTATTCGTAGCAACAAACCTCTATCCTTTTCCAAACACTTAACAATTGCCTCACAAGCTCTCTTTATAGAAATCGTTGTAAAATTAGCATTTGGCACAACGTCATGACTAGACAGTTGAGTCATTATTACATGGCGTGGATGATAATGACTTATGTCATGCATAGGCAAACTGGAATCGATACCCAAGTAATAGCTATACTTAATATTGTCATTATTAGTGGGATCAGGATATCCTATATGATAAGAGGAATTTGCACGAGCCTTTAACATCCAGCAAAAAATCTTTAAGTAGAAGAAAATTTAATTGAAATTTTTTTTTAAAAATTCAGTGACACTAAAACTTAAAATACCTTGTATCGAACCACATTGACTTGTTCAAAAACTTTTTGATATTGATAGTTCAACTCCAAATGACCCACCAATATATTGAATATCTTTATAGCATGACTTGAAGGCAAACGATATAATTTTATAACAAATACTTCAATTAGACCATCGACAGCTGTAATGACATCTTGTATCTCTTTTTCACTTTTAATATCGGCACCATATTGTTTGTGTAACTCAAAAGGACGATTTATAATCTTTTCCAATATGTCCAACAGTTCACCACAGCGTTTAGTATCACAATGGCGGGAGAATTCAATTAAAGCATCGGCCACGCCTCGCCTTAACTGTACATCAGTTTCATTGCAAACGTGAGTGAATAAAGGTATGACAACACGTTCCAAAATCTCCTCTTCATAGCAGGAACGATTTAAGTCCATTATATTCATCAAAGATTGTATAACTTTAATACGTATGGGTGTATTGGACACTTTATAGAAACGTTGTACAAAATTATTTAACAAAAGTAACCATTCTGGCCTAGTGGCAGTTATTTTTGAAGATCTATAATCGATTAACAACAACACCGAAGTTTCCGGTCTACTTTCTGCAACACGTTCAATCAAATCATATATACGTTCATAGTTGGCCAAAAGTTTGGTTTTCTCGTCTTCCAAAAGTTTCTCAATGTAGGTAATATTCTCATGAAAATGATTTTTGAGTTGCAACAGGCCATTAGTGGTAGTAGAAAAGCTTTCTGCAGTAACAAAAAATTAAAAATCAAAAAATTTCCTATTTATGACCCACTAACCATAGTATTCTATATTGTCCACAATAGATGACATTATATCACATATACGATCCCATATAATTTCGGGTAATTCGGATTTATATTTTGTAATTACAATTTGTATGCCAATTATAACTTCATATGTTACACTAACATGGCGACTATCTAGAGCCTGCAAAATAAGAAAGTTTTTTTTTACTGCATATTAGGAATACAGGCGATAATTTTCATACTCACCCTAAAGAAGCTGTTAAGTACCATGGAGGCATAAAACAATGGTGACACTTGAAAAACCATGGGCGCTCCGAAAATGTTCATATTTAAATGAAATACAGCACCTCTCAAAAGGAAATTATCCTCATAGAGAGTATGATCATTTAAAATGTTGCACATCATTTTCATTGAATGATAGCCCAATTCAGTGCCAAGAAGATTTTTCATAATCTGGAAGAAATAAAATAAATTTCATTATGATTTAATTCAAAAGAGATAAAACAAAATTCGTTCTCCGGAAGTCAGATTATTGCTCGAATTTTCAATAAATTTCGATACAATTTTGGAAGCGAATTGTGAACTATTTATTGGCCCCAGTTCATATTTGCAAAAGTTACAACCTCTGAAACGTTAAATCACAAAGTGGATGACTTGCACACCCTGTAGTTCATTATGTACTCTAAAATGGCGTTGAAGAGCGGAGATACCAGGACAACTATTCAAATGCAGAAGGGAGTTTTTAATTCGTTAATTTTTTATTTGTTTTTAAATAATTATTTGTTATGGGTTAGCTAATCTATATGAATTTATTGTCAACCTAAGTCCACTAATTGTATAGGTATAAGAAATATAAACAGATTCATATCGAATAAATAAAATTGTTTTTGTTATGATGTTTTTAAAGCTTGTGCTTTAGTAATTCATAGATACTATTTGGGAGCTCATGTATGGGTAGATATGTGTTGAAACTTTTCAAACATAAATGGTAAAGATGGTAAATGGTATGTTATATTAATATTAAAAAATCTTTTTATTTTATATTATTATTACGAATAAACGTAATTATTATTTGAACTGTAATAATGTATAAATGAGAAATTATTATTATTAGACTTAAGTTCAGTTTTATTGAATTAATGAAAATTTAAATTACTATGAGTTTTCAATTTTTGAAAAACATTAGCATGTGCAATCAGATTTGCAGAACGTATCAGTATACTGATTTCAAGGCCGCTACACCTCTCATCAGCGTTCATTTGTCCATCTTTACAATTTTTGTAAAGTGGATACTAATTGGGAAGAATATCAACTATTTAACCAAGTTTTCAACAGAAATAGAACACGAGAATTAATTTAATTTATTTTTTATTCCATTTTTACACATTGAAAACAGTTTTGATTCATACGAAATTCCCCATGTCTGATTGCTTACTACTAATATTGCTTACTAAAGATCCCCCGACAGAGCCGGCCTATGGCCGGGCTTAGCAGTTTTCTCCACCATGGTATTTGCGACACGGCGATGCTTGCTAAAGATTTTCTGCCTTGCATTGGGGTGTTAAGTCACAATAAATTAGTACCTAATAGAAGGCCGTCTGTACAGGAAAACCTTAATAAGCAGCGCCAATACCAATTTTTGCTTTACAACCAATTTTAATAGTTTAGTTTTGTACCAGTTTTCATTTTCGATCTTAGGAAGATTTTGAAGTTATGTATTTTCATGAAATAAAAAATGACCCGATTGAAAAATGAAAAATGGCTCCAAAATAAAAAATTAAAATTTTTATATTATTATTATTACGAATAAACGTAATTATTATTCGAACTTATATTGATGTACATATGAAAAATAATATTATCAGGCTCAAGTTTAGTTTTATTGAATTAATGAAAATTCAAAATTACTAAAGCTACGTTCACATTTATCAAATATTTGTCGAAAAAAACGTAACCAAGAAAAAAAATAATAATTTATTTCCTTTAATTCTAATATATGTATTTTAAATTTTGGTTTCGAATTTTTTAAAAACTGTATAAAAATACTCTTTTGGAGAAGAATTAATTTTATTTTATAATATAAAAACCATGTTAAATGACACTATCCCTAAGCAAAACTATTGGTTACGTTTTTTTGGACAAATATTTGATAAATGTGAACGTAGCTTAAGAGTTTTTTTATGTTGGAAAATATGTATGTATTATTATTTATATCCAATCAGTTTTTAGCAGATCCAATGACCTGTGGTTCAAGTCCCAGCACAGCATCGGTGAAAAAAAAAAATTTAAGAATTATTGCAATATTAATATATTATTAGAAATTAAAGTATTGCAAAGAAAAACTGACTTCTACCTAGGACATCGCCATGTTAAAAAAGTTAGTTTTTTCCATACATTAAAGTTAGTTTTGTTTCCGACAGGGCATTCATTTAAAATTAAGCTTTAGAATAATAAAGATTATTTAAGCTTGAATCTTAATTTGAGCTTTGCAATGTGACTTACATATTTATATCAGAGATGCAAAATCGCGAAGATTAAATTATTATTAAAATAAATTAAAACGAAGTTTATGTGTTGTAATATTATTTATTTATTTACTTATATTTGGTATACAAAAAGCCCACAAGGGCAAGGACGTATAGCTGAGAAAGCATCATAAATTAATTTCAATTATAAATTAATTTAAGGAAAAAACCATTTAAATAAAGATAAATATAAATACATATGTAAATGTTCTTTGCTGAACAAAAAAAAGGGTTAAAATATATTATGTTTGTATACTCGTATTAAATGTAGTTAAATTGAATTGTATTAAACTGTGCACCGACTGATGTAGATGAAGGCCAAAAATTATTAAAAAAAAACAAATAAAAAACAAAAAACCGAATTAGCCCGTAGCAGCGATAAGAACAACATAAAAGAGACTCTTTAAGGGTATATATTATTACGAACAAAATATGAATAAAGTTTATTTTTGAAAACATTACAGGAATAAACGAAAGTACGTAGTTCATTCGGCAAGTTATTCCACATTCTAGCAATTCTAATTTGAAATGATCGTTCGTACATAGAACAAGTAATTAATGGAACCACAACCTGACAATTTCTTTCAGATCTTAGAAACTGAAATATTAATTTATACGTATGAAAAATTTTAGTTTTTAAAATAATAAATAATAAAATGTGCCATCACGGCCCCTCGCGCTACCCAGTTTGTCTTTCTAATAAGTAAAATTTATTTCAGATTTACATAAATTATTGCAAATTTTTTAATTAAAACAAAACATCTGGTACAAAACAGCTGATTTCGATTTGTCAAATTATTTTTCCCTTCCCAAACTGTTTAGAATAGGAGAATTTTATCCTTGGGAAAAATTAATTCCCAGAGGACTCTATTCCATGGGAATATTTAGAATTGAGATGATAATGATATAAATTACTATAAATTCTGTAAATGTATGATTAGTTTTTAATTTTTGTTGCTATTCTGAGCCGTTCTTTTCTGTATCAAACATTTGTTAATTTATTTTTCTGTGAAAGGAATCTGCCATTTTATTTCACTAAGGCCGAAATTCACAGTCATTAGTTAGCTAATAGCAATAGTTTAACTAATAATATTTGATTCACAGCTTCTAGTTTAACATTAGTTAAACCATCAAACGTCATTGGTTAACTAATAGTTAGACAACAGCTGATTCGTTGGAATTTATTATTAGTATTTTTTTTTTGTGAAAAATTTTAGATATGGCATGTGAAATTGAAAACGCTCAGTCTGATATTGAAAGTGACACTGATACTGATAATACGCGGAATATTGTTGCTGAGCGTCGCCAACGTAATCTAAAAAGATTTTATGGATAGATGCCGTCTTAGCAAGTAGGTGGCGTGGCAAGTTCTTGAATGTATGCGCTATTTTTTAAGATATAATATATCAAATATAAACAAAAACCATATGCTATAACAGAATTGCCAGTACTGAAAGTTAATAGTTTGATAGGGTTACCATTTTTTGTTCATATTAAGAGTGTTGGTTAAATAATACACTGTGAATATGAAGTATTCGTTAAACAGTAGTTATCATTTTAGTTTACCAATAGCTAACTAATTACTGTAAATTTGGCCAGTTTTTTACTTGATATGTATTTTTTTTTTTTTAATTAGGGCTAGCACTCAGGGGATGACCCCTACGTATGCAGTGCACTGTGCCGGAACTCAAGGAGAGGGATATGGTAGAGAAGATAGATGTTGAAAATTTAGAAGACTTAACTCTTTCACAACTCTGCTTTGCGCGTTATGTTAATGTTTAAGGAAGTGTTGAGGCGCCTCTGGTGTTAACTTAGTTAAGCTGTATTAGCAGGCATTTTATTAATTGTTTTACTTCACCGATGTGTCTGCTAACCGACGATGGAGGGCGATGTTGTGTACATAAGCTTGGAACAGCATCAATCGCTGTCGGGACAGTTTTTTAGTGACCAGTGCTATGCCTTCATCACTTAAATAGTCCGAAAACAATTAATAGAATGTCTCCTTAATGTACATTAGAGAAATTAATGATGTTGATTGACTTGCTCTGGCCAGGGTTTGAACCCAGGCCCCAAGTCATTGTTTGCTTAGTAGTCAACGCGCTAACCACTTCAGCCAACACCACCCATGTAATTAGTAATTTTTATTTATTTTTTATTTAAATTTCTGTTGTTTTTAAATAAGGTTTCGTTTTTTAAAGAGTAATTAAAGTTAATATTTAAAAACGATGAAAATATGGTAGCACTACGTAATATAAAAAATGTCTCACAAATTACCCAAAAGAACAGCTGAATAGAACAAATAAAGAAAAATTCCAAAATAATATATTTGTATTTTAGCTAAAAAAAAGAATAGTGAAGAACGGCTGAAATGTTTTAAATGAATAAAAGCAACTTTCAAAATTATTTAAATGACACTTTTTAAGAAATCTGTCAATAAATATAAAAATTTTCAGCTTTTAACAAAAAATGTATACTTTCCATACCATAACATAAGAAAAACAGCTGATTTATAACAGAACGCAACGTACAAATTAACTCTGCTTTACCAATCGCAGTGCAAGTCCCAACCCTGAATACTTTTGAATA
The DNA here is from genome assembly GCA_947311025.1 of Lypha dubia. NCBI lineage: Eukaryota > Metazoa > Arthropoda > Insecta > Diptera > Tachinidae > Lypha > Lypha dubia. Next base: position 4,371,780 of record OX371263.1, read on the forward strand.
TCAATAAGCGCATTAAAAAAATCGCTCTCATTAAGGGCTGCCATGTATTGTTTATCTTACAAAATACTTAGCATAGTGTATACACCTGGGATAAAATGTACGATAATACTTGAGAGAACGTCGGCAGAATAACTAAATAGATTTTCTGAAATCCCAAGCAAGGGCAAACGTACTCATATTAATCTCATGAAATTTCATAATATTCTGACCTTTGAGTTGTAAACTTGTATTCATCTGCATATACATATGTTGTACATATACCAATTGTGAATTTTTTTGTATATTGTAAAAAAATAACTTTATCTTGTGATATAATAAATTAACTTATGTATATTAATGGAAATAATCAAAAGCTTTGGTTATTTATGTGCTTTATAAATTCTTAAAGCAGTTTTTGTAGTTGTGTGTGTGTTTTTGACAGCTCATCTCATGAAATTGTTTGCATGGGAGTTCTCATGGCAACTCTTTCATGAAAAATCTTATGGTACAAATTTGTAGTCTCCACGTGAGAAAACTATCTCTTGGATTGAAGTTAACAATTACTGCGAGAAATATCTCAGAGATTATCCCAGGTGTAGACCCCATGTAACAAAATATTACTTAATTTTTTCATTTAAAATAAAGAGCTGAATAGCCCGCTTTTCATGATCAAATCATTCCTGCCATGATGTGTGTTATTTTTTAATCGGATAAATTTCAATATATCAACAAATATTTTGATTTGATTATTGCTAATAATTATTCACTTAAAAATACTTTAATGATGATCTTAACAATGAAGTGGCTTTTATAGTGCGTTTCCATATACGTGATTTACGCCAAATCATTGCATTTGGTCATATGAAGTAATTTGCGAGATGATTTCCCATACATTTTTCATATGAGCAAATTATCTCAAATGACTTAATTTGCTCCAAATTATTTCGAATTTTGTCTATGCAAAACTGCGCGGATAATATTATTGCAAATGCAACCTTAGGGTATACATTATTAGTGACTTACAAATCCGAAAAAGAAACATTTAAGTACGAATAAAAATGGCGTTGACATTGACATAATATTGTAGCACTTGAAAAGTAGTTAAACTTTTACTACAAACTGTTGTTGTGTTGAATATACATAATTTAATAAAAACTCGATGTTATCTTCCATTTTATACATTGTGCTACTTAAAATTTTTTTATGCTAAAAAATAAATAAACAACACAAGCGTCAAATTGATTTCGAAAATTCGAATACCAAATTACTTCAACATAATGGAAACACTTTGACATTATTTCCTCAAATCAATATAATTTGCTCATAACGGAAACGTACTATTATTTTTAAAAATTTACTTATGTGTTGTTTCCACATGATGCCGAATGATTTGAGTGTAAAGTTTGCATGAAATTCACTCGAAAAACTGAACTCTTTTCATACAAATTTTACACTTAAATCTGAAAAACAGCACCTTAAATTAGATAACGAAAAAATATACATTAAAAATAAACTATTAAAAACTCAAAAATTTTATTTGCAAACTGTCTGTATACCAAATTTATCGAAAAACAAAAAGTACAAAGAGGTACCAGAAGTGCAGTTGGTATAAGCAACGGAAAATTTGTTTGTTATTTCAAGACGAAAAAAAATTATAACATATCATTTAGTTTGTTTGGTATTTTATTGCAATAGTAAAAAAAAAAAATCTAGAAGTTAGACAATTAAAAATTTCGATTTGAATATTAGCAAAAATCTCCGTTATTAGACAATTTAAACACAGGCGTGTGAGAGTAATTTTGTCTAATAGGTATATGACATTGTCTCTTTAATATTCCAATTTTTACTTTACTTTCGTCTGCCTGTATATTTTGAAGTCGGTTTGGAGATATTAGAAAAATAAAAACTTTAAGTTAAGCCATAGAAATTTATAGTTCCCCACTTTCAGGTAAATTCTTTTCTTTTGTTAACTCGTACATTCTCTCTCAGAAATAATTTATATATGTATAATATCTTGAGAGTAAATTACGAAAAAATTCGAACAGCTGTTTATCAGTTAATGGAAATAATTTATTAAAAAATTTTGATAAGATTAAAATAAAAGAAAATATATATAAAAGTCTGACAAGAGAACAAAACGATACAATAGGTTATTGCTAATCCGAATTTAAGCATTAATTGATTGAATGTTCTGTTTTAAACGATCTTATCGAAGAAGATAAAGAAAGGTAAGTACATACATTTGTATACGAGTATACATACATATGTAAATGACATACATACCACCAATATACCATAAATCTATCCATAGTAATATATTTTGTAACTTAAAGATAAGAACTAACAAAAGATATAACAACCAAAGATAACAAATGCATCTAACAAAGAAACATGATAATTCTAGTTTAGTTTTAAGATACTCATGTTCGGAACTCAAGGTTAATATTAATAGTAAAGAAAATAGTTTATAAAAAAAATCAAGCAACTCACACGTTGTATTTATTATATTTGTATATAATTAAGTCAACCAGAAAATAAATATTAAAACAAAATAAATACATACGCACTCGTACATACATAAATATAATTCTAAATAAACAAAAGCCGTTTCTAACTTTAATGAAAAGGAGTAAGCCAAAAGGTGTATGGCACAATAAAAACTTTGACAACACTCACATCACACATTGTTGGCGTTTGGTAGTTTTTACATTTAATTGTCAAAGCACGCAAAAAGATGAGAGTTGTCTACTTTGCGTGACATGTTTAATATACATAAGTATTTGATGTCAAACCGAATCTGTAACATGACGCGAAGCAAAAATTTTATCTGACATGGCCTTAAAGTTTGCGAGGAATTAAATCTGCAAATCTTAATTTGACAATATTTCGTGATTAAATTGTAATCTTTTCTACAAAATTTCTAATTTAATTTTAAACGTAAATATCGAATCAAAACAAGAGACAGCATTTAGTCGAAAACTAACAAAAGATTTGAATATAAAAATATACTAAAATTTTACTCCATAAAATGTAATTGCATTACAACTGCTTTCGTAATTAAGAACGAGTTTTTAACATAGAGAACAAATGCAATAAGAATTGCCTAGTGTAAATTGGGACTTAATCTTAAAATTAATCTAATCTAAGTTTGCTTAGACAATTTTTAGTTGTAACTGAATCTTTTCAGGTTTGCCAGATAAAATGTCTGTTTTTTTTTTTATTATAGGCATTAAAGCAAATGATAAAAAATACCATCAAATCTGTGATATTATGGATCGATTTTAATAATTTTTGCACAACCTTTTTCATTAGTTTTTTCCCCTAGTGTTTGTAGTTTAGACAGTTATAATGCACTACTACTTCGCCAATTATAATATGTAGTTTAAACTAGTTAACAAAATGCCATGAATATTAAAAGTTATATCAAAAGGTTGCTCTAAATTTCTAATTTTGAAAATCTACTAAATCTGTGTTATTAAAACCAAAGAAAAGTTGCAAACGAATTTGTGATTTAACTGATCGTTAACTGAATTTGTCACCATTTGTGCAGTAAAGTGTTGGCAACCTTAAAAAAATTAATTCGACAGCTGACAGTTTACGGTTATTAAAAATGGAGCGTTAATTTTGGGACACCCTTTATTATAAGGCCATTTATAACAACTATTAAGGAAACATTGACGTTGAGTAATTCCACAACTTTGACGGCTTAACAGAACGATGTTTTTTGCGGAAACCGTAAAATATGCTCATCAATTTATCTAATTTAATTTTTTCGCGACTGTTGAAGTTCCGTTGTATTTACACAAATAATGACTGGAAATTAACGTTTTTTCTTCCTGTTTTGGTCAAAATTGCAACTTTTAGTGTTTTTTTTTTAATTTTTAGAAATTTCATTTCCACCGATAATATTATTTTTGTCAGCTTTAAGCAGTTTTACGCCGCCTCTCCCGAGGATTCTTATTTTGTTTCGAATTAACTATTTTTGATAGTTATGATCGTTTGAACAGTGGCGCTGTTTTACTTTTACCAAAGTGTGATATCTTTGTCCAAAGCTATGTCTGTCAGAGATTGTTTTATGCCATATGGGCAATGTGGTGAGTTTTAGCGGTTTTCTATTTCTAGAATTTTTTTGTTGTTTTTTGCCATTTCGCTGGCCTGAGTTTAAATTTTTTGTGATTTCTTAAACAGTTTTTGAAAATTTGAGGTAAATTTTGGTGATATTTTTTCTCTGTGTAGTGTTTATAATTTTATCTGAAATTTGTTGCTGTTATTTTTTGGCCATTTGGAAAATGTGTTTTCTTGTGGCCAAGTAAATATGCAACAAAATTATATAAATATTTCGTTATATTCTTACAGGCTACAATTCGTAAATTTAATAATCCGAGAAATATTAGATAGATATTATTACCATCAGGGTTTAAAAAAACTAATATATTTACTAAAAATCCCCCTCATATTCCATAATTTTATGTGCAAACTAGAAAAATATTTACCTGATAACAAATAAATTTCCAGTTTTCTAAAAAAAGTGTTATACTTGACAACTAAATAAAATATTAAGTTCCTTACACGCCAGCAATATCTGCTTAGTAAAATTTTTTTAGTAGCACACAAAACGAAAATAAATTCTCTGTAATATATTGTTCAGAAAAAATTTCTTGTCAATGAAATGTCAAAAATACAAAAACACACTATTTTTTTCAAACAATATGTCGCTATAAAAAATACCAAACAATAAAATATATCACGAATTCCATGTCACGCACTGTTACAGCGTGCGAATTATATTCATTGGTTTAGTTAATAAAACAATTTTTCTGAAAACTGGTTTGCAATTTTTATTAATAAGTTTTTCACTCTTTATAATACCTGTAAAGCTTTTATCAATCCGTTTGTGAATTTCTGAGATATTAATCAAAATGTAGCGTACGCACGTGCTACAAAATTTTCCCTTGGAAAATTTGATGTCAGATTCGATCTGAAATATCTGCGAATTGACTTGAGATGGAATTGTAATATTTTTTTACAGAGTTAAGGGGTTATATAAGATTATATTGGCAGTTATTTTTTTGAGAAAAATAATTGGAACATATTTTTTTTTTTAACTTTAACTCCGTCACGCACATGTTACACGCCGTAACGCACAATTACACCATCCATTCACATTACTTACCTTCCACCATATTTACTAAAAACTTAAATGCAAAACAGATTGATTGAAATATGGTTATTTTTTTTAATTTATTTTATTGAAAACGAAAAAAAAACACTTCTGTAAACAAAGATAAAAAAAAAAATAAACTTAATAATGAAACTCTTTCATTCAATTTATGTATTATTTCAATTATTAATATAATTCAAATAATCGGTTTTTAAATATTGTGTAGATTTGTTAGTTAAGCGAGAGTAAAGGCAGTTGTGTGAAGCTTCCACAAAGTGCTTTAATTGGAGCTTTGGAATTCCGGGCAAATTCGAATGCTCCCATATTGGGTTGAGTTGTGTGCGAGTAACCGTTATGGATTCTTTATTTTTATAAAATATTTTAATATTTTGTAGTTTGTCGGTTGCACAATTAGCAAAATCTTCGGCAGAATGAATTGTTGTTTGTCGCGACTTTATTTGCGTCCAAACACATCTTTTTACGGTAGCTCCAATACCATCAACAGCACCCTTGCCATGTGATGTGGCGAAAAATGACCAAGTAATTTTGCCACTGTAAATTGATTGAAGCATTATTAAACTTGATAGAACAAATTTATTTTTGAACTGAGAAGCGCAGCCATCAGAAAAAATGTAAAATTTCTTTAATTCAGGAGTTTTCATAGTCAGGAAATCTAAAATTGTTCGTAAGAAGGTGAATACCGAATATTTGTCATGAGTCAAATCATTGCTTATAATAGCAATTGATTGACTCTTATTTTTCCACCAGACGCAACAAGTGAACACTGTTACTTGGTCATAAGAAAAATGAGCGGCCTGCACTTCATCCTGCGAAAAAATAGCAAAATTCTCCGCGAAATCAACTTGAATTATAGCCTCGTCTTGATTAATTGTTTCTTTTATATCTTTGAAGTGTTTTGACTGAACATTGTTCACATAACTGTGCATCATAAATTTTGGCAGTTGTGCTTGTAGTTCTTCTATTGCTCTAGCTACAGACGATTTCAATTCAATTTCTTGAACTCGGCCGGTTTCATTATTTTTCTCCCATTTTTTCCAAAATATGTTTGTATCGTAATCGAACAGTAATGGTAATACATCGCTGATATTATTCTCGCAATCGCGGCATCTTTCCAACATACAATTTTCGTTGTCCACATCACAGCAAATTTCGCTTAAAAGCTCCTTATACGTCAATGGAAACCCGTTAATTTTTTTTAGGGCTTGGCATAAATGTATAAAATTTGCGTGGATTTGGCACACACAAACATTGTGTGGTGTATCTCTTACAACGATGACATTTTTGGGGCGCAAATCAAAGAACTTTGAGCGCCCAACTTGGTCAGCAAAATCAATTTCATCGCAATATATTGCATACGCTTCATTTATTGACATAATCATGTATCTTTTTTGCATGAAAATTTTGGTATTGTTTACTTTTACCGCAACTGCATCAGATTTCCCAGGTGCTTGGTACGTAATATAATCTTCATTATAAAATTTGACAACTTTGTTGTGTAAAGCCAGCTTTGCTTGAATTGCCGCGTGGTTTTTTTTCTTTTGATTTTCTACTTTGCTTAATCGAGACGACAGTTCAGGATAAAATTCATCACAAAGCTGTCTAATTATCATTTGTTTCCGGGCCAAGCTTTGAGGTAAATGTTTGCGCACCCGACTAACTGCTTTAAAAAAGGATTGTTTCGTCCGGTAAGGTATATCAATACACTCTGGATGCTCAGCCAAAAACTTTTTTTTTGTGCGATACTGACGCATTCTTTCAGCATTTTTCATTTTGTCCTCTCTACTTGTAGCTATCTTCAACTGCTTTTTCGACTGCTTTTTTTTTTCATTTTTCAATTTAGCTCGGTAATCCCTCATTCGTTCTCGATTCTTCTCTTTCTCTTCTTCCCACTTCATTTCGCTTTGCTTTATTTTCTCACGATAACGTTTCATACGTTGTTTTCCATCCATTTTCTATATCAAAATCAGAAATGTGCGTAAGTAAAAAAACCTTCATATCATCATATTTTACTACGAAAAAGTGTAACATGTGCGTAACGCGTGAAATTCTTTTCGATGGAGATAGTAAACAAACTATGTTCCATTCGACTTTGCCATCTCAAGATCCACACATAACAGCATTTTCCGGGTAAAATTTTTTATATTAGAGTACGTATTAAAACATATATTAATTTTGTCACGCACGTGTTACATATTTTCTTACTTTATTTAACTGTACTTACCACGGTATCTCGTTACTATATATGTAGATATATATATATGTAATTCTTAGCAACAGGTTACTTTATTCGAATTCAATATTACTTATTGAAATTATTTTAGCTAGCAGTGCACGCACTCACGGCAAATAGCAATAGAAAACTAAAATATATTCGCTCAACTTACTCACCACGCGAAAGTAAGACAAAACAAAGAAAAAATACCGTTATCCTGCAAAATTCAACTCAAAATATGTTGTCAACATTCCAAAGAATATTTTCAATATAATTTTTCTTCTCTCTTTACAATTTCATTTTTTACCTATGCGGCTGACGTTTTCGTGGAATTCGTGATATGCCAATCCAACCAAACACAACTATGACACATGCCGATATTTAAAAAATTTTCTCTTTGCATCAACAACTTGCAACCCAAAAAATTACTCAAAATATTCTTGGATGGAAGAAAAAAATATTTCTGAATGCCAAAAATAAATATGTGTTATCAAGTAAATATTTTTACTTTCTCTACTATCAAAAATGGAAACGGATCATATTTTCTCACTAGTCGGTAGTATAATAAATAAAAATAAAAAACTAATTTTAAGCCCTGGTTAACATATTTCAAGCAACAAAGGAAAAATTTATTATCTAAACATCTCTTTAGATTGCAACTACGCGGCTGAATAGAACATATGTTGCTTTCAGTAGAATCCACTAAACCTCGTCAGTAACGATGGGTATCGTGATTATACATTTCGAATGCAAATAGAATAAGAGACTTCACACTACTAAATTGATGTTAGCTTTTGACTTTTTCACACATATATTCAACATTACAGTGTTGCAAATGAATTATATTCTTCAATGCCCAATCTCCTGATTTTTTGATCTACTTAAGACAAACTTTTTTGGTTTGATTTTTATACCTCAGTATGTTTTTGATTAATGTTCGTTTGAAGATATAATTAGCACAGACTCTTGCTTATTTTGTATATGTATATTAATATTTACTCTGATTATTAAATTTACGAACTTACATACTATTAAAAAAAACGGAGCAGGAACTCTAGGAAAATTTATACAAAAGGATTGATTACATGTTCTTCTTTGTAGGAATTAATCAACACCAATTTTTTCCTCGACACTTGGAATATTATCTTTTTCTCCCCAATTTCATAAGATCTCACTTTTTCTTTGTTTTTCTGTTTTAGATGGAGGAGCAACGTATACTGTGTGTAGGCTTGTGCGTTTTGGATATAATTCACTTGTGTGCTGAATATCCTCAAGAAGATACCGATAAAAGGTGCCTTGATGGCTACTGGCAAAGAGGTGGCAATGCCTCGAATAATTGTACGGTTCTAAGTAAGCTGGGAGCTAAATGTGAATACTTAGGAATGACTTCTTCAGTACCGGCATTTCAGTTTCTCTATGAAGACTGCAAGCAAAGAGATATCGTTATCAATAATTGTCCTAAAAGTGAAATGAATCCACCATTTTCCAGTGTAATATTAGTTAAAAATACAGGCACTCGCACTATAGTTCATAGCAATCCCAGCTTTCCAATTTTGGAATACGAAGATTTTCGTAAGATAAATCTACGAAATTATAGTTGGATACATTTCGAAGGGCGTAATGTAGAGGAAACCAAACAAATGATTGATATGATACACTGTTATAACAATAAAAATCAAACAAATCAGCAGAAAACTATAAAAATATCGGTGGAATTGGAAAAACTTAACACGGACTTGTTTCTACTGGCCATGACATCGCATGTGGTGTTTGTTGGCAAAGATTTAGCCCAACATATGAATTGGTCTACGGCTAAAGAAGCAGTTTGTAATAGCCAAAAACTAATTTTCAATTTAAAGACAAAATATGGTGGAGAGCATTTTCCGAATCCTTCGATTGTATGCCCGTGGGGTTCAGAGTGTACGGAAGCTTTAAATGGTGACAGCCAAACATCTTTTTGTGTGAAAGCCGTGTTAGTGGAAAATATTGTAGACTCTTTGGGAGCTGGTGATACATTTGTAGCCGCTGTTATTTATTCCATAAATAATTTGAACATGAATTTAGCCGATGCTGTAGCTTATGGAAATCGTGTGGCAGCATTTAAGATACAACATCGGGGTTATGACTGTGTAGAAAATTTTAATATTTAAATGTAATTTTTTTTTGTATTTTTAGGAGTTTCCTTTCAGCTAATTTTTCTGGTCAAAACTGATCTAATAATACTAAAACTATTTATTGGTCAATAGAAAAAAGACTAATATGTACTCGTAAATGTAAATTATTAACGAATAAAATCAGTTCCGTTCGAACAAAAACGACGTCACCAATTCCAATTTCAACAAAATGGTACTTTTTATTAATATTCTGAAAAACGTAAGAGCTGTGAAGTTATTTTGGTTTGTAAAGAACGTCTGACTCATCATAAATGTAAAAGTTGGGTGAAGAGAAAATTATGTTCGTCCAGAAAAGATTTGACTGAGTTGTAGTCCAACATTGGTAGAATATGGCACATTTAAAATGAAATAAAACAACTTCCTTCTCCTTGCTTTTGTTTTAATAAAACACTTTTAAGAAAACTGATGTGAAAAACTTTCAAATTATTTTTGTTTTAGTTATTTATTTAAGTCATGTCTGCTGTATTTAAAGTTTGCAGAAGAATAGTGTTGGATCTGCTTAAGCTGAAAACACAACTTATACTATGTTCACACGACAAGATGAAGCACTTGCTTCGCTTTCTGAAGCATGTTTATGAATCTAGCTGTTTACACGATTCATGTACTTGCTTCGATTTGACAAATACAAATTTAAATTAAAATTAAATACAAATAATTTTTAAGTTACAAAACTTCGTGAAAAAAAATCTAAAATGGAGAAAAAAAGTAAGTTAAAATTAGTATGCACAAACACAATTTTTATTTCCATTATTTTTTTCCGATAAAAATTAGAGAAGACAGTTATTTTTCATGCCTCGCAAGAATATTAAATATGAATCTTAAAATTTTGTATGACGAACAGTGTGGCCCTATTGGCATTTTGGCACATAAATTTTACATTTTTTTCCATGTAGCAGTTAGCATTTTCTTTGGCATTTTTTAAATACATATACATATATTATATACATATGTGCACAGCCCCTTTGACACAAACACGAGTTAACGTAAGTTGCACGACCAGTAGTGCGATTCTGCAAATTTATGTGTTCACAAGAATTGCTTAGCTTTACCGCAGCTACAACTTCGCTAAATACAGTAAAAGTTTGATAATCCGGAAAATTGATTGCAGACCCCAAACATGGATTAGCGAATAACAATTTGAAACATTGCTTTTGCATTAAAAAGGCTTTTAAAATCACATATCGAATATTTATATATATTAATCATTTAAATAAATAATTGTATCGCTAGTTTGGGCATATGGCGCGGCCACCTGTGTCGGTGGACTTTCATTTTTTAATTCCATGATTCCTCTATTAACAATTGATAACTAACTTAACATGATATGAATATAAATACATATGTATGTATAAGACTTTAACTTTGAAATGCTAATTGCAAAATATATACATATGTATGTATGTATTTATTTGTGTTTCTTTTCAAAGAAGGATATTATCTTGCGTCAAAGATAAAGGGTTTTCTTTAAATAAAAAAATTTTACATATTATGCACTTTTTTAAACTTTTTATATTTTTTTCTTTGGAAAGTACGTGCAAATTATTCGAGAAATATTCGCTTTAATTTGGCGAATACGAATACGAATACACATGGGTATGTAAATACAATGGTTGTTTTCTATATTTTAGAAAAAAAAAAAACATGGAATTGCGTAGCAAAATAGTTTGTTTTGCAGCCAAAAAAGAGAAAAATTATATTTTTGGAGTAACAGTTAATAGAAATTAACCTACAAAACAGTTTGTATACAATCCGGTTTATAAAGTAGCAATCAATTCGGATTATAGAGTACACAATTTAATGAAAAACGATGTCCGGAATACCGAATAATCCAGATTAGCGAGGATCCGGATTAAAGCTTTTACTGTATTGTAAAGCTACGTTCACATTTACCAAATATTTGTCGAAAAAACCTAACCAAGAACGAAACTAATAATTTATTTCCTTTAATTACAATATTTTTTTATGGGTTCGCATTTATTGAAAACGGTATAAAAATACTTTTTTGCAGAATAATTAATTTTATTTTGCAATATAAAAACCCAGTTAAGTAACAGTTTCCCTAAGCAAAACTAGTGGTTACGTTTTTTTTTTTTTTTTTTTTTTGACAAATATTTAATAAATGTAAATGTAGCTTTAGTGAGAAATTAGGAGGTACGGCATTTTTTCTAAAACAAGTTAAAAAGAACGTTACCCATATTTTTGAAAAAAAGTGCACGAGGAAGCAATTTTTTTTTTTGGTAAATTCTTAGCAGTATTATTGCCCTATAAATTTAAGCGGTATCACCAAGTATGAATTAGCCTTACCGTTTTCAAAATGGACAAATTGACTTTTACTACGTTTTTGTAGTAGAGTCGAACCTATACTGACATATTCGTGTGTTTTTCCAAAACTCTTCATTTTTTGCAAAGTGTTGTTTAAGAAATATTTTAAAATTACTGCTAAAATTTCAACGCTTTTACTTAGCCAATAGATATTTTTTAATTAACTAAGATTTATTTGCAAATGATAAGAAATTTATTAAAATATTTCATAGTTGGTGTCACAATTCAATATTAAAAGACCGATGAGTAGGTGCAGACTGTTTTTGATCAAGTTGTATGTACGAGTATGTATGTGAATATTAATTTTATCTAAATGTCATGTTTTGCGGTTATCTAGAAAACCTGAATATATGACATATTGAAAATGTTTATTTTGATTACAAGGAAACTGTGGGATTCAGAATACATATTTACCATGGTATAATAAATAAGGTAGTCTTGTCCCTAAAACAAATACAACGTCACAAAAACATTTTGTTAGTGTAAAATGTTTTCTGTGTGTCAAAAATAGAGAAACAAGAAAGTAAAAAATACAAAATTTAATTTTTGTAAAATAAATTTCAAACAAAATAAAAACAAACTGACATACAGAAAATAAAAATATGAAGTTTTTGCCATTTTCGATTTTTTATATATATTTTATAAAAATTTACCGATTTTGCATAAAAAAAAAATATTTTAATTATTGCAGTCTAAATAATTCCGAAACCGTTGAGTTTATAAAAAAAAAATAAAATTAGCATGGCTTAAAAGTAATTTCATTTCAAGTTTTTTAGTATGTTTTGTGACAAAATTGAACAAGTCGTTCCATAGTTATGATAAAATTGGTAAATCAGCCCCTTCGAAAATTCCAAAATTTAGAAAAAAAAATAAAAAAAAAAACTTATCCATAGAATTGAAAAATTTTACCATTTTCGTAATTAGGTATCCATGATGCATCAAATCTACATATATAGTGGTTATTAAAGCCTTTAAAATTTTTTCGATTTTGTTCCCCTGTGTAATTAATAAATTTTGGCTTTCCGCTTGGATTTCCACAAGCGAAACAAGCTGCATGAAAACTATTTCAAGCAAAAAATAATTTTTAAAATCGACCCATAAATGGAGGAATTATGCGATATTTAAAATATTGAGGGGAGGATGGGTGCCAAACTTTGACTTCGGATTTCCACAAAAAAAGAGTTGTGCAATATTCGGCCTTTATGGCGATTGGAAGAAGTTGCCCCATCGATTTCCTGATTAGGGCAATAGGACAATATGACCAAATTAGGGTTTTGCATTCCGCTCTTGACAACTGGGCGAAATTTTATATAGCGACTGTACATATTACGCAACGCTCCAAAGGGGGAGGTGGTTACAGATTTGTTACGGACTGGAAATTTTGCACTGAAAAATGTGTAAAATGCGTTATTAAGCGGGTTGGGGGTATGAAAACTCCGAACAGCGTTACATATAATGTGAATGGCTCCTTAAATCTGGCCGTTTAAAGTGGGTCAAAATCGAGTTGAAAGAATCCGTTACATATATAGATACATACATATATATGTACATACAGGTGAAGTTAATATAAAGCATACGATTTTTCCTACTGCCCTGACTTTGACAGTTTCGCCAAACTACAAATCTCAACTTGAAATCTTGAAAATTCATAGTATGGTGTAGAGTATTTTTTTTGTCTATCGAGTTGCGTACTTAGTTTTTATGAATTTTTTATATTAATTTGTGTGTGTTTTCGGCCAAATAATCTTCTGTGGGAAGCTTAATCATTCATTTAAGTCAATTATTTATTAGTCGTAGAAAATGTTTTACACCACAAAATCAATTAATCAATTATATCTCAAAGCATATACAAATATTATAAACAATATTTCGGTTTATTTTTTGTTCATATCATACTGGGAGATAATATGATTTAAACCATTTTAGACGGAACAAAAAATTTCTTACAAAAGTCTCGTTAAGTGATAACACCCACAAAAGCTACAAATAATATTTAAGATACCATGATGCATTGATGAGTTATTTGAAAACTGGTATTTTGTTTTTACATGCAAGATAAGAAATAATTACGGTAAGAAAATTTTACCCAAACTAAATTATTCATTATAATAAAAGTGAAAAAGAATTTTAACCCTACGAAGAGATTTGTTACGACGCTTCGACTAGAGCAATCAAAAATTTCCATTTACTTTCAATTTAAATTGATGCTAAAGTTTTTTCGTTTAACTAAAACACTCACGGAGCTTAAAAACAACACAGCACTTTGAGGGTTAAATTAAAGCTCAACAAAATTAAATGGGAATTCAAAAAAAAAAATAAATTAATTTTAGTTACTTTTTTAATCAAAAAATTTCGCTGATAAATTTTGATAGCAAAAGTTTTTAGAATTTTTTATTATAAAGTTAAAATTTTTCATCAGGAGGTTTATAAACAGTTAAGTGATTTTTAACAGATGCAGTAGACATAAAACACTTATTAAATACACATTAACAATAAAGAAATTTAAATAAATTTTAAAATTTTTTAAATATTTATTTAATTGAAATTCACTTGCTGTTTGCAATTTTTGGGATTCTTAAAAAAAATTTTTCGATTAAAAAACAATATGAACTATTTACAAAAGGTTTGCGTGATTTTGAGTGTAATAATTTTAGACAATTTCGTGAAAGGGGATTATCATACAAAGCTACTTGAGCAAAAGGTAAAAACAGTCACTCAACTTTGAATTTCAATAACAAACTAAACGAAATGACGTCATTCCAGAAAGAAAACTTGCGAAACTATTTTTACAACAATTGGAACACATCTCAAATTTAAATTTTGTATTACTATTTTTTTAGCAAAACAAAATAAAGCATTCTCACTTTTTGACAAAGCAGTGAGTAACATTTTCAAGGAAAAATATCTTTTACCATTTTCAATTAAGTTATAGAGTTTTAGTCGAACTGAATGATGTTTAATAAAAAAATTAATTATTCAGGCTGCAGTTCGTTTAATTTAATTTTTAATTAAATTATTTTTTTCAATTAGAGATGAAAGTCCAGAAACTCGTAATAATTGAAAAGTCAAAGAAAATTCGCACAACACGGAACTGACTTCACTGCCAATCACGACAGCTGTATTTGCGGTAGTTGACGATTTCTTTCAAGCTCAAAAGAAACGGCCGAATCTTGAAATATATATATCAGAATAAGTTTTACAACACAGAAAACAGTAAAGAATTTCAATCTTCGACGAAAATTGTATATTCAATTGTCTACTAAAACTCAAATTTTTAATTACTGAAATTTTGCAAAAATATGATCAAAATATCACATGGTGAATATATTTTTAAATATTGATACACATATTAATTGAAAATATTTTTAGAATATTTTTTCTTTTTTGTACGCATTTAATTAAACATATTAAAATATTTTGAAATTTTTTGATAGCGATATCTGGCGAATAAATCAATCGGTTATTCTCAAGTTTTCCAGCTGTCAACGTTTTTTATTTAAGTTAAAAATTGATTAGATTTTGGATTTTATTGGTCCAGTAGATTAAAATTTTTTTTTAAAAAGCAATTTTCGAAAATTCTTAAAATCTAATTAACCGAATCGGTCCATCATCTTACGGCATCTAATTGAGGTGAATGTTTTTAGAATGTCGCAAATTAGGTTCCGAGCGGTTCTTAACTTATTCAAAAGAATATTAAGATGAATAACACAAAAACACCTCACTACAATTAAATTAGTATTTTTATTGTGTGTATCCGCTATCATTAAATGGGAAATTACAATTTCCGACGGATTTTCGGGAAGTTCTTAGGATTATATTCGTGTGTCTGCATGTACATTTTTGTGTGTGCATGTGTGTAAACTTGTCATAACTTTGGAATGGCTGCGCCGATCTGAAAAAAATTCTTTATACAAATTATAATTTTTTAGACACTTTTATACGTGTGAATAAATGGTGGATTTTACAAAAGCAAAAGAACGAATAAAGTAGTTCAAAAAGTTTGTAATTTCCACGCCTTCCTTCATAATCATTACGAGAAGTTAATTCAGATTTAACACTTTCCTAAATTCCAATAAATTTGACATTATTGAAGTAAGGAAAATAGACATTTTAAAAGATTTAAAATCTGGGAATATGCACAGGTTTAATACCGACCCATAAACAAATTTTTCCCAAATAACATTTTTTTTTTTGCTGAGGTGGAATATAGAAAAAGTTAATTAATAAATCTTTATTCCTTCCAGGTTATCGGACATAAAAATATATGCAAATCTCAACCCAATGGTACCATATTAGCAAATCCCAATGATTGTCATAAATTCTACATGTGTATTCAACAAAGCACACACGAATATAATTGTGATCCGGCGTATCATTACGATACCCCAACACGCAGTTGTGTGTTTGGCTCTGCATGCAATAGTGATATTCACAAGGCAGCTTCTTGTGCCGAGAACAACATTAGAGCAGTACAAGATGATTGTAGTATATTTGAAGCATGTATTAAGGGACAATATCAAAAATTAAATTGTCGCTCTTCTTATTACTTTAATGCCCAAAAAGGCATTTGTATGCCTTTTAAATATGATGTACAATTTAAATGTAATTGTTTGATGCCCGAATATACGGTCTTGGAGAATAAAAAAAATTGCGAATCTTACTTTGTGTGCCATAAAAAATCTGCAGTTCTGGAGTATTGTCCTTTGGGTCAATACTATAATGATGAACTGAATACCTGCTTAACCGATGTAAAAGGAGTTTGTCTTATAAAGCCCACGGTTACATCAGAACAGACAGATAAACAAAAACCAGATTTGCAGGCCATATGTAAGAACTTGGACTTGGAAGATATACATTTTCAAACATTCCCTCAGGGCTGCAATACATTTTCTATTTGTTTGAAAGGTCAACTTTATACCCAGCATTGTCCACATGGCTTCTACTATGATAATGATAAAAAACATTGTGTGTTCGATGCCAAAAGCATATGTTCCGATACTGATAATGATGTATCAAAAGATTTTCAAAACACATAATTATAATACTAAAATATGTATAATAATTAAACTTGAAATAAAGTTTAATATAATTTTGTATTTAACATTTTACTTTTAAGCAAAATGAAATAAAATGTCTTAGTTTCTTTAAAAAGACATGTTTTATTGCAGGTGGAAGCTAACTACCAGCTATTCTTTCTTAAAAAAAGTTATAACCAAATATATAAAAGTTTGCAAAATATCACTTTTGGAGCTTCCATTCTTTCCATTCAGGATTTGTTAAACAATTTTTTTTCGACTATTGGATTTTTATATGTATGTATGTATATCTATCAGTTTATAAATACATACTTATGTACATATAAAGAAAAATAAAAAACAGTTATTTTTTACCACTTACCTTCCACGAGGGATGACAATATTGCGCAATGTTAACAGTGCGACATAAAGTAAAAACAAATTGTGGTAAAGGATCACTGGGAAAAATGGTATAGCTCATAACCATTTCCAAAATCGTTAAACATTGCAAGCCAATGTCTTCATCGGAAACAGTGCAGCTTAAATTACAAGCGTTTCTGCAAAAGTATGAAAAAAAAACTAATTAAATAACAAAAACTGAAGCATATTTCATCAATTACTTACTGCACTATACCAATTATAATATCATTATCTAAATGGGCTGCATTGAATTTAATCAAATTAACCTGCATATCTAAATAGGGACGCAAGAGATCGGCCTGATGTATGGAAGGCAGCCAGAGTAACATAAAACGTCCAATCTATAATAAAAATTCTGATTGAAGGCAACACGTCTTCGAATAAAAACAAACAGGAAAAATACCTTTTCCTCCAGATTCTTAATATCTTTTCCATTTTCAGTTAATGTATGCAATAATTCCAATCTATGCTTAAGATCTTCCGATACTTCATGATTTTGTATCACCAAAAAGAACTGCTCACGCATATAAGTAAGATTTTTATATTGCGTGGCAATTAGCCTTTTGTAAAATGTTAATGCAGTCTGGCGACACTCTGCTGATTTTGTAGGCACTAGTAAGTCTTTGGTCACATCCCAAAGTTTTATAATAGCCGTCTGGAAAATGAAAATTTTTACAAATGTGTATGTAAGTATATAATTCAATTACAATTTGTCTCACCTCTTCTAGATTGCACAAGTGCAAATGCAATTCACATAAATCTTTTAAAATTTTACATCTTTGTGCTACCGGCTGTTCTGGTCTTAGCTCCCACAATATTTCTGGTCTTAAACTCCTCTCGTTTGATCCTGTTTAGAATTTGGTTGCAATATATGTATGTACATAGTGTTTTTCTACAGTTCTCTTTGTGTTCCTATACTAACCTGGTGGATTTTTAGCATTTTTAAGAAATGATTTGAACTTTGATTTGGATATTTCCTTATCTTTTGAACTCATTGCTTAACTGCAAATTAAATTGTCTGTCTAATAACTGTTTAATAATAAGCAAATTCTTTTCTATGAGCAAACCACTAAATAAACCTGTTCAAACAAATAAATCACTTTGGCCATTCCAGCTGTGTAGCAGCTGTAATTCCAGCTGCGACCAATTATTCACCTAGGTAAAAGGTTGTATTTGAAAGTAAGGTCAACAACCCTCTCTAGTAATTCAAACATCTATTTTGGTGAGTTTTTTATTTAAAATAATTGTTTTCTTATAATATACATAGTCAACGGTTTTTTATCGTACATTCTATCTGCAATAGTAATGTAGCATTTTTGCTGTGCTTAGAAGCACATGAAGTGGTTTGGGTGGATAGGTTAGGTTTCGAGGGCCGTCACAGCTTAGGAAGCTACGCATTTGGTCGGTCGTTTTGTGATACCCTACAGCAGACAGTCAATTGGTAATTCAATCTCCTGTAAGTGCCCTATCGCCGAGTAAAACGATTCAGTTCGTGTCAAGGAGGATAGATTGACTTGCTCTATATTTGCTAGAGTGTATAGATATGGCACAGTGCTAAAACCCAGAGTAGTAGTTGTTACCCTATTCAGCGCCGGAAAATGACAGTCGAATCAGTCGCTTGCAGTGAGATAGATGAATGTCTGTTAAGTGACATATCATCGAGTTAATTAAAGGTGGTTTTACACAGTATAATGTGCCTGTCAAATTTCCAAAAACGTTTGACTTTTGTTCCTTTGTGCAAGACAACATTCGCTTGTTTATTATTGAGAAAGAACTGTTTGTACAATAAGTATTAAGCGCCATGGCCACGTTTAAAATTGGCTTGACAAACCAAGGATTTTTTGATTGGTTAGAGAAAAAACTCTCACGTATATGTATGTATGTTCATGTGAGTTTGACGAAAATCAAAACTATTTACTAGATATTCACTGCCGTCGATGCTGTAATTTTAAGCAAATTTGATGTGTTGCTCTGTAATTACATCAAATCTCATTTTTATTTAGTTTGCCCAGCGACAATATCGTACGCGGAAAATTTGATAGCGCAATAAATAAAAAATGGATGAAAAAAATTTCATACTGGAATTAATTAAATTTTATTGCGTTTGCCTGCTTTATGGAGAGCATTTAAAAATAAACCAAGTGTTGAAAAATGTAAATGTTATGAAAATTTTTATATACATACATATATTGAATTAAAATTAACAAAATATATTCAATTATTTTCATAATCACCCTTATTCTGCATTTCGATTACGTTCCCGCATTCAGTTACGCTCGAATCGAAAATTGCTATTCTGAAAAAAACATAATCGAAAGAAAAAGAAGAAGAGAAGAGTATGTTTAAGCTATGTGCTTTTATATAATACGTATGAAATTGAAACCTTTTGTAAACAATGTAATTGTTAAACTATAAAAGGTAAAATTTTGGGAAAAAACGGTGATAAGTAGATAAAAACTAAACATTGTGGTAACCAAAATTAAATAAACTCATCAGTTAAGTGCGGAAATGAAGTAAAGAGCCAGATTATAATCAAATGGAATTTGTGGCCAAAATATTACAGTGTGAGGAATCCTGAAGCGGAGGAGGCAAAATTTTCATTTTCTATACACTATTATAAATTCAATAAAACTTTAAAGATATAAAAAAATTTACAAAATTTATACTAAATAAATTTATAGCATTTTGTACTTACATTTTATTTAATTATGTAATGTTCCAGTTAGGTGGGGATTTGTTATTATTGTTCAATATTCATCCCGTGTGTGAAGGCTCATTCGATGGTTATCGAGACTATATCATCGCTCGTGAATCATAATTAGCAGTCCGTTACTTCGCTCTTCTAACTATCTCACTTTCTCTGCTTCTATTTAACATGAGAAAATGAGATAGTTGTATGTCATCTGTTTTATAAAAAAAAGCCAAACAAAACTTCATATCCAACGAGTCAAAAGTAAAAAATTATAATAAACTGTGGCAAGAAGAAATATTTGGAATAAAACTTTTGATAAAGAAAATAACTAATTTGGTGTCTTAAAAGTATATACATATATATTTCAAAAGTGAATGTGTGTATAATTTAATAGGTCTAATTTAATCAGAACATTCTTTAGTAGTTGTACATTATTTAATAATTTTCAAGGTATGTATGTGTACATAGTATTTTTAATTAATACCCAAACGCCAATAACGGACATGCTTTATATTTGTTTTGTAATTATTATGTGTGTATTTAGATTAAAATGTTTTTTTTATTATACATTTTTATACTAAACACTTTCTGGAAGTGGTTGCCCTTGTGACATTTATATTTTTCTCATTGGGCTCATCATATTTTTTATTGTTGGAATTTTGTTCATCTCTTACGCCATTTTGATGAAATATTCTGCAAGGAGAAAACTGGCTTTTCTAGCTTAGTATAAATATATGTATGTACATATATTAATGGGCTTTAAACAATTCATTTAATGTTGCATTATTTATATATAAGTATTTATCTACAAATTTTTTATATCAGAAATTTTTTCTTTTGATTGCTGATTGCTTTCCCTTCTGCCTTGCATGTTTCTTTTTGTTGTGTTTGTTTACATTGTGCCTCATTTCGGGATAATTATAACTGTCAACAATTTGCCGCCTTATGGAGTTGCCATTTTTATTAGAAGTGTTTAGGAATAGGTATTGTTATTTTGTAAATGTGTACATAGTTAAATACCTTACAAGAAATTCCTGACCGGAACGAACACACACGCTATTAAACAATACGTAAATACACAAATTGCAAAACTAGAATTTCATATTGTTAACACAAATGCAATTTGGCTTAAATCTAGTTTAGCGACGCAGTTCCAAATGTAAAAAAATTACATAGGGCGATAGAAAATCGAAAAATAAGACGAAAAAATCATTCAGAAAATCTATTTTATATACCGTCGTGTCAAGAAATACCATGGTTGAAAAATTACTAAGAACGGCCAAAGGCCGGCTATTCAGAAAATCTATTCAATATACCGCAGTGTCGGGAACTACCAACCTGGAGAAAATCATTTAGCCCTGCCGAAGGCAGGCTATTCAGAAAATCTATTCAATATACCGCAGTATCGGGAAATAACATGGCCGGCTTTCAGAAAATCTATTTTATATACCGCCGTGTCAGGAAATACGAACGGGGAGGAAATCATTGAGCCCGGCCGAAGGCCGGCTATTCAGAAAACCTATTGTATATACCGCAGTGTCAAGAAATACTATGGTGGAAAAACTACTAAGACCGACATATAACACTTGAAATAGGGTCATTACCATATTTTTTTTATATATTTTTTTTATTTTTAATTTTCTATAACATTGTTTTTGTTTTGGATCGAATTCATTCAGAAATGTATTGGATATTCAGTTTTATATGAGCTTCGGGGAAAGTTACCACATAAAATTTCGTCTTTTTTTCGATTTTCTTCGTCGCTAAACTAGATTTCTTCCTGCAATTTTACAGCAGAATTAAAAAAAATTCAAATGAAATTGAGAATTTCAATTTAAAATTCAGAAAATTCCAAATTAAATTAGGAAAATTTCATATGAAATAGAGAAAGTTCTATAAAATATTGAGAAATTGATTTGTTTTAAATAACTAATAAATGTGTAATACAGACTCTGCAGTTTTAATCAATCGTGATATTACTTAAGGCAAAAAAAATTGAAAGATATTACATAAACTTCAATTCGCCCCAACATATGTACATTGAATAGGTGCAATTAGTACGTCAGGCCTTGTCCAAATGAATCGTCATAGAGGTTCATTCAACGCCGATACCGCAAATGTCAGAGAACTTTTTGAGAAATGGGAGGCTTTGAGGAATCAGCTATCCGAAATCGTCATGGTATGCGACAATGCTCCTTGTCACAGTCGCTTATTTATTTTTATGTTACATACATACATATGTACAATATGTATATGAAATTTTGTTAAATAAAAATTTCCCAATTTGAATATTTTGTTTTAAAATTTTATTTATTTGTTGTGGGTTAGCAATATCTGAATATATATTTTGTTGGTTCCTATACCAACTCATCAGTAGATGTTTGCCATTTATGTTTAAAAAGTTGCAATGCTCATCTACTTATACATAAACTCCCAAACACATTTGCGAATTACACAGGCAGGACAAGCAAAATATAGCTTTTCAAAAAACTTTACAAACAACGCAACAAATAATTTTTCGTTGTGTTTACTATTTTGTTTTAATTTCATTTAGAATCTGAAAATATGAATTTAATTTGGATTTTCTGAATTTAAACTTGAAATTCTCAATTTCAGTTGGAATTTTCTGAATTTCATTGGAAGATGGTGTAAAATGGGAAGAATATTTAACAGTCCTTTGTTTTATCCCAACAATACTTTAAAAACAACAATTTAATATCGGTTTTGTTTTGTTTTGCTAACAAGAACCGCATATCTGAGTTTTGTAAAAAGAGGTTTATTTTTCATATATGTAATCTGTTTTACCAAGTTTTGAAATGTGTTTCCTTTGCCCAAACATACACTTTACTATAGTGCCGTTCGTAATTAATATTTGATTTTTTATATATTATATTTGATTACTTTTATCTAAAAACAATTTTATACAAATACACTACGCTTATGCATTTTGTTAGATTTATTGGTTTTTTTAATATTAAGCTTTATATTTAGTTGTCAATTTAGTAACTATTTATGGCCCATTGGGCTCAGTTACGAATATGTAATTCAATAATAAATAAATAAATAATTACATACATATTTACTTTAAAACAACATTTTTATATCTTTGATATTTAAAAAGTTTATGTTTTCCTTAAAAAAATATATCTAAAATGTACTTATGATGTTTCTTGAAATTTTTGCAGTATTTTTGTTTGTGTGTTGTGATTTATCTTAATAAAAACAATTTATTAAAATGAGTGCCACTGAAGAAATTGGTAGCCAAGCTACAACTCATCAAGATGGAACTGAAGATCAGGTAATAACCAATATAAAATTTGATTGAAATTGGTGTAACTTATTTATGCCAATATGCCTTATTTTACATTCATTAATCTAAAGACTAATGCACGAGAATTGGAGAAAATTGAAGAAGAGAAGCTAAAATCAAAATATCCTGTAGGTTTACGTGGACCTGGTGGACATACCGCGTTTTTGCAAAAACGTTTGCAAAAAGGGGTTAGTATTCATAACTTAAAATTGCTTATAATTTGTACTGAAAGCTTAAAATTTTTATTGAATTTTTCCCAAAAGCAAAAGTATTTTGATTCTGGTGACTATCAAATGGCTAAACAAAAAGGTGGTGGCGTTAAACAGGTCTTTGCCAACAAAGTTACAACAGGAGATGCTATACCCACACCTGAATCTGTGCCTGCGCGTAAAACTTCGATTATACAACCATGTAATAAGTTTCATGCGACAAGTTAAGTTGTTTTTCTTTGCAAATTCCTTAAATATTTTACTCACTTTTACTAATAATTTTTAAAAGGAGGAAGCATGGGAAAGTTTATGTAAATTTCTTTCACGTAGCAAATCCTTTAATAATTTTTAAAGAAAATGTTATTAATGATGATTTATGGGAAATAAAAACGTTTCTCTGTTTTCAACATCAGCTTGTGTGCATATTATATTCTTAAATGAAATAACGTATATATTTTTTATTGATTATTAAACTTTATATAAAATAATAGCCGTTCCTCATTAATTATCAAATAACTTTGTTCTGCTACTATAAATTTGGCGAATGATTTTTAAGTAAGCAAAATAATTAGAATTTTGTTGAAATTGGAAAAGAGAAGAAAAACGAGCCTTTAAGATTTAGTTTGTAAGTTTTTAATTTCTGTTTGCCAATTAAATTTTTTATCATATTTATTCAATTTGTTCTTTAAAACTTTGTGAAAAGAGAGTAAAATTTTCATGAAAAAAAAAAGAATTAAACAAATTGAAGATATGTACATGTCTGCAAGCAAAATTAATAAAAATTAACATATGTGTATGTATATGAATATGTAAAAAGTAATATTTGATATGTTTTATTTGCAACTTAAATGTGTAAACGAATTTCGAAAGCTTTCCCTCTGTTCAACTATATAGAATAAAGCTTAATTAGACTTGGTTAATATGAAGTAAGTCAGGCTGCAAATATTTTCATCAAACTTTCAAGAAAATCGATCAGAATAAAAAACGAGGTGTTTTTGTATGCATCTAACTTCTTTGGAGGATTTGGAGTCTCTTGACCCCGTGGAAGATCGTGTTAATAATTCATTGAATATTCTTGTGGATTGGATGAACCGTAACTACTTTGTTATTAATGTGAACAAAACTAATGATTTGTGCTTTGGCCTACCGAATCGATCCCCAGCGGCGGAAAGAAGCATTAAGCAGGCCTTCTGGAAGGCCTTATTTGGGAGACACAAAGCCTTCTTGTCCCATTCCATACTCATACATTTTTATACACGATGTCCTAGGCCTTCTAAGTTCCCTTTTCACACAGCCCTTGTAGAAGGCCTTATTCAGTCACAAATTTATTTTTAAATTACCTTTAGAAATGCAAAAACCCATGAAAATGCCAATATATCAACTCTACAAAATAGTGATTATTGTATTATGTTCAATTTCGGGGTTTTCTTTACATTTCATGACATGGTGTTAACTATATGTTTATTTAAGAAAAATCACATTTTTAGAAGGGAGTGTGTAGGCCGTCCTGAGAAGGCAACCGAGCATGAGTACTGTATCTTAAAGAAGGGGCCTGTTCGGAAATGCATCTCTGCGCATATGTGATTAATTAGCTCAGCTGATACGCATATGCTGAGGGTTACCAGCCGTTTATTTTCAGAAATGCCTTTTAAGTGAAGGCCTCCAAAAGTTCGCCGCTGGGTCCTTACTGGAGGTTGACTCCGTAATTTTATTCGAAAAGAAAACTGTTCGAATTTGTATGTTATTTACATTACATTTCGAAAACATTTGCTTTCGATTCGAAATACGGAGTAGCCCCCTGAACTTACATACATACATATGGGTGATACGTATATAGAGTTAGTTTCTCATATGCGTTGCTTAGACGTTCTTTTAGATGAGAACTTCAGTTTTATTAATCCATTCAATTAAATCTAAGGTTTTTTTGTTCCACACAGAATATCGATGGTTTAATAAAGAAAGGTTGTATCTCTTTAGCTACTTTACAGGAGAAGGAAAAAACGCAATAAAATCTTTAGTTAGTTAGGGTTTTTTTAATTACTATAAATCTGTTATTCGTCAAAATAGGAAACTGAATTTTTTAAGGGAGCTGTATTAGAGTTTTGTCTACCAGAACATGTAAAAAAACGAGATACGACCTTTCTATATTAAGCCATTGATATATAAATATTAGGTCCGTTTGCTTACTTTTACAGTAACTATCTGTCGAATGATTGGTACATACATATTCAGCTTTTTTTAGAAAAGAAAATTAAATTTTTCTCATTTTATTTTCATTTAATTTATTCTTGTAGTAAATAGTAAAAATTTTTCACATTTTGTTGTTAACCTTTTAGCCATATACTCGTATTATGGCCCACTATGGGCTGGTCTGAACAAATGAATTAATTAATGAATGAAACTTTAATAATTAAAAATAAAGGGAAGAATCACTAAAGAAAGAGTCATATAGTCCTATACACCTCTTAGTAGCGCCCAAGCTCCTAGCCATGGTCCAATTATAAGTTCTGTGTAGTACTAATACAAAACTGTCGTAATGCTGAAGATGTAAAACAATCTCCGTACATAAAAAATTGTGTTGATATTTTATATGAAGTTTGATATCTTTACTATATTTTAGTGGTGAAAACACAACCCTATTTAATATTTCTTTGATTTATTCGAAAACCATTTGAAATATAAAAAACAATTTTTTAATATATTTCAAAAACCCTAGAAACAAAAATCAATTTACTTTAAAGCGAATATTTTTTGGATCATTAATTTGTTTAAAAATATTGTTGGTTTTTGTTATTTGTAAATCTAATCCTGAAGAAGCTATACAAAGGAGTAGCGAAATATCGATATATAAAAATTTTTATAACGTTTTTTATAAAAAATAATTGACCTCAAGCTCATCAATCAAATATAAATAACTTCAAGAAAAGGTCGAACAATTAGCAATGATTATTAATATTTACGAACTTTAGCCTTTACATATATATATTAAGAAATATTAATAATAATAAAGCAGTTCGTAGTAATTTAAAAAATTACAATTGATATACATATACAACCCTTTGTAATTGGACCATGGGCCCAAGCTCCTAGCTTATCCGAAAATTTCTAGGATGTTTTTATTAAATGCAAATTTTCACCACATTTTAAAATTTGTTGCTGGTAATACCTTGTCAGTTTTATTCAGCGTTGTACTTTATACGTACTATCCGAGATTGACATCTGTATGCGAGTGTGTGTGCATTAGTCATCACACATTTTTAACTAAAATATAAATTCGTTATAAAAATATATAATAATTAAAGAAAATCACAAAATTCCAAGTTAAAGTAAATAAAATGCAGGTGAGAACAGTGCAAAGAGAATATTCAAAACTGGTTTGTAAGGAAATAGCAAATCATTTTGTCTGCACATTGCTGTATGCTAAAATTGTGTTTATTATTTCCTTATATGGAGTTGTTGCGGCTGGAAAGTAGAAATATAAGAATTAGTTTTATTTGTTAATTAAAATGCTTTATATTAACTTCAAGGATGCGAATGAAGACACTGAGTGGAATGATATCTTACGTTCCAAAGGCATTTTGCCTCAAAAACAAAAGGAAGCTGAAATAACTGAAGATCAAATTCAGGCCATGATCGATGATGCCATTGAAAAACGTACCGACCTAAATGAAGGAAAGTACAAGAAAATGGATGACATGAATTTGGACGAGTTAGATGAACTGGAAGACTCGGAAGATGAAGAGGTTTTGGAGCGTTATCGCCAGCAACGTATTGCTGAAATGAGGGCTTTTGCCGAAAAGTCCAAGTTTGGCATAGTAAGAGAAATATCGGGCCAAGATTATGTTAATGAGGTAACCAAAGCTGGTGAAGGTATATGGGTTGTTTTACATCTTTATGCCAACGGAGTACCTTTGTGCTCTCTGATACATCATTATATGCAACAGTTAGCTGTACGTTATCCTCAAACAAAATTCCTGCGTTCAATAGCCACCACTTGCATACCAAATTTTCCTGAAAAGAACCTGCCCACAATTTTTGTTTATTTTGAAGGACAAATGAAAAAGCAATTTATTGGTCCCTTGGAGCTGAGGGGCGAAAAATTGACTGTAGATGAATTGGAATATTTGTTGGGTCAAATTGGTGCAATTGTTACAGAGATTAAGGAAGACCCTAAACCTCAAATAAGGGATAAAATGTTTACTGATTTGGAAAGTGCAGCGGACGAGTTTTTCGCTAATTAGAGAAACTAATATGTACAATTTATTTCCTTTTTGATTTAGTTTTTTTTTATATCTACATATTTTAATTTTTAACTACTTATTTTTGTTTTATATATTTAAATAAAGAAGAAAGCACGATAGCGGTTATAACGTGTAAATCGAAGAAAAATAGCCATTGTAGAAGTATAACAAACTGCGTTTTGGAAAAGCCAAAAAGGAGTTATAACAAAACAAAACGACGTATTTTGAAACGATATAGTCTATTTAAACATCACTTTAGAGAGAAAATGAAATGATACACAATTTAAATCTAATATGTGCATACACATGTATTTTTTTTTCAGTTTGAAAATTGTTACGATTATAATGAAAATTATGCAATTTAAAAATTTGTTTTGAGTATGTCAATTGAAATATTCACTTTACGATTTCACAGCAAAATGTATTTTATTCTAGGAGTATGTATGTATATACATACGTGAATATTGATAATTTCTTTGTATCGGTGGTATGCGATCCCCTCGTCCTATCAGTTCAAGATTTATGTAGTATATGTATGTAGATTGGCGTAAACAATGTTTTAATAGACATATACGATAATGGTTTAGCCCATTAATAATAGATGAATATACTAGTGTAACCCAGAGCTCAAAGACATAAATTACAAATTAGGGGCTGTGCACATATTACATAACGCTGTTTTCAGAAATTTTTTCACCCCCCTTCATAAAGCTTTTTACTAATTTTTAGTGCAAAATTTCCAATCCGTAACGAATCTTTAACCCCCCCCCTCCCCATGGAGCGTTACGTAATATGTGCACAGCTCCATATAAGAATATATCGGCAAACGTTAACATATCTAATAAAATATCAGACCGTGTAACCATAGACATTAGGTCTGTTCCTTTACTCAATTTGCACGAAAAGCGTCCCGTACTCTAATATTGGGCAAAAGATAGTGATTTTGAGTGAGCAATGTGCTTCTTCTTCTTGCACGAAACTGCCCGTACTTTTTCTTCCTGCTAGTTTGTACAAGTAGTTAATCAATCAGCTGTTTGCGAAATAAACTTATTAACTGCCTGTTTTTAGAAAATGGAAACAAAATAGTGAGTGAGAATTTATATTGAAAACAACAATAAAATACGAAAATTTGTTTTTGTTTTCAATATAAATTCTCACTCACTATTTTGTTTTCATTTTCTAAAAACAGGCAGTAAGTGTGTTCGAGTACGCAAAAGTTTTTACTATTTTTTACTGAACTTTACTGCATTTTACTAAATTGCGTTCGTTTACACAAAATACAGTAAATCAGAACACAAATTCAGAGCGTAAAGTGACAGTTCTTAATTGAGAGCTTGCAAATTTTTACTAAAAATTTAACAATCACTGACCACGAAATTCTAATCATAAAACTTACATAAAATCTTTTTTTATTTTTGACGATTTTTTTTTTGGAATAAAGGCAAAGTTTTTTTCAACTCTTAAAAAAAATTTAGGTTGAGGGCATTAACATTTATGCATGTACTGAGTGCGTATACATGTACATATGTACATGAGTGAGATAGTCAAATGGGGAACTCATGCATTACTTGTGGCCACTGTAGTAGTTAGTCGATTTTTCGTTAGCGAAATACCTAACGATTTGGAGTCAATTTCTACTTTTAAAACTGCAAGGTATTTATGTATGTAGGTTGACATACTTTGTTATAATTTTTGCCTTTAATAAATGAAGGAAACATGAACTTTTTATTTATAAGGTAATTTTCTGTAAAAAAAGATTTTCCTCCTAAAATATACGATTAACATTTTGAAATTTAATTATCGAATCCTTTCCATGTTAAAAACTGCATTTTAGTTTTTATATTTCCCCTCGTACTTTTGTTTCGCATTCGAAGTTGCTTTCAACAAATTGCTCTTTATTTTGACGCGAAATATATTGGGATCCAAAACATTATAAGGATGTTCTGGAACGGAATTTATTGACCGTGCTCGTCGGGTCTCATTTTCTTCCAATAAGTGAGGAGCCAACAGTAAAAATAATTGCTAAAAAATTAAGTACATACATGCGTATTTGTATTAATTACTGTAATTAAAAGTAATTTAACCCACCTCCGTCCATGAGGGAAGACCACACGATGCGAAACACAACTCCCAATAAGGTAAGCCCAAATGGGCTATAGCCATACGTAAATACTCACTAAAGCTATCGGCTAGAAAAACCCACTTAAAAGAATCCAATTCGAGTAAATAAATTTTGGGATTATTTGAAGTGCTCGATTCATAAATTAAGCAAACTTTAGCAACTTCATTAATAGTAGTCAATTCAAAGATTTTTGTTTTGGCTCCTATCAAGGGCAAATAATTGCCCCATTGATCTTTAGACGCCACGGAAGTATTAAATGAACTACTAGACAGGTTACTGAGGTGGCGTGCTGATAAGTGGGAGCTGGTGAAACTGGTGCTGCTAGGTTTATTTATAGGGTTACTGGTTAATGTAGTATTTGATAAGACATTTGATGTAAAATCATTAATAGCTTGAAATATTGGTTCAACATTTTCACGCAATAGAGTTATTTGCACCAAATGCGGAAAATGTATGCGGCCCACTCGTCTGATATCATTGGCTACAAGCGTTTTGAAGTAAATTGTTTTTGTGCAGCCTTAATTAACATTTTATGTATGTATGTAAAACTTACGGGCATATTGGTAACTCCACTGAAGTAAAAATCCATCAGTGGACAAATAAAATTTCTTCATATCCTCCGTCAAATAAATACCGTGTCTTTGCTCCCAGGTCATGATATTGGATTTATCACAAGGTGGTCTCTTTTCCATGGTGACATTGCAAATACGTGGCACATTGTCTAAAATATTCGAATCATATGTTTCATGAAATTTAAGCGTTTTATGTGTTTCGTCTTTCATACTTAAAGTGGTATTAAGACCCAAGAGTAGGTTATCAAAAAAAGCATCTTCTGGAGATTTCTTTGACATACTATTTTTATAAATAATTTTTTGGAAAATACAATTGAAAATTACTTTTGGTTTGTCAGAGAAAATAAATAACTTTAAAAGTGAAACCATAGAAACAATAATTTGGCAGGTAATCGTTAATGGCAAAGTATGTCTACATATGTAAGTATGTATGTATGTATGTATGTATGTACATAAGTACATATCACAGACTAAAGCGAAAACCGGAACAAGTCAAACTTGATCAAAATCGCTTTCTCTTCATAAACCATTTCACGGATCAAATCTCTAGCGGCCACGAAAACTTAAGTTGGCATCACTGTCTTTTTTAACTGTAAAATACCGTTGTTGCTGTTTTCAACTTGCATTTCATGTACAGCCTCTTCCAACGCTTTCTTCTTCCGAACATACATACTAGTTATGTTACGAATACTCGTATTCGTATTCGACTATTCGCCTGTTTTAAGATATTCGTATTCGTATTCGCCAAATTCAAGCGAATAGAGATTACTCGTTAGGAACCGCGCGAATGCTTATTAGTGCGTATCCATGGTACAATTTGCCTGCTTCAGTTCATAAAGTGTTAATTCATGGATCGGATGTAGTTGATCACTGTCTAGTTTCCATAGGCGATCTCTGAAGAAGCCGCTGAATCTTGTAATAAATTATTTAAGCAATTCAGACGAGACAACACGCGAAAAATGTCTCGTTTAGTCACTAACACTGATCTTTTGCATAGACTTCTTCTAAATTCCGACCCGTTGATTTCTTCTTTACGTAAATTACCACAAAAGAAGAAATCTATGATATCACCTGAGGCTTTACGTATGTTAAGTTTTTGAAAATAATGTACAAATGTTGTATTAAATTGCCGTTATAAAATTTATTATTTTTTCTTTAATTAATAACTAACATATTTGGTAAATAAATAAATTATTATAATATTATATTTAAAGACTTTTTTTATCTTATTTTACCCTAATTGGCCCATATTCATATTAATTTTGATGACTATAGCTGAGTAAACTACGTATGACCGCCTTCCTGAGAAACTTGAGCCACTGTGCACTCTTTCACAACTCTCTTTGCGCGTTATGTTAATTTTTAAGGCAGTGTTGAGGCGGCTCCGGTGTTAAGTAGACGCATTAACTTTGTTAAGCTGTATTAGCAGGCATTTTTATTAATTGTTTTACTTCGCCGATGTTTCTGCTAAACGACGAAGGAGGGCGATGTTGTCAATCGCTGTAGGAACAGTTTTTTAGTGACCAGTGCTATGCCTTCATCACTTAAATAGTCCGCCAACAATTACTACAATGTCTCACTAATATACATTAGAGAAAATTAATGATGTTGATTGACTTGCTCTGGCCAGGGTTTAAACCCAGGCCCCAAGTCATTGTTTGCTTAGTAGTCAACGCGCTAACCACTTCAGCCAACACCACCCTCAAAATTAAAAAAGGTACTGAGCACTAACTTCAAAAATTTGTAGCGTCGAAAAATCATTGAAAACATCGAATAACTAAGCCATAATAAATCCATAATAATCAACTCTTAAACCCAAATAACAACGTCGACTGTAAAAGTTTAACAAAAACAAAATTTTTGAATTTGTTTTTGTTTCTAATGTTTTTGTTCAAAAGAAAGATTTTCATCGATATCGGCGAACAGGCACTTGAGTAAAATCAATCGATTAATGAAAAATTTCCAAAAGCGCCTTATATTTATAGCTGCGTTCGTCAAATGCTGTACATTTTATTAAACCCGCTGAAATGGTTTAGAACAAATTGGTGTCGAAAAATTTCGAAATAACAAGAATTTTAATTATTGTTAAACTTCTGTAATAAATTGTCTTAATTATTCTCAGGACGCCTAAGCCACGAAGCTTTGTTTGACAACTAATATGTATTCTTTATTGTCAAGACAGCATTGTGTGTTGCAAACGCAGTGTATAAAAATATATTACATACACTTAATAAATAATAATTATTGTTTAAGAAACAATTTAAAAGTTTTAATTTAATTTAAGTATATACATAAATAATTGATTGAAATATACATACGAGTACATAAATTCTTACAACCTGTTTTGTACTATTTAAACTTAGATTATTGTTTTTTTGTAGTTTGTTTTAAATTTTGAATTATGTTAATTAAATGAATTCCACTTTAATGTTTACTTTTGGCATATACATCACCCGATTCAGCTTCTTCTTCGTGTCAGGAAACTTCCCACACCGTCGATTCAACTGAACGTTTGGGTCGTGCTGCCACCTCAACATGCGCATCTAAACCATCACTTAAACGTGATAACCTGCGTGCCCAACTGCGTCGTGCAGCATATTGACCTACTCCGGGCTCACTGCCATTACACGTTAAAATATTTGTTGTAATACTATTACGACTGCTAACTTCCCGAAACAGACTCATCAGATCTTGACTATCGCCTTGAGTATGTTTCATGCCATGCTGATATTTGGCCTCTTTGGCCAACAGTTGTTCACGTTGCATTTGGGTTTTAACTTCGGCGGGTATGCCGGGTATTATGAATTGCATAATGCCAGTAGTGACGAAAACAACGTGCTGGAAAAAAGTTACTTCAATTCCATGTTAAATGGCTTGGTAGTCGGGAAACTACTTACCTCAAACACCACCACAAATGCTAAACGAGCGGCAAATACATGCCAATAATGTGGACTCAACCCATAGGGATCATAACCTTGAGGACCATTTCTAAAAAAAAGTTAAAGTGAAATCGATTTAAAATTGTCCGTTAAAAAATGTTTTTTTTTCTTACCGGTAACCCCTATAAGAACATGTATCTGGATCTTTTTCCGTTTTGGCACCCCATTCTTCTTTATAGTCCGAAGTGTTGAAAATCGATAACGAATGTTCTATATAACCTTCTAAAGTGTACGTTTCCGAGTAGACAAATTTATAAACCATACGCGGTATGAAATCGCTAGTATAAGCAATTACAAAGGCATTTGACACCACTGCTGTAAAAGTTATGATACGTAATATGCCATTCCAGGCTCCAATATCTATAGCCCGTTCGGCTAAAGGCCTACGCGACTGAGTAACCATTTTATAGGCATCTAAACGTATTTCAGCTATATTGTTGAGTAGACCGAAGAGTGGTGCCAAAGGAAACGCCGACACAAACAAAGTAAGAAAACCATATTGCAGGACTATAAGGGAATTATTGCAAAGTTATTTAAAATTGAATGCCGGCTTAGACTAGAAACTCACTCATTTCTAAATACTCATCAAATAAGGCCAATCGACCGGCATCTTGCATGTGATAGTCTTCCTCCCAGGCCATATGCAAATGTGAACTATCCTTAGTGGCCTGTTTGTGTTTACGTTGACGCCACCAATTGTAGAATTTGGGAAATAAATATTCCATAAAATTATTCCAGCATTGTTTGCCAACCATTATTATAGCCAGTTGTATACACAATTCTGATAAACATCCCGCCGGATCACAGATATCATTTTTCAAACGGAAAAACTCACTTCTGCGGGCCTGATCATCGCCCGGATAATCAAAGAAACGGCCTTTAAAAAAAGCTATATAAATCAGGGAGGAATAGAAATTCATAAACTCGAAAAAGAAGATTTTAAGTGTATAAGAATCCTCATATTCGGTATGGGTGCGTGGGTTCTCCAGATTCGTCAAGCGTATGGCTAGGCGGTGGTATATCTTTAAATTAAAATTGTATTTATTAAATTCTGTTTTGTCTATTTTGGTTTTTACCCAACCCCTACCCTGGTTAAGATCATTATCACCACCAAGTTGATCAAAGCTGCTGTAACTGTGGTGAATAATTTGGCATGTTCTCTTACAAAAAAACCTCCACCACCATAAACCAAAGTAACCACAGAAATCCGATAGATAATGGTGCCCAAAACAGCACACAGTACAATGCAAATCTAAAATGAAAGAAAATTACACTGTACAGCACAGAAAATCAAGATTCTAACAAGTGGATCTGAAAGAGGGATCACAAACAAAAATATATGTACGTGCATCAGCATTTTAAGAGCTAACATCATCAAGCTGTTGTTGTAGAAGCCAGTCGTCATAAATTCTACTAAGATTTTTTAAAGATGCCAAAGTGGTTAATCAAGTGCTAAAATATTCTTCAAAATCGTATTGTGTAAAGTTAGCTTGCAGTAAAATATAACGTGAGCCGTATATTTTTAATACAAAATAACATCATGTGGTGTTGTGATGATCTAATTGCAAATAAGCGCATATATGTATATATGCCTGAAACACATTTTAAGTTGTCAAGTATTTCTGGGGATTAAGTTGACTGTTGAGGTTTGGTTTCTTTAAAGACTCACGTCTAGTAGACTTTAACCCTCACACGTTCTCCAGGTAAAATTTCAACCATTTTGAGTTTTAATTCTGTATATCTATGAACAATTACATCGTATCGCAATCAGTCCTTTTTCTAATTTTCAACCCATTTGTCACTGAAAAAGTAAATTTTCAAATATTAAGCTACGTTCATATTTATAAAATATTTGTCCAAAAAAACGTAACCACTACTTTTGCTTAGGGATAGTGTCATTTAACTTGATTTTTATATTGCAAAAGAAAATTAATTATTCTGCAAAAAAGGCAATTCCCATAGTGAAGGTATAATTTATTTTTGGCTGAAATAGCTTAGATATGTTTTATTTATTTTTATTTATATCATCCAACTGAGCCCATAGGGCCTTATATAGTTGGATGCATTTTATTTTTTATTTATTTAATCAATCACGGTCTATGGACTAATATCCTTACAGACCAATAAAATAACCTACATGTATTTAATCATTTAAACTGATTAATTATTGACTTACATTTAGGAATAAAATTATGTTACGTTTTGTAAAATCAACATTTACAGAAAAATCAATAAAATTATAAAAATCATTGAAATTTTTGCATAAGCTCCTCAGGGGGTCAGCGTGTGCATAATTTGTTTGAAGACACCTGTGATGAAGTGGTGTAAAGTTCCGAGTAGATCTTAGCGGAATATTAAAGTTGATGTTTCTTAGCAGGAATTCTGAACATATATATATAGAACCATTTAACAAATTTACTAAAAAAGCTACATTAAGCATTATTCGTCTGCTTTCTAAGGTCGGCAAATTAATTGAGGAGATTTTTGTTGTTAATAATATTTTTCTTCTTTAAGCTAATAAGGCCTAACGTAGTTAATGTTAATAAAACAGCTTTATTACAGAATATGGGGGAAGATTTACATTTGGGTTCCATGTTGTGTTACCGAGACAAAATAAAAGGAATTGTTTTTGAACAGATTCAATGCGATTTATCTGATAATTAGTGTAGGGGTCCCAAACAATAGATCCGTATTCTAGAATAGGCCTTACTAGAGATGTGTACAATCGTTTGGTTATTACAGGATCAGTAAATTCCTTAGCCCAACGTTTGATGAAAGCTAGCACGCAACGAGCCTTATTTACCATCATGATAATATGCTTATTAAAATTTAATTTACAATCGAGGAGAACGCCTAAATCCAGGAACTCCGTAACTAATTCAAGATTATTTCCACCCAACGAAAAATTACCATCAGCAATCCAGCTACGTGAAAATCGCATATTTTTGCACTTTTTAAAATTAGGGAACATCAAGTTGATATTGCACCAATCGTAGAATTTATCCAGATCACGTTGTAATAGATTCAATGGGAAATGTTATTATAGCTTAAAAGAATCTTCACATCATCTGCATACATCAAAACATTACAAAATGTTATAACACTCGGAAGATCGTTTATAAAAATGGAAAATAAAATCGGACCCAAATGGCTGCCTTGTAGAACTCCAGATTTCGCAATAAAATCATTAGAGTAGACATTATTGAGAATAGCACACTGTTTCCGGCCTGTTAAGTATGATCTTATCCAATTTAAGGTATTTTGAGTGCATCCCATAAGACGAAGTTTCAGTAATAGTAAAGAATGATTAACTATATCAAAAGCCTTACTGAAATCAGTGTATATGACATCAGATTGTTGCTTGTTATTAAAACCTTTGTTAACCAGGGTTGTAAGGGTTAAAAGCTTAGTTGTTGTTGAGCAGACTTTTCTGAAACCATGTTGATGAAGGGATAAGATGGATGATATTTGATGACTAATATTCTCCGTGATACATTTTTCAAATAGTTTTGGAATTGCGCTAAGCTTAGCAATACCTCGGTAGGTTATTATGTTTGCTTTATTACCAGCTTTGAAAAGCGGAATTATGTAGGAATATATCCAAGATAGAGGAAAATAACCATGTTCTATAGATTTGTTAAATATTATTTCTAATGGAGTAGCAATTGCATTTGCACAATATTTTAAAACACAGCTCGGTATGCCATCAGGTCCACTGCTAAATGTTAATTTAACGCTTGTTATGGCTGATATGAGCTGAGATGTACTGATAGAAGAAATTTGTATTGGTTGGCATTCAGCAATAGGGTAAGGATATGAGGTACTATTATACTGGATATCCGAGTATGTAGTTGAGAAGAAGTCTGCAAATAAGTTGCTTATATTTAAACTGTCGCTAGATTTGAGGGTGGTGTTGGCTAAAGTGGTTAAGCAAACAATGACTTGGGGCCTGGGTTCAAACCCTGGCCAGAGCAAGTCAATCAACATCATTAATTTTTCTAATGCACATAAGTGAGACATTGTGTTAATTGTTGTAGGACTATTTAAGTGATGAAGGCATAGCACTGGTCACTAAAAAACTGTTCCGACAGCGATTGACAACATCGCCCTCCTTCGTCGTTTAGCAGAAACATCGGCGAAGTAAAACAATTAATAAAAATGCCTGCTAATACAGCTTAACAGAGTTAATGCGTCTAC
This sequence comes from Lypha dubia, assembly GCA_947311025.1. NCBI lineage: Eukaryota > Metazoa > Arthropoda > Insecta > Diptera > Tachinidae > Lypha > Lypha dubia. The sequence goes on from OX371263.1 coordinate 4,409,366, forward strand.
TTAACACCGGAGCCGCCTCAACACTGCCTTAAAAATTAGCATAACGCACAAAGCAGAGTTGTGAAAGAGTTAAGTCTTCTAAATTTTCAACATCTATTTCTCTACCCTATCAATCTACCTGAGTTCCGGCACAGTGCACTGCATACGTAGGGGTCATCCCCTGAGTGCTGGTCCTAATTAAAAAAAACGTTGGTTTAACCAGGTGATTTACGTTTGGAGTTAACGGATTTATAAAACGATTTTGGATCGCTTTTTAAATTGTATTTAATAGTGTTTATATAGTTTTTGTAGAGCTGCGTATTCATTGAAATGTAATCCGAACGTGATACAGCATATTTAGCGTAATCAGATAGTGTACCAGACTTTTTATACCGTTTAAAACATTTATTTTTTATATTATTTAGATTAGATAATCACTTAGAATTCCACGGTGGCCCAGTTTTAGTGCATAATTTTATTTTCGGGACACATTCATCAAAATATTTGAAAATAGTAGTGTAGAAGACTTGTATTGTTGAGTCGATAGTTGTCAGACTGCCAGTGTTGTTCGATAACAGATTCAGCCAGTTAGTATTATATAAACGAAAGTTTACAATGTAAATTATATATATATGTGTATACATTATTATACATACTTATGTAGTTTGTAAATATAAATTTAATATTGGGGAAAAAAAATTTGATTTTATAGTTGTAAATATTAATTATTAAAACTTCGCAAGCACAAGATATCTAAGTAGGTCAGTTCAGCTGCCTAAAATGTTAAACTTGTTGAATTACGTGTAATGTGGAACTCTCTTAAAGTGCGTGGTAATGAGTTCCAGCATTTGGCAACACGAACGATGAAACACCTATCTCCAATAGTCCGATTTCTAGTAGGGTGTAGTAACTGTGGGTTTCTATCACTCTGCAAAAATATGAAGTGTCTGCGGACATATGCTGGACAGTCTGTAACCAGAAACTTATAGAAAAACAGAAGTGATCTAATGTGGATGAAGCTTTTAAAACTGCAGCCCAAAAAATCATCAACGTACATTGAAACATGGTCATGAATTTTTAATTCGTATAAAAAGCGTATTATTCTATTAAAAAGTGATGGGGTGAAATAACGCCTTACGAAATAAGGCCTTAAAGGCTTTATTTCTCAATGGAAAGTGAAATAAGGCCTTTATTTCCAAAAAGGTTTTATTGCACTTTGAAAGTGAAATAAAGCCGTAAAGGTCTTATTTCACTTAAATTTCTTTTTAAATGAAGCAATATATGCTTTGAAAGATTTGCTTGACATTAAAATGTACATAAAAGGAAATGTCTGGAAAAAAGCATACACAAATATTAATTTAACTGCAACAATATTGAAAATCTTTGCTTTATAAAGTTTTTCTGCTTGGCTCTTAGGGGTTTTCACACTACGGAAGATAATGAGACGCGCGCAGAAAAACTGTATTCAGCGAAGCCACCTGCCGCGTCCTATGGAGGAGAAAACTCCTAAGATCGGCCGCAGGCCGCCACGCAGAAAAACTGTATTAACTGAAGATTTAGGTGGCTTTTTCCTACATGGTGCATAAAGTCCATGGACATTATGTCACTATTTGTGTGCCACAGTTTAGTATGCGAAATGCTGTTATCAACAACAGCAAAAAACAATAAATTGAACATTGTAACAAAAGAATCAAAAAATATAAAATAAAGGCTTTATTGCACCATTGGCTAAATTTCAATAAAGGCCTTATGTCACTTTCAAAGTGCAATAAAGCCCTTTTCGCAATAAAGGCCTTATTTCTCAATTGGAAGTGAAATAAAGCCTTTAAGGCCTTATGTCGTAAGGCGTTATTGCACCCCACCTTAAAAAGTACGTTTAATGCATATAGTCTCCATAGAGTGAAATTGATTTTTGTGGTTAATCCACTAATATTGTATCCAAAACCGAGACCATTGTCAAGCAAAACACCGAGACACTTCATTTTATCTACAAAATCGATAACATGACCATCAATCAAAATAGTTAAATTGATCTCCGTACTATTAGTTTTGAACATCATCGCCTTAATCTTAGCAGAGTTAATACTAAGTTTGCACTCTTTCATCCAACGTGAGACATTGCACAATAATGTGTTGACGTCATATTCAAATACGTCCAAGAGCTGACACTGACCTTTAAAAAGCAATTGAATGTCATTTGCAAAGACAAAGCACTCATATTCAAACCCACTTTGTAGCTCGAAAAAGTCATTCATAATATCATGAAAAGAAAGGGGCCAATAACAGAACCCTGTGGTACATCACTTGTAACTGGAAGGCACCTCGAAGTGCTATTACCACACTGAACATATTGAGTGATAATTTGCAAGCTGATAGAGTGAAATCAAAATAGGTATTAAGTTTCTTTATCAAAATTGCATGTCCAACGTTATCAAAAGCCTTAGACAGATCTAAGGAAAGTAGACCGGTTACGTCACCCTTATCTACAATTCTTCTAATAGAGTCAGAAAGGCCAATTAAAAGATATGTTGTACTATGCCCTTCACGAAAGCCCGACTGATATGGGTTCAGCAAATGATTCTGATATAGGAACTCCACTATTTGATCTTTTATCACATGTTAAAAATTTTTAGACAAAACCGGCACAAGTGTAATTGGCCTAAACTCGCTATCAGAATTTTTTTTTTAAAGAAGAAAAATAAAATTGCTTAATAGACCCGCGCAACTTCTTTTAAGAGCGGTCACCTACACTGGGCACTGTGTAAAGTTAATGGTAAAAATAAAACATTATGTATTTTGTTTTAATAATACATACTACATATTTATTTAAAAGAAAACATTAAAATTTATTTATTATGAAAGTTGTACCAACATTTTATATGCAAACCGATATTACACTTAGCACACATTTTTCTAATGCGTTGACGGCACTATCCACATCTTCGTTGAGACCAGTTGACCTGCAAGTGATCATCCACAACTCCTTTGCTTCTTACCTCAATAGGCACTCTTAGCTTCATAAAAACGCCACAAGCAGAATTACGGATTAGAGGCTGGTCATACTTTTGCAGGTTTGTTGTTGCTACATTTCTGCGGAAATCGTAGTAAGTCCAATTATTTTCCAACTGCCTTTTGAAAAGCCATGCGTTATGGCCAGCTGCATCTAAACCGAAAACAAACAAAGAAAACCACCACTTTTTCCGCGGAGAGCTACCCTCATAGAGTCTACGTTTTTATAAAAACGATCTACTCCACGATGTACTTATTGTACATCCGATAGAGTGCTGGACATTCAACATGAATTTTTTCCCTTTTTTATTTATAAATACAACCCGGTCTACTTTTGTGATGGGATCCAATGCATTACAATGTTGAAAATACTATTATCATGCCACTTAGCTGCAATATTTTCTTCGAAAAATTTATAGCAATGCTTATCCTTATCTTTTTTAATTTCTTGGCATATTGCAATGCTCAAATACGGGTTGCCCCAACATTCTGATCGCGTAAATATTTTAGTAACGGTAAACCGGTGAAAAAGTTATCGAAGTATAAATTGTAAGGTCCAATATCTTTGGCAATCTTGAGTGGAGCTCTGAAATGACAGCTGCTCCTAGACCTAATTCGCACCCTGATATAGTCCACAATTCACTTAATAGCCATGGTGAGTAGCAGCAGTTTTCCGTGTATATGCTGTTTAGTACAATGTCTCCCGGAGTATTGTGCTATAGACTCATCTACGGAGATATGAGAAGAACCAGCACTTTTGAAATTTTCAGTGAAATTCACGTCTAGTTTCGTGAAATATTCCCGAACTTTAGCAACGTATCTTGCATATGAGCATAAAAAACTTGGTATGGATTGCTATTTTTTAGGAGATCCAATTTATTTATTTTTTACTAACTTCATATTACATACATAATTAAAGTGAGCATTTCACGTTAATAAACAATAAAAAAATGTTAATTCTTACCATTTTGGTGTTTTTATAAAATTTTTTTATCACAAGACAAAAAATCAAAACCTGTGCTTAAATATTTTAAAAATCCCCTAGATTAAATAATGCCAGCGTTGAATGAAAGCAAACAATTTTTTATATTTTCATTAAAACGTCAGAAAAGCCTGACTTGGATGATTTTCTACCCAAAGATGTTTACTGTAGCTTATTTTGAGAAACGTGTAAGAGTTAAATCAAATAGCTTATAAGCTCTTTTAGATATATCGCTTCTTGCTGAAAAGCAATATTCTTCGGAATATTTTATATACATAAAACAATCAAGAATTGCGAAAACAAATGACAGACAAATGACACGTAAATAAATTGTTTTTTTGTAATTGTGATATTGTTGTGTAGTGCTATCGTCTTTCGTGCTTGACTCACCATAAACAACACTGCACTAATGGTAACAGCAAAACGTATACCACGAGACCAGGTAGACATATAAGGCTCCCTTTCTCTAGTCAGGGGATTAATACGAAAACTATTGGCATTGGTTTCAAACTCGGGACGATTCTCTTCATCCGATTCCACATTATGCAGATCCCATTCCCAAACAATAACGGCTTGTTTGCGCTTCCATAGTTCCAAAAATGTAGTGGCTGTGTGATAAGTTCAATATATCCGGTTTATGAACAAATTCTCTCTGTTTCTACTTACCCCAAAAGGACATAAATATGGCAAAAAATACCGTTGAAGGATTGTCAAAGAGATAAGTGATTTTGGAGAAGAGACACGACTCGTGTAAACCCTGATAGCTGCAGGCTCTGTCACATAGTGGACACAGAGTTATATTGCCAGCACCTAATTTATTGCAAATCTCTTTGCTGGGTGTATTATCCTCCGAATTTAAAGTGGCCAGGCCATAAATAAAACATAAGGTACCAACTACGGCCGGATAGACTAACATTTGAGTGTAAAATCCCAACCAGCAAAAATATAAAGCAATTTTGTCACCGAAATATTTGCGCACCAAACATAGTGGCTGTTTCTTATACCACTGAGAGGGATGAGCCCAAGTTTTATAAAGTATATGACGATCTAAAGATACACCACTCGAATGGGGACGATCATAACGGCCTTCGTGCAAGGGAAAACACGCCAAATAAGTGCTATCATTTAGCAGACGCCGTATGCCACAACGATCGCTGTCATCGAAAGGAGTACGCAGTAAGATTTGCATAACCATCAGAGAACGTTGAGCACTGGTATATGAAGTGTCACGATCTTTGACTATAAATCTATTAAAAATTTAGGAAATTTAATACTGCACAAATAATTTTTAATTCAAAACTTACTGTTCTTCCGGGTTACCGTTGCCAGTAGCTGCTTTGAACGTAGTCTCTCCTTCCAATAAACTTTCCTCCAGTTGCATTTTTTCTGTTAACTTTTGCCAAGCCTCTTTCCAATAATGTATATTACGAACAACAATATTTTCCTCATCCTAAAAAAAAACAAAAATTGATTTACTGCAACAAGTAAAACATTTTGAATATGCATATCTTTGCCATTACCCAAGATGCTTTAGACGAGATGGTTATAAACCTTTTCACAGGCAACTTGATGTTCATAACCTCTGCTAAACGTGTCTCTACACGCCAGGGTAGATGTATCTTGAGAAAGTAAGTGCATTCATTGAATGATTGTGTTTTATCTTCTAGCTCAACTTCTAGTCCCTCTTTTATTAAATTTTCCATAAAAGTTTTACGACAATCACGCCTTCGCGACTCTAACTCTGTCATAACACCTAACTCTTCTTCCTCCCAGGCCAATACCATGTCAATCTTACGCCGACCGTCTCTAAACATCAGAGATTCTGAATCGAGTCCTTCACGATCTTGTTTACTTACACGTCTTGAGCCATTGTCCTCTTCACAAGCCGAATTGCGTTTACTTTGCCTGTGACTATTTTTGTGACTGCCATTGAGACTGGAGTTCATAGAAGAGGATTTCGAAATTTGTTTTGATTTTTCAAAAGGTTCTAATTGTCTGTAGGCAAATTGTTCTGCCAGTATATTTTTTTCCGTTCTAATAATCGTCTTATCCAATTCAGATGCATTCAAAATTTCTTCATTTGTTAAATATTCTTCCGGTTCCGGTGTGGGTGGTGCGCTTAAATTCAAACCCAACTCTTGAAACATGGCAGTACCAGGAATATCGCAGTTTTCTATTTTCGGCCCAAAAGCAAAAGTTGGACTGGGCTCCGCAGAATCAGTTTCCATGTGGGTTGGCAGTGGTATGGTGATCGAGTGAGGTTTGTAGTAATTGGAATTATAGGGTGGTCGCCATTTGTCATTGTAAGTTGCATTACTATTTTGGGACGACGATCGATGATTGTTGTAGAAAGGTGCTAAAGTCATCGAATCATTTTCCGTTAAGGGGGCTGATGTCGGCGGTATATATTGTACACTGTAAGAGTTTTTTGCGTGTCTTTCAGCTGTTTTTGATTCGTTTTCGTTGATAAGTAATGCGTAAATGTTATCAGCCGATGATTTTTGTTGGGTTTTTAAATTCAATGGCGTGGAATCGAAGAAGCTAAGATCCTGAAAACCACAAAAAAAGGAAAGAACCATTTAAAACTAAATAGAGAAGAAGAGAAAAAGTGGGTGAGGAAGAGAGACATCTAATATTTGAGTATTGAAGGGACAGCCTTCTACCATTACGCAATTTGATACATTCAGAGAGAATGTGTGGCATTTTCTTTATTTCAAAGATATTTAATTTTTCTGAATTTAGCGACATCGTTACAAAAAAAAAATTTTCATCAACTCCTTAGATGGCCTTATACATGTAGAAGCAAGTGAAGCCCCTTTGCAGTCAACAATTATTTTTTTCTTATTGTAAGGCAATCTCTGAAAAAGGCTCTGAGTTCCAAGGTGAGGGTACTGGCCCAGCTGAGAATTTCTGCAAACAGTCGTTGCTTAAGAGGACCTCATGAAAATCTAATTGGACATATCCTCATTACACGGGTAGCAAAAGGACATATCAACTTTTGATATGAATAATTATCTAGAGCAAAGGCATGCAATGGTGGTAGAAATAAATAGCGATAACGGTAGAGTGAACCGGCTACGAAGGACTAAAGTAGACCGTAAATACACCAAGGTTGTTTGCTTCGATACTTTCTGGTGCTCTGCTCTAGCGAAGGTACTGCCCTGTTAGAGTTTGCGATGATGTATGTATGTATTTAATAAATTTGTTAAAACTGACTTACCCCACCATTAAATAATCGTCCAGCTACAATACCACTATCTTGGCTTAATCTTCTCACGGGAACTTTTGAGATGAAACAATCTCTAATCATACGTTCGCTTTTGGCCGGACTTGAAACAACATCGCGTTTAGACATTTGTTGTGTTGGTGCATTGCGCAAAGTAGGTACAGACAGGAATCCTTTAGAGAAAATAATTTAAATAAACATTAATTATTTGCGGTAGCGCGAAAATTAACAAATTTATTTTCTTACTGGGAATTTGCATACTTTCTTCTGTATGACAGTCACGTTGTTGCGGTGAACCTTCTTCATCATCTAGATCTCGAACAATTAACTCTTCACACGAATTTGATTCAGTTATTGGTGCTGTAATATTGTCTTCTACACTATCAATATGCAGTTGACATGAAAGTTTATTGGAGTTGGTGTGCGACGATCCGCTATCATTGTTGTCGCTGTCATTGTGGCTGCTAGTGCTGTAACCCCTATTGATACTGTATGCACTATATTTTGTTTGATACATTTTGAACTACTTCTATAATTTGGTTATTGTTGTTGTTTATATAATTTTTTAACATCAGTTTACATGTATAGACTTGACAAAGTCATAAAAAACTTTAATTTTTTTTTTACCTGGATTTGTGCTTTAAAAAAACTAATAATAATAATTTTATATTCGCCAAATAAAAACTCGATGATTTAGATCGATTATAATTTTGTTATTATACGCTCTTCAAAATGTTTTTTTCTTTTCTTTTTTATTATGCTAACATTTTTATATATTCCTCTACATGGGTTGCTACTTGTTCGTTCTAACCTTTAAAATCTTTCAATTACTTAAAATACGTTGTTAGTACGACTAGCTGAACAGTACAGTTGTTTTGGTTCACGTAATTAAAAATGTATTACTTATGTTTTTTTTTTTGATATATGAATATTTAATCAGTTATGGCTCTTAATTTGTATTAAAGTCAACTGTGGTATTGCAGGCAAAATAATTTTGTAACTTGATTCGAGTATTATTCAAGAAATTCTCGCTTGTACAATTGTCATTCTAGTGTAACTTTCCTAACAATATAAATTGGAAAAGAATAAAAAGAAAAGTATAAAAAAGAGATAATAGGCTAATCAGAAAAATAATAGCGACATAACTCAAAAAAGTAGTTTTACAGAAAACAATTTTAAACTTTTAAATTCGCTAACAACTTAATGAAAAAAGAAAATGTTATTTTTCTCTCAAATGTTTAGTATAAAATATATTTGGATTACATTTTTACACATTATGAAGAACAATATAAGAACTAATGATGCATTATCAACTCAAAAATCACATTTTTTATATGTATTCTGATGTTACAATTTATTTTGTAACTTATTTTTGAAATTAAGAACACAAGACAATAGGATTATTTTGATTATTGTTATTAAATTTAGTTTATTTAGATTTTCATTTTTGTTTTCTATTCTATGTTTATTAAATTATAACCATCTCAGGGACCCGCTTTTTAATGCTGGTGTTTGATCAGGTTTTTGTTACGTGTTAAAGAGAACTGATTAGAATAGAACTGAACTGGAACTGATTAGAATTGACTGGGCTTCATACCAAATCACCCTCCGCTTTTATACCCAATTTCGCTGTCTGATTGAACGATGCTGCTGACGTTCGCTGCCGCCGGCGTGGTCATTGCTAAGTGTGTTAGTATGCAAATTCAGCATATTCACACCCGTGGAACTTCCAGCCGATTGCGGTTCTCACGATATTGCAATGTCAGCATATATCTGTAGGAAATTTACTGGCATATATATGTATGCAGCTGTATTGCAACGTCAGCATATATCTGTAGGAAAATTACTGGTAATAACGTCAGTATTGCATGCAGTTAGGGGAAAATGACTCATAACACTGGTATCTGGTATATGTGTTCTGGTATATTTTGGCCATATTTGGGAATAAATAATTAATTAACCCATAAGTTTGCCATATTTTTGCCACTCAAGCTAAATTTAGAGTTTTATTGCCTTTAATGGTTTAAGGTAGAATTTTATAAGAATCGTTTTATATGATATTTTAACCAGCTGTAATGGTTTTTAAGAGGCTTTTTGGTCACATTTCCATAAAAGAAATAAAAAGAGGCATACGGCTGATAGCAAGATGTTTAAAATGTTCTAGACAAATGTTGCTAGCAATGTTTTACATAAAAGTTATAAACACATTTAATGCTGAATCAGCCTGATTACGGGTGGCGTATTTCGACTACGCCAAGTACTAGAAAAAAGAAAAATCTTGAACTTTTCTTTAATCTAGTACTTGGCGTAGTCGAAATACGCCACTCGTAATTAGGCTGAATATGTCGATAAAATAAACAGAAAATTATGGTACAGGTATATTCGGTCTCCCCCGTCGGATTCTTATGCCAAAGTTTTTTTTTATTTGTTCTACAGTGTAAAAATTTACATATTTCGTTCTGAAAATTTTTACTTTATTATTCACCCTTATTCTATTAGGCGTCGGTAACAACGTCGGCAATTTTAAGGCGACATCAATAGAACACAACGTCAATACTAATTTTGTATTCGCTACCAGTATAGTGACGATGTTGACTGTTAATCGAAACATACAACACACATATCTAATATTTGATTCAGCTGACATTTATTTGACTATTTTCTGTAAAAGAGTTTTTAAAAATAAAATTTTTGTGCATACATTAAAATTAAAATGATTTTTTTCTCGATTCGGACTCCAGTGACGAAGAAAATAAATAAATTGATAGCGGAAAGAAGACTGCTTAGACAAAAGTCTTATATCTTTAGCTTGCCCGATGGGAAGTAAGTAACAAATTTTAAGCAATCATTTCCTAAGTAATGGATATTTTTATCCTTTTTCAGATTTGAAAGTTATTTTCGGTTCAATACACCGTATTTTAAACATACGAGTATACAAGTAGGAGCAATTCCACTGCGAAATCCTCTGGCTAGTGATGGATTCTTTTAAAGTTATTGCACAAGCTTCTCGAAATGGCATTTATTTGTTATTTAAATTTTTTCTGTTAGTTTAAATTCTTTAAAATCATCACTATAAATAAACATTTAATTATACATACATATATATGTACTCGTATCTATAAATTTATTATTTTACCTGTCAATTACATACATTAATTAGGTCTGCCACGCAAGTATCTAGAAAACAAAAAGTTTTTGGGTATACGTGACGTATGACTATTTTTAATTTCAAGTAACACAAATAACACTCATACGCTATAAGTGAGGCAAGGTCTTGAATACTAAATGTTATTGCTGTTAGAATTTATTTGACCCACAAAAAGACAGAAACTTAATGAGTTGGAATTCCAATAAATATGTATGTATGTAAATAAACAACAAAAAATATAAATAATAGCAAATAAATATTTAAAGTTAAGCAGGAATACAAATATGACAATAAGCACTAAACTAAAAGTAAATTAAATGAATTGCTTACAAATGTATGTGTGAATGCAGTATATTAAACGTTTTCTTTAGGTGTATGTAATGGCAATATATACAAATCTACGACACATGCCTTTTAAGTCAACAATTCATCAACTTTAACAAAAGTATAAAACAAATAATTTAGAAAGACACAATGTTAAATCTTCTTTTAATTAATCAAAATATATACAGTAAGTTAAACCATTCAATTTACATACAAACATACATACATGTAAATCATATTTTTATAATAATTTTTTTACTGTATCTCCAATGTCTCATACTTACTGCAAGTCAGTTTATCGATATCAATAAATTTCTATGTTTTCGATTGATTTTTTTTATGTAAAAATTTATTATAAAATTACAAATACATATAATTTTGGAATAAATAATTTTATCGACACTAAAACTTAGTCGATGTAAGAAATATTAAATTGGAAAAATCTATCGCTCACAAATTGTTTTTTTTAGAAATTTTTTAGATAAAAAATTTTATCGATAACAAAAATCTAAAATTGTTTTTGAGAGATATACATATTTTCTATGGCTAGTATAATTCGCTGAATGTTGAAGTAAACGGGTAAAGAATATTGACAAAAATCACCTGAAGGTTTATCACTTTATCCGCTCAACATGCTTTCCCTCTGCCACATGCAAGAGTATTGAAATAATTTAAAACAAATGTGAAATATTTCAGCGAGCAAAAGTTGACTTTGAAAATTTCGATCTCGATAATCTTCAATTCAATACATTTATATCAATAGCAATGGCTTTCATTTTATATGTAATTTGTTTTATACATAATATCTAAAATTACTTTATCGAATGTAAGTATATATACATATGTAGAAACTTTATAGTTAGCAAAAATTTATTAATATCGAAAATGTTTAATTTATTTTCTAAAAGTATTTACGGAAATTTCATGGAAAACAATGGTATTAAAAATGCCTAAATTTTTAAAACAAATCGATTGTATTCGATAGCAAAACTTTTGTAACTTTTTGTGGGGGAAATAAATGTCTGTGAAACGCCAAATATCAAGAAAATACAACTATGAAAATAACTTTACAGTTTTCCATATACCATCTATGACTATAAATGTGTCGTCGCGTAACGAACAAGTTTATTGTAACGATTACCACAATGGAAAGTTTATTGATTATAAAATCGATACATTTTCTATGTTCACCTTACAAAAATTATCATGGTCTAACTATAAGATGAATGCGTTGGCTTACGCAGCTTTAGCAACTATGCGAATACATACAATATAAATTAGTTTTACATGATTTATTCATCTCACTATGGCGAAGAGCCATGATCTTGGATTCGTGCTGCAACCCCATCGTTTCAGACTTGACTATTTTATTCTCCAAATAGACTTGGATCATATAAAGAGTTTAACATTGAAACAAAAGCCTATTCAGGAGATATTGAGATACCTTATTAGCAGAAGGGAATAAAAAAACACGGAACTAAAAAAATCAAGCTTAATGTAATCCTAATAAGAATTTAGATGTAAGGTGCGTTAAGGACTTTGCTGTATGTGTATTTTCATCCTTTTCCAAAAACTATTATTTTGTAGAAATGACATAATTAAAATGATGCGTAATCTCATATTTTGTTTTGTGTTTTAGCCTATTTTAGGCATAGTCTAGCATTATTTTCTCATCAGATCTTGGCAGTACTGAAGGATCAGCACGATGCATTTAAGAACTGCTCAAAGTGAGATTATAGGTGATCCTGTATCACTTTTAACTGAAAATATTACATAGTATGCGCGTTAACAATGTGCTAACCAAGACGTTTTAATGTCTTACTCTCTTCCCTCTTAAGGGTTAATGCAATTAACTTAATTGCATATGAATAAGTTAACATGTGGACGTGTATTTAGAGAATATAAAATTTATTGATTTTTATTTTACATTTAAAGAGTTTCTCTTACAACATGCGGGAATATTAAAAATAAAAATATAATGACAATAGCGTGCATGGTGGATTCTTTTAAAATTATGATAATAATGATTGTTCTTCATTATTTTCAATGTTGTCTAACATATTAAATACAAACATTTTAGTTAAATATTTAATAAACATTTGAAGCTAAAATGTATATTAAAAAAAAGTTTTAGACATCGATTACACTTATTTCCCTTGAGTATCTTTTTCCTTTTTGTTATAATCTTTTATATTTACCATAAATATAATGAATCTCTTTGGTCTGATATCTAACATAAAATAAAATACTACAATATTTATTAATGGACAAAACGTGTTGAAAATAGTCAGCAGTTTGAAATATTTGTTTAAAGAATTTTCTATTATCCCAGCACATGCTATACGATCATAATAAATATGTTTGATTAATTGAATTTTGTATATATTTTTAGTTGCAAAACCTTAATTTCATGTAAAAGATAAATCAACAATTGTTGAAAAACCTTTTCGATTTTCTTTTAAAAATTCAAAATTTTTTCAAAGATATTTTCTTTAAAATTAATGATTTTTAGTGAATTATCGATAACTTTTATTTTTCTGCATTGAAATTTTCGAACAAAATTTAATTAAAATTAATTTTTGGTCTTTATAAAATCGTCAAATCTCAAAAATATTTTTTTAAAATTAATAATTTTAAGTTAAATATCCTTAACTTACATTATTCGGTGTAAATGTTTTTAGACAAAATTTTAATAAAATGAATATTTGGTCTTTTTTAAATTTAAATTAAATTAAATAAACTTTTGGTCCTTCTCAAATCGTTATTATATGTATCTGTAAAAAAATTTTATGCAACAAGTTTTATGGCACAATATTGTTTTCCTTCAGAAATCAAAACACATGCATACAAATGAATTTCCAAATAACAAAACTAAAAAAAACATGAATTAAAACTGCCAACGCTGGTCATGAATGAATTGTGTTTAGTCAAGCTCTATTAACCAACTATTAGGATTATTATTTATTTTACACATAGAAGAAAAAAACAAAAATGAATAAACGCCCCATCTCTTTTAATACCTTTTAGAAGTGATAGAAGTTCAGAATTGCTGCTTAATTAATGGCCTTTTCATTTATTGTTAGTTAATTTATTATCGATTTTAAAAGTGGGCAGAGCCAAAATGTCATATTTGATTTGGATGTTGTATCCACGTGTACTTGTCATAATAACTGGATATAAATGAAAAGGTAATGAAATTGATTTAATATTTGTTCAAAATAACAGGATTCTACGGACTGATCCTGGTAATATATGTACATACTTATGTAAGTGTTTAATAATTTTGAAAATGTACAACAATTTATTTTATGGTACATTGAAGTGTGCAGCAACTGTACAGGAAACAAACTGATTTACAGGTCGACGCACTCCTTAAGTTTAAGGATTCAATAATCAGGCTGCTATACAAACTTCTCCGAAGGATATATTTTTATAAAAGTTAATTTTTAAACAAACCACAAACTGCTAAGCGATTTAGTTTGTCTACGGAAATCACTAAATGTCTGCTGGATTAAACGATTGCATGTGGTTTTGCCAAATAAGAACGGAATGGCCTGCCATATAATAAAAACTGTCTAATATCGTAATAAACTTACTCCAGGATGAGGAGAAATAGCCATGAGACAGCGCTCAAGAATTTTATTACCGAAACTAGGCAACGACGATGAGCAAAATACTAGAGTATCTCAAGATACAGAAACCTAGGATTCCCATTCATGCCCTGCTCTCCCCACTACGTATTATGGGACTGTGGGCCTCAAGAAGTTGGAGTAAAATTAGTAAAAGTGTTCCAGTAAGACCGCATTATATTACAAGTAATGGCGATCAAAGTCCTGCAGATCAGCTAAAGCATTAGATATTTGCTAGAGATATCCTAAAGTTTCTCTTACTCGAAGAAAAGTAAAAAAATCTTCTGGATGATAAATATTTTCTATTTAAATAATAAATATTATATTATATTATATTATATATATTCATTATATATTATATTCAATATTATATAATTATACAATTATACTTCGCTTCGAAAACTTCCGTATAAGAACTTATGGATATTAGAATTTGTAAAATGTATCAATGTCAACAAATATTTTCTTTTAAATATTTTGCTACAACAAACACTTTTTACCGAGGCAGCAAAAATAAAACTTTCAGTATTTAAATATATCGATAGTCAAATTGAAAAATTGATCGATCCAAAGAAGAAGTTTGTAAACATATTTTATAGCAAGTTATAGCAGGTCTAGCTTATTTACATATTTTGTTGTTGCATTGCTGCAAACTGATGAAACTAAGCTAGACTTGCAAGATCTGCAATGAGTACAATACTAAGAGTGATTTCCCCTAATAACAAAATGTAGTCTGTAATAACTTTTACGAGCCAAACATTGATATCGATAATTAAAAAATATTCGGTAAAGATAATTTTTCTTACATGTTTACGGTAAATAATTATTTCGATGGCTGTTTGTGTTTGCGAGTAAATACTCGCAAGGTTCAAAATATCGTTTGCTATCAAAAGCCATCATTAGAAATTTCGATACATGCCATTCGATATCGAGTAAGACTATCCCAAAAGTAAAAATATATCAGACATTGGTTTAAAAATTCGTTGGTATACGACCGTTCGGGGGGAATGTAAACATTTTACTGATAACAAATATCATCCATAAAGACTGTATATCGATAAAAAATATTTACTGTACAGACAAATTTGGTATATAAGAGCTTATATGAGTACATACATTTATATCAAGTTTATATAATATACTCAACAAGAACTAAAATTACACGATAACACGAATGTACTGCCCAGAAATTATTCTATTTATAAATTTTTCGATATACATACATAAAATATTGTATGTATCTTCTTAAATAATTATTTGCTATTTCGATAAAATGTCATAAAATATGATGAACGAAAGCAAATATTTTCATAAATTTTTTCTTGTCCAAAAATCTTCAACGATAGTGAAACTTATCTCGATAAAAATTATCGTCAACAAAATTTGCAAACATATTTTTCGAAAATATTTAATTTTCTTCAGTTTTACATATATGTAAATCGTTTTATTTTATTTCTTGTAGACTATTTTATTTAATGATATTTCATATACCAGATTATACCATGCAACAAATTGACACTATTCTTTGATAAATGTCAACAATTTCATATCAAATTATGTATTTAGTTTACAAAACAAATACTGTCTTATTTATAAAAACATTGTCTTGATATATTAATGGTTTGAGGAACGCATTTGCTTTATCCAATGGATTGAATATAATAAATTATTCAAACTTGTTATTATTATTCACCTTTAAAATATATTGACTTCTGAATATAACGATTTTAGGTTAAAATATTGCGAATGCTCTCGCTTTGCGCAGAAAATATATTTATTAATATATTTAAAGTTTTACGGTTTTTTTGTGCTTAGTAGGCCATAGTTGGGCATAGTTGGGCAAAATACATGGTTTGCGGTATTTAAAATACAAAATACAAAATACTTGCTGGTCATGTATTTAATATACAAAATACTTTCAGGTTATGTATTTAAAATACACAATACTTTCAGGTTATGTATTTAAAATACAAATACATACGTATTTCAAATACATGTATTTCAAATACTGCCCAGCCCTGCCCATAACTAATCTAAACAGAAAATATGTTGCGTTTATTGTTGTTATATATTCTTGGTGCATGTTATATCTTTACTATCGTTTTTTTTTATCAATTTCAAGTTTATATAAATTAATTGGAAAATCTGACCTTCTATCCAAAGATAATTGTTTGTAAAGCATTGACGAAAATAGAAATAAATATTAATTATTAAAGTTTTATAATTGCCTTAAGACAGTAAGGATATTTCGTATCGGTTCTTGGGAAAAAGTGTCATTGTCTTTATTTCTATATATATAAAATTAAGTGCAAAACTTCCTGTGCGCATACTCCTCCTAGACGGCTTGCCCGATTTCAATGAAATTTTCAGGGGTGATTGGGGTCTGTGTGGAGGGTGCACATAAGAAATTTAGTGGGCGTGGCCCCTCCCACATAAATTAAATAACATCATATATGTTGACTATTGTGATAGCAAGAGTTTTGAAACATTGCAATGGTACATATATGTTACTATCACATCAGGACAAAAATGGGCGAGATCGGACAAGTGGGCGTGGCAGCTATCATATAAAATAAATATTTAATATCAAATATCTAGAGTTATATAATAGTTAGAGCCTTCAAACTTTGTAGGAGTGCATAAATTAATAATATTAGCAGCTGAAGTGAAAATGGGCGTGATTGGACAAGTGGGCGTGGTAGATCTCATACAAAGTTTTAACATATAATATCTGGAGTACTATGACAGCAAGTGTTCTGAAACTTTCCACATGTACATATTAAACTAATCTGAAGAGTTGTGTAAAAAAATGGGCGGGATCGGGCTAATGGGCGTGGCAGCTCCCATACAAAGTAAATATTTAATATCATATATCTACAGTACTATAATAGCCATAGTCTTAGAAATTTGTGCACGTTGATTATATTATGAATAGTCATGCGAAAATTGGGCGGGATTGTACGAGTGGGCGTGGCAGCTCCCATACAAAGTGAATATTTAGCTCATATACAAAATTAATATTAAATATCTAGGGCTCTATATTAGCTATATAGCCTTCAAATTTTGTACGAGTCCATCAATCTATATATATAAAAATGAATCCCTTTTTTCCTTGGTCACGGCATCACGCGTGAATGGCTGGACCGATTTGGACGATTTTTTCTTTCTAATGATCGCCATGGTCGAACTTTTTTCGATTTACCTAAAATCAGAAAACGGCTCCATCGATTTGACTAATTCTTCTTTCAAATGTTCGTATTAATCCATTTTAAGTTTTTTAGGAAAATTAAATATCGTAATATAGTCTTAACAACTGGACCGATCGTCATTAAATTTTCACAATAGGATATTCTTACGAAATAATAAATTCTTGACTATATAAAATTTTAATTATACAAAGGGGCGTACCACCGCCCATATAACCCAAAAATTTAAATCGCCATATTTTGGGCATTTTTTGTCCTACGTCGATGATATTTGGTACATATGGTATTGCCATAATTAGGAATACGTACCAGGAGAAAACTGGGTGGGAAGACGCCCCTTTTTAGGAAAATTAAAAATCGTAATATAGTCTTAACTACTGGACCGATCGTCATTTAATTTTCACAATAGGATATTCTTACGAAATAAAAAATACATGACTATATAAATACTTTCAGTTTTATTTTATAACGATGGGGGTAGCGAAGCACACGGGTTTTTTCGGATTTTTATTATTGTTTTGCCGCAAGATTGGCAGTCCTGCCTTTTACTAATAAATAAACAGAGACAGCAGGCGAATGTTTACAATTATTAAAAAACATTGACATCGCAACATTGTGTGTTTTTTCCACATTTAATTCAATCGATTTGCTACATTTATTCAAAAAGAATACTTTATCGGACTTACATAGTCTATAAGTATGGATCCTTGGCTTTAATTTCCCATTGGTCCAAATGAGTGACAAACAAATTTTATAGAAAAATTCTCAAATACTATTGAGAAATCGGACTTACATAGTCTATAAGTATGGATCCTTGGCTTTAATTTCCCATTGGTCCAAATGAGTGACAAACAAATTTTATAGAAAAATTTTCAAATACAATTGAGAAATCGGACTTACATAGTCTATAAGTATGGATCCTTGGCTTTAATTTCCCATTGGTCCAAATGAGTGACAAACAAATGTTATAGAAAAATTCTCAAATACAATTGAGAAATCGGACTTACATAGTCTATAAGTATGGATCCTTGGCTTTAATTTCCCATTGGTCCAAATGAGTGACAAAAAAATTTTATAGAAAAATTCTCAAATACAATTGAGAAATCGGACTTACATAGTCTATAAGTATGGATCCTTGGCTTTAATTTCCCATTGGTCCAAATGATTGACAAACAAATGTTATAGAAAAATTCTCAAATACAATTGAGAAATCGGACTTACATAGTCTATAAGTATGGATCCTTGGCTTTAATTTCCCATTGGTCCAAATGAGTGACAAAAAAATTTTATAGAAAAATTCTCAAATACAATTGAGAAATCGGACTTACATAGTCTACAAGTATGGATCCTTGGCTTTAATTTCCCATTGGTCCAAATGATTGACAAAAAAATGTTATAGAAAAATTCTCAAATACAATTGAGAAATCGGATTTACATAGTCTATAAGTATGGATCCTTGGCTTTAATTTCCCATTGGTCCAAATGAGTGACAAACAAATTTTATAGAAAAATTCTCAAATACAATTGAGAAATCGGACTTACATAGTCTATAAGTATGGATCCTTGGTTTTAATTTCCTATTGGTCCAAATGAGTGACAAACAAATTTTATAGAAAAATTCTCAAATACAATTGAGAAATCGGACTTACATAGTCTATAAGTATGGATCCTTGGCTTTAATTTCCCATTGGTCCAAATGAGTGACAAAAAAATTTTATAGAAAAATTCTCAAATACAATTGAGAAATCGGACTTACATAGTCTATAAGTATGGATCCTTGGTTTTAATTTCCCATTGGTCCAAATGAGTGACAAACTTAAATGTGCCCACAAATAGCCAAATTCCCGTAGAGCTGAACAAAATTTACACAATTTTAATCTTTAAAATTTTATAGAAAAATTCTCAAATACAATTGAGAAATCAGACTTACATAGTCTATAAGTATGGATCCATGGCTTTAACTTCCCATTGGTCCAAATGAGTGACAAACAAATTTTATAGAAAAATTCTCAAATACAATTGAGAAATCGGACTTACATAGTCTATAAGTATGGATCCTTGGCTTTAATTTCCCATTGGTCCAAATGATTGACAAAAAAATGTTATAGAAAAATTCTCAAATACAATTGAGAAATCGGATTTACATAGTCTATAAGTATGGATCCTTGGCTTTAATTTCCCATTGGTCCAAATGAGTGACAAACAAATTTTATAGAAAAATTCTCAAATACAATTGAGAAATCGGACTTACATAGTCTATAAGTATGGATCCTTGGTTTTAATTTCCTATTGGTCCAAATGAGTGACAAACAAATTTTATAGAAAAATTCTCAAATACAATTGAGAAATCGGACTTACATAGTCTATAAGTATGGATCCTTGGCTTTAATTTCCCATTGGTCCAAATGAGTGACAAAAAAATTTTATAGAAAAATTCTCAAATACAATTGAGAAATCGGACTTACATAGTCTATAAGTATGGATCCTTGGTTTTAATTTCCTATTGGTCCAAATGAGTGACAAACAAATTTTATAGAAAAATTCTCAAATACAATTGAGAAATCGGACTTACATAGTCTATAAGTATGGATCCTTGGCTTTAATTTCCCATTGGTCCAAATGAGTGACAAAAAAATTTTATAGAAAAATTCTCAAATACAATTGAGAAATCGGACTTACATAGTCTATAAGTATGGATCCTTGGCTTTAATTTCCCATTGGTCCAAATGAGTGACAAAAAAATTTTATAGAAAAATTCTCAAATACAATTGAGAAATCGGACTTACATAGTCTATAAGTATGGATCCTTGGCTTTAATTTCCCATTGGTCCAAATGAGTGACAAAAAAATTTTATAGAAAAATTCTCAAATACAATTGAGAAATCGGACTTACATAGTCTATAAGTATGGATCCTTGGTTTTAATTTCCTATTGGTCCAAATGAGTGACAAACAAATTTTATAGAAAAATTCTCAAATACAATTGAGAAATCGGACTTACATAGTCTATAAGTATGGATCCTTGGCTTTAATTTCCCATTGGTCCAAATGAGTGACAAACAAATTTTATAGAAAAATTCTCAAATACAATTGAGAAATCGGATTTACATAGTCTATAAGTATGGATCCATGGCTTTAACTTCCCATTGGTCCAAATGAGTGACAAACAAATTTTATAGAAAAATTCTCAAATACAATTGAGAAATCGGACTTACATAGTCTATAAGTATGGATCCTTGGCTTTAATTTCCCATTGGTCCAAATGAGTGACAAACAAGTGTTATAGAAAAATTCTCAAATACAATTGAGAAATCGGACTTAGATAGTCTATAAGTATGGATCCTTGGCTTTAATTTTCCATTGGTCCAAATGAGTGACAAACAAATGTTATAGAAAAATTCTCAAATACAATTGAGAAATCAGACTTACATAGTCTATAAGTATGGATCCTTGGCTTTAATTTCCCATTGGTCCAAATGAGTGACAAACAAGTGTTATAGAAAAATTCTCAAATACAATTGAGAAATCGGACTTAGATAGTCTATAAGTATGGATCCTTGGCTTTAATTTTCCATTGGTCCAAATGATTGACAAACAAGTGTTATAGAAAAATTCTCAAATACAATTGAGAAATCGGACTTACATAGTCTATAAGTATGGATCCTTGGCTTTAATTTCCCATTGGTCCAAATGAGTGACAAACAAGTGGTATAGAAAAATTCTCAAATACAATTGAGAAATCAGACTTAGATAGTCTATAAGTATGGATCCTTGGCTTTAATTTTCCATTGGTCCAAATGATTGACAAACAAGTGTTATAGAAAAATTCTCAAATACAATTGAGAAATCGGACTTACATAGTCTATAAGTATGGATCCTTGGCTTTAATTTCCCATTGGTCCAAATGAGTGACAAACAAGTGGTATAGAAAAATTCTCAAATACAATTGAGAAATCAGACTTACATAGTCTATAAGTATGGATCCATGGCTTTAACTTCCCATTGGTCCAAATGAGTGACAAACATAAATGTGCCCACAAATAGCCAAATTCCCGTAGAGCTGAACAAAATTTACACAATTTTAATCTTTAAAATTTTATAGAAAAATTCTCAAATACAATTGAGAAATCAGACTTACATAGTCTATAAGTATGGATCCATGGCTTTAACTTCCCATTGGTCCAAATGAGTGACAAACAAATTTTATAGAAAAATTCTCAAATACAATTGAGAAATCGGACTTACATAGTCTATAAGTATGGATCCTTGGCTTTAATTTTCCATTGGTCCAAATGAGTGACAAACATAAATGTGCCCACAAATAGCCAAATTCCCGTAGAGCTGAACAAAATTTACACAATTTTAATCTTTAAAATTTTATAGAAAAATTCTCAAATACAATTGAGAAATCAGACTTACATAGTCTATAAGTATGGATCCATGGCTTTAATTTCCCATTGGTCCAAATGAGTGACAAACATAAATGTGCCCACAAATAGCCAAATTCCCGTAGAGCTGAACAAAATTTACACAATTTTAATCTTTAAAATTTTATAGAAAAATTCTCAAATACAATTGAGAAATCGGAATTACATAGCCTATAAGTATGGATCCTTGGCTTTAATTTTCCATTGGTCCAAATGAGTGACAAACATAAATGTGCCCACAAATAGCCAAATTCCCGTAGAGCTGAACAAAATTTACACAATTTTAATCTTTAAAATTTTATAGAAAAATTCTCAAATACAATTGAGAAATCAGACTTACATAGTCTATAAGTATGGATCCATGGCTTTAACTTCCCATGGGTCCAAATGAGTGACAAACATAAATGTGCCCACAAATAGCCAAATTCCCGTAGAGCTGAACAAAATTTACACAATTTTAATCTTTAAAATTTTATAGAAAAATTCTCAAATACAATTGAGAAATCAGACTTACATAGTCTATAAGTATGGATCCATGGCTTTAACTTCCCATTGGTCCAAATGAGTGACAAACAAATTTTATAGAAAAATTCTCAAATACAATTGAGAAATCAGACTTACATAGTCTATAAGTATGGATCCATGGCTTTAACTTCCCATGGGTCCAAATGAGTGACAAACATAAATGTGCCCACAAATAGCCAAATTCCCGTAGAGCTGAACAAAATTTACACAATTTTAATCTTTAAAATTTTATAGAAAAATTCTCAAATACAATTGAGAAATCAGACTTACATAGTCTATAAGTATGGATCCATGGCTTTAACTTCCCATTGGTCCAAATGAGTGACAAACAAATTTTATAGAAAAATTCTCAAATACAATTGAGAAATCGGACTTACATAGTCTATAAGTATGGATCCTTGGCTTTAATTTTCCATTGGTCCAAATGAGTGACAAACATAAATGTGCCCACAAATAGCCAAATTCCCGTAGAGCTGAACAAAATTTACACAATTTTAATCTTTAAAATTTTATAGAAAAATTCTCAAATACAATTGAGAAATCGGACTTAGATAGTCTATAAGTATGGATCCTTGGCTTTAATTTTCCATTGGTCCAAATGAGTGACAAACAAATGTTATAGAAAAATTCTCAAATACAATTGAGAAATCAGACTTACATAGTCTATAAGTATGGATCCTTGGCTTTAATTTCCCATTGGTCCAAATGAGTGACAAACAAGTGTTATAGAAAAATTCTCAAATACAATTGAGAAATCGGACTTAGATAGTCTATAAGTATGGATCCTTGGCTTTAATTTTCCATTGGTCCAAATGATTGACAAACAAGTGTTATAGAAAAATTCTCAAATACAATTGAGAAATCGGACTTACATAGTCTATAAGTATGGATCCTTGGCTTTAATTTCCCATTGGTCCAAATGAGTGACAAACAAGTGGTATAGAAAAATTCTCAAATACAATTGAGAAATCAGACTTACATAGTCTATAAGTATGGATCCATGGCTTTAACTTCCCATTGGTCCAAATGAGTGACAAACAAATTTTATAGAAAAATTCTCAAATACAATTGAGAAATCGGACTTACATAGTCTATAAGTATGGATCCTTGGCTTTAATTTCCCATTGGTCCAAATGAGTGACAAACATAAATGTGCCCACAAATAGCCAAATTCCCGTAGAGCTGAACAAAATTTACACAATTTTAATCTTTAAAATTTTATAGAAAAATTCTCAAATACAATTGAGAAATCAGACTTACATAGTCTATAAGTATGGATCCATGGCTTTAACTTCCCATTGGTCCAAATGAGTGACAAACATAAATGTGCCCACAAATAGCCAAATTCCCGTAGAGCTGAACAAAATTTACACAATTTTAATCTTTAAAATTTTATAGAAAAATTCTCAAATACAATTGAGAAATCAGACTTACATAGTCTATAAGTATGGATCCATGGCTTTAACTTCCCATTGGTCGAAATGAGTGACAAACAAATTTTATAGAAAAATTCTCAAATACAATTGAGAAATCAGACTTACATAGTCTATAAGTATGGATCCATGGCTTTAACTTCCCATTGGTCCAAATGAGTGACAAACAAATTTTATAGAAAAATTCTCAAATACAATTGAGAAATCGGACTTACATAGTCTATAAGTATGGATCCATGGCTTTAACTTCCCATTGGTCCAAATGAGTGACAAACATAAATGTGCCCACAAATAGCCAAATTCCCGTAGAGCTGAACAAAATTTACACAATTTTAATCTTTAAAATTTTATAGAAAAATTCTCAAATACAATTGAGAAATCAGACTTACATAGTCTATAAGTATGGATCCATGGCTTTAACTTCCCATTGGTCGAAATGAGTGACAAACAAATTTTATAGAAAAATTCTCAAATACAATTGAGAAATCGGACTTACATAGTCTATAAGTATGGATCCATGGCTTTAATTTCCCATTGGTCCAAATGAGTGACAAACATAAATGTGCCCAAAATAGCCAAATTCCCGTAGAGCTGAACGAAATTTACACAATTTTAATCTTTAAAATTTTATAGAAAAATTCTCAAATACAATTGAGAAATCGGACTTACATAGTCTATAAGTATGGATCCTTGGCTTTAATTTCCCATTGGTCTTAATGATTGACAAACAAATGTTATAGAAAAATTCTCAAATACAATTGAGAAATCGGACTTACATAGTCTATAAGTATGGATCCTTGGCTTTAATTTCCTATTGGTCCAAATGAGTGACAAACAAATTTTATAGAAAAATTCTCAAATACAATTGAGAAATCGGACTTACATAGTCTATAAGTATGGATCCTTGGCTTTAATTTCCCATTGGTCTTAATGATTGACAAACAAATGTTATAGAAAAATTCTCAAATACAATTGAGAAATCGGACTTACATAGTCTATAAGTATGGATCCTTGGCTTTAATTTCCCATTGGTCCAAATGAGTGACAAACATAAATGTGCCCACAAATAGCCAAATTCCCGTAGAGCTGAACAAAATTTACACAATTTTAATCTTTAAAATTTTATAGAAAAATTCTCAAATACAATTGAGAAATCAGACTTACATAGTCTATAAGTATGGATCCTTGGCTTTAATTTCCTATTGGTCCAAATGAGTGACAAACAAATTTTATAGAAAAATTCTCAAATACAATTGAGAAATCGGACTTACATAGTCTATAAGTATGGATCCTTGGCTTTAATTTCCTATTGGTCCAAATGAGTGACAAACAAATTTTATAGAAAAATTCTCAAATACAATTGAGAAATCGGACTTACATAGTCTATAAGTATGGATCCTTGGCTTTAATTTCCCATTGGTCCAAATGAGTGACAAACATAAATGTGCCCACAAATAGCCAAATTCCCGTAGAGCTGAACAAAATTTACACAATTTTAATCTTTAAAATTTTATAGAAAAATTCTCATATACAATTGAGAAATCGGACTTACATAGTCTATAAGTATGGATCCTTGGCTTTAATTTCCTATTGGTCCAAATGAGTGACAAACAAATTTTATAGAAAAATTCTCAAATACAATTGAGAAATCGGACTTACATAGTCTATAAGTATGGATCCTTGGCTTTAATTTCCCATTGGTCCAAATGAGTGACAAACATAAATGTGCCCACAAATAGCCAAATTCCCGTAGAGCTGAACAAAATTTACACAATTTTAATCTTTAAAATTTTATAGAAAAATTCTCAAATACAATTGAGAAATCAGACTTACATAGTCTATAAGTATGGATCCATGGCTTTAACTTCCCATTGGTCCAAATGAGTGACAAACATAAATGTGCCCACAAATAGCCAAATTCCCGTAGAGCTGAACAAAATTTACACAATTTTAATCTTTAAAATTTTATAGAAAAATTCTCAAATACAATTGAGAAATCAGACTTACATAGTCTATAAGTATGGATCCATGGCTTTAACTTCCCATTGGTCCAAATGAGTGACAAACAAATTTTATAGAAAAATTCTCAAATACAATTGAGAAATCGGACTTACATAGTCTATAAGTATGGATCCTTGGTTTTAATTTCCCATTGGTCCAAATGAGTGACAAACTTAAATGTGCCCACAAATAGCCAAATTCCCGTAGAGCTGAACAAAATTTACACAATTTTAATCTTTAAAATTTTATAGAAAAATTCTCATATACAATTGAGAAATCGGACTTACATAGTCTATAAGTATGGATCCTTGATTTTAATTTCCCATTGGTCCAAATGAGTGACAAACATAAATGTGCCCACAAATAGCCAAATTCACGTAGAGCTGAACAAAATTTACACAATTTTAATCTTTAAAATTTTATAGAAAAATTCTCAAATACAATTGAGAAATCGGACTTAGATAGTCTATAAGTATGGATCCTTGGCTTTAATTTTCCATTGGTCCAAATGAGTGACAAACAAATGTTATAGAAAAATTCTCAAATACAATTGAGAAATCGGACTTACATAGTCTATAAGTATGGATCCTTGATTTTAATTTCCCATTGGTCCAAATGAGTGACAAACATAAATGTGCCCACAAATAGCCAAATTCCCGTAGAGCTGAACAAAATTTACACAATTTTAATCTTTAAAATTTTATAGAAAAATTCTCAAATACAATTGAGAAATCGGACTTACATAGTCTATAAGTATGGATCCTTGGCTTTAATTTCCCATTGGTCTTAATGATTGACAAACAAATGTTATAGAAAAATTCTCAAATACAATTGAGAAATCGGACTTACATAGTCTATAAGTATGGATCCTTGATTTTAATTTCCCATTGGTCCAAATGAGTGACAAACATAAATGTGCCCACAAATAGCCAAATTCCCGTAGAGCTGAACAAAATTTACACAATTTTAATCTTTAAAATTTTATAGAAAAATTCTCAAATACAATTGAGAAATCGGACTTACATAGTCTATAAGTATGGATCCTTGGCTTTAATTTCCCATTGGTCTTAATGATTGACAAACAAATGTTATAGAAAAATTCTCAAATACAATTGAGAAATCGGACTTACATAGTCTATAAGTATGGATCCTTGGCTTTAATTTCCCATTGGTCTTAATGATTGACAAACAAATGTTATAGAAAAATTCTCAAATACAATTGAGAAATCGGACTTACATAGTCTATAAGTATGGATCCTTGATTTTAATTTCCCATTGGTCCAAATGAGTGACAAACATAAATGTGCCCACAAATAGCCAAATTCCCGTAGAGCTGAACAAAATTTACACAATTTTAATCTTTAAAATTTTATAGAAAAATTCTCAAATACAATTGAGAAATCGGACTTACATAGTCTATAAGTATGGATCCTTGGCTTTAATTTCCCATTGGTCTTAATGATTGACAAACAAATGTTATAGAAAAATTCTCAAATACAATTGAGAAATCGGACTTACATAGTCTATAAGTATGGATCCTTGGCTTTAATTTCCCATTGGTCTTAATGATTGACAAACAAATGTTATAGAAAAATTCTCAAATACAATTGAGAAATCGGACTTAGATAGTCTATAAGTATGGATCCTTGGCTTTAATTTCCTATTGGTCCAAATGAGTGACAAACAAATTTTATAGAAAAATTCTCAAATACAATTGAGAAATCGGACTTACATAGTCTATAAGTATGGATCCTTGATTTTAATTTCCCATTGGTCCAAATGAGTGACAAACATAAATGTGCCCACAAATAGCCAAATTCCCGTAGAGCTGAACAAAATTTACACAATTTTAATTTTTAAAATTTTATAGAAAAATTCTCAAATACAATTGAGAAATCGGACTTACATAGTCTATATGTATGGATCCTTGGCTTTAATTTCCCATTGGTCTTAATGATTGACAAACAAATGTTATAGAAAAATTCTCAAATACAATTGAGAAATCGGACTTACATAGTCTATAAGTATGGAACCTTGGCTTTAATTTCCCATTGGTCCAAATGATTGACAAACAAATGTTATAGAAAAATTCTCATATACAATTGAGAAATCGGACTTACATAGTCTATAAGTATGGAACCTTGGCTTTAATTTCCCATTGGTCCAAATGAGTGACAAACAAATGTTATAGAAAAATTCTCAAATACAATTGAGAAATCGGACTTACATAGCCTATAAGTATGGATCCTTGGCTTTAATTTCCCATTGGTCCAAATGAGTGACAAACATAAATGTGCCCACAAATAGCCAAATTCCCGTAGAGCTGAACAAAATTTACACAATTTTAATCTTTAAAACTTTATAGAAAAATTCTCAAATACAATTAAGAAATCGGACTTAGATAGTCTATAAGTATGGATCCTTGGCTTTAATTTCCCATTGGTCCAAATGATTGACAAACAAATGTTATAGAAAAATTCTCAAATACAATTGAGAAATCGGACTTATATAGTCTATAAGTATGGATCCATGGCTTTAATTTCCCATTGATCCAAATGAGTGACAAACATAAATGTGCCCACAAATAGCCAAATTCCCGTAGAGCTGAACAAAATTTACACAATTTTAATCTTTAAAACTTTATAGAAAAATTCTCAAATACAATTAAGAAATCGGACTTAGATAGTCTATAAGTATGGATCCTTGGCTTTAATTTCCCATTGGTCCAAATGATTGACAAACAAATGTTATAGAAAAATTCTCAAATACAATTGAGAAATCGGACTTACATAGTCTATAAGTATGGATCCTTGGCTTTAATTTCCCATTGGTCCAAATGAGTGACAAACATAAATGTGCCCACAAATAGCCAAATTCCCGTATAGCTGAACAAAATTTACACAATTTTAATCTTTAAAATGTTATAGAAAAATTCTCAAATACAATTGAGAAATCGGACTTACATAGTCTATAAGTATGGATCCTTGGCTTTAATTTCCCATTGGTCCAAATGAGTGACAAACATAAATGTGCCCACAAATAGCCAAATTCCCGTATAGCTGAACAAAATTTACACAATTTTAATCTTTAAAATTTTATAGAAAAATTCTCAAATACAATTGAGAAATCGGACTTACATAGTCTATAAGTATGGATCCTTGGCTTTAATTTCCCATTGGTCCAAATGAGTGACAAACATAAATGTGCCCACAAATAGCCAAATTCCCGTATAGCTGAACAAAATTTACACAATTTTAATCTTTAAAATGTTATAGAAAAATTCTCAAATACAATTGAGAAATCGGACTTACATAGTCTATAAGTATGGATCCTTGGCTTTAATTTCCCATTGGTCCAAATGATTGACAAACAAATGTTATAGAAAAATTCTCAAATACAATTGAGAAATCGGACTTACATAGTCTATAAGTATGGATCCTTGGCTTTAATTTCCCATTGGTCCAAATGATTGACAAACAAATGTTATAGAAAAATTCTCAAATACAATTGAGAAATCGGACTTACATAGTCTATAAGTATGGATCCTTGGCTTTAATTTCCCATTGGTCCAAATGAGTGACAAACATAAATGTGCCCACAAATATCCAAATTCCCGTATAGCTGAACAAAATTTACACAATTTTAATCTTTAAAATTTTATAGAAAAATTCTCAAATACAATTGAGAAATCGGACTTACATAGTCTATAAGTATGGATCCTTGGCTTTAATTTCCCATTGGTCCAAATGATTGACAAACAAATGTTATAGAAAAATTCTCAAATACAATTGAGAAATCGGATTTACATAGTCTATAAGTATGGATCCTTGGCTTTAATTTCCCATTGGTCCAAATGAGTGACAAACATAAATGTGCCCACAAATAGCCAAATTCCCGTATAGCTGAACAAAATTTACACAATTTTAATCTTTAAAATTTTATAGAAAAATTCTCAAATACAATTGAGAAATCGGACTTACATAGTCTATAAGTATGGATCCTTGGCTTTAATTTCCCATTGGTCCAAATGATTGACAAACAAATGTTATAGAAAAATTCTCAAATACAATTGAGAAATCGGATTTACATAGTCTATAAGTATGGATCCTTGGCTTTAATTTCCCATTGGTCCAAATGAGTGACAAACATAAATATGCCCACAAATAGCCAAATTCCCGTATAGTTGAACAAAATTTACACAATTTTAATCTTTAAAATTTTATAGAAAAATTCTCAAATACAATTGAGAAATCGGACTTACATAGTCTATAAGTATGGATCCTTGGCTTTAATTTCCCATTGGTCCAAATGATTGACAAACAAATGTTATAGAAAAATTCTCAAATACAATTGAGAAATCGGACTTACATAGTCTATAAGTATGGATCCTTGGCTTTAATTTCCCATTGGTCCAAATGATTGACAAACAAATGTTATAGAAAAATTCTCAAATACAATTGAGAAATCGGACTTACATAGTCTATAAGTATGGATCCTTGGCTTTAATTTCCCATTGGTCCAAATGAGTGACAAACATAAATGTGCCCACAAATAGCCAAATTCCCGTAGAGCTGAACAAAATTTACACAATTTTAATCTTTAAAATTTTATAGAAAAATTCTCAAATACAATTGAGAAATCGGACTTACATAGTCTATAAGTATGGATCCTTGGCTTTAATTTCCCATTGGTCCAAATGATTGACAAACAAATGTTATAGAAAAATTCTCAAATACAATTGAGAAATCGGATTTACATAGTCTATAAGTATGGATCCTTGGCTTTAATTTCCCATTGGTCCAAATGAGTGACAAACATAAATATGCCCACAAATAGCCAAATTCCCGTATAGTTGAACAAAATTTACACAATTTTAATCTTTAAAATTTTATAGAAAAATTCTCAAATACAATTGAGAAATCGGACTTACATAGTCTATAAGTATGGATCCTTGGCTTTAATTTCCCATTGGTCCAAATGATTGACAAACAAATGTTATAGAAAAATTCTCAAATACAATTGAGAAATCGGACTTACATAGTCTATAAGTATGGATCCTTGGCTTTAATTTCCCATTGGTCCAAATGATTGACAAACAAATGTTATAGAAAAATTCTCATATACAATTGAGAAATCGGACTTACATAGTCTATAAGTATGGAACCTTGGCTTTAATTTCCCATTGGTCCAAATGAGTGACAAACAAATGTTATAGAAAAATTCTCAAATACAATTGAGAAATCGGACTTACATAGCCTATAAGTATGGATCCTTGGCTTTAATTTCCCATTGGTCCAAATGAGTGACAAACATAAATGTGCCCACAAATAGCCAAATTCCCGTAGAGCTGAACAAAATTTACACAATTTTAATCTTTAAAATTTTATAGAAAAATTCTCAAATACAATTGAGGAATCGGTCTATAAGTATGGATCCTTGGCTTTAATTTCCTATTGGTCCAAATGATTGACAAACAAATGTTATAGAAAAATTCTCAAATACAATTGAGAAATCGGACTTATATAGTCTATAAGTATGGATCCATGGCTTTAATTTCCCATTGATCCAAATGAGTGACAAACATAAATGTGCCCACAAATAGCCAAATTCCCGTAGAGCTGAACAAAATTTACACAATTTTAATCTTTAAAACTTTATAGAAAAATTCTCAAATACAATTAAGAAATCGGACTTAGATAGTCTATAAGTATGGATCCTTGGCTTTAATTTCCCATTGGTCCAAATGATTGACAAACAAATGTTATAGAAAAATTCTCAAATACAATTGAGAAATCGGACTTATATAGTCTATAAGTATGGATCCATGGCTTTAATTTCCCATTGATCCAAATGAGTGACAAACATAAATGTGCCCACAAATAGCCAAATTCCCGTAGAGCTGAACAAAATTTACACAATTTTAATCTTTAAAACTTTATAGAAAAATTCTCAAATACAATTAAGAAATCGGACTTAGATAGTCTATAAGTATGGATCCTTGGCTTTAATTTCCCATTGGTCCAAATGATTGACAAACAAATGTTATAGAAAAATTCTCAAATACAATTGAGAAATCGGACTTACATAGTCTATAAGTATGGATCCTTGGCTTTAATTTCCCATTGGTCCAAATGAGTGACAAACATAAATGTGCCCACAAATAGCCAAATTCCCGTATAGCTGAACAAAATTTACACAATTTTAATCTTTAAAATGTTATAGAAAAATTCTCAAATACAATTGAGAAATCGGACTTACATAGTCTATAAGTATGGATCCTTGGCTTTAATTTCCCATTGGTCCAAATGAGTGACAAACATAAATATGCCCACAAATAGCCAAATTCCCGTATAGTTGAACAAAATTTACACAATTTTAATCTTTAAAATTTTATAGAAAAATTCTCAAATACAATTGAGAAATCGGACTTACATAGTCTATAAGTATGGATCCTTGGCTTTAATTTCCCATTGGTCCAAATGATTGACAAACAAATGTTATAGAAAAATTCTCAAATACAATTGAGAAATCGGACTTACATAGTCTATAAGTATGGATCCTTGGCTTTAATTTCCCATTGGTCCAAATGATTGACAAACAAATGTTATAGAAAAATTCTCAAATACAATTGAGAAATCGGACTTACATAGTCTATAAGTATGGATCCTTGGCTTTAATTTCCCATTGGTCCAAATGAGTGACAAACATAAATGTGCCCACAAATATCCAAATTCCCGTATAGCTGAACAAAATTTACACAATTTTAATCTTTAAAATTTTATAGAAAAATTCTCAAATACAATTGAGAAATCGGACTTACATAGTCTATAAGTATGGATCCTTGGCTTTAATTTCCCATTGGTCCAAATGATTGACAAACAAATGTTATAGAAAAATTCTCAAATACAATTGAGAAATCGGATTTACATAGTCTATAAGTATGGATCCTTGGCTTTAATTTCCCATTGGTCCAAATGAGTGACAAACATAAATGTGCCCACAAATAGCCAAATTCCCGTATAGCTGAACAAAATTTACACAATTTTAATCTTTAAAATTTTATAGAAAAATTCTCAAATACAATTGAGAAATCGGACTTACATAGTCTATAAGTATGGATCCTTGGCTTTAATTTCCCATTGGTCCAAATGATTGACAAACAAATGTTATAGAAAAATTCTCAAATACAATTGAGAAATCGGATTTACATAGTCTATAAGTATGGATCCTTGGCTTTAATTTCCCATTGGTCCAAATGAGTGACAAACATAAATATGCCCACAAATAGCCAAATTCCCGTATAGTTGAACAAAATTTACACAATTTTAATCTTTAAAATTTTATAGAAAAATTCTCAAATACAATTGAGAAATCGGACTTACATAGTCTATAAGTATGGATCCTTGGCTTTAATTTCCCATTGGTCCAAATGATTGACAAACAAATGTTATAGAAAAATTCTCAAATACAATTGAGAAATCGGACTTACATAGTCTATAAGTATGGATCCTTGGCTTTAATTTCCCATTGGTCCAAATGATTGACAAACAAATGTTATAGAAAAATTCTCAAATACAATTGAGAAATCGGACTTACATAGTCTATAAGTATGGATCCTTGGCTTTAATTTCCCATTGGTCCAAATGAGTGACAAACATAAATGTGCCCACAAATATCCAAATTCCCGTATAGCTGAACAAAATTTACACAATTTTAATCTTTAAAATTTTATAGAAAAATTCTCAATTGTTAAACTTGTTAAACTAAAGTTTTCTGTTAGAAACATTGTGTTTTTTTTTTTTTTGGAATGTAATTAAAGCAACGAACCAACAACAATGGTCGAAAAATCGAAAAAAGGGGCAAAAATTATATTTTTGGATTGGGTGCCATGCGTTCTAGTTAGTTGTACTTTTTTTGAGAATACTCCAAATCATTTAAAAAAAATATTGTTGTTCCAATTTATTGTTTACGGTTATTCGGTGTGGCTAAAAAGTTGATTTGTTCCTCTGTATTATAAAATTGTGTTGAATTAAGGCTTTTTGGTGTAATTTAAAGTTGCATATTTTTGATATTAGGAAAGAAATTTTTAAAAAATTTAAAGAATGGATAATAACGGTATTGGTAAGTATTTAATGTTCTTGATCACTCAACAATCAAATATTTCATAGATTAATAAAATTCATAAATTCAATTA
This sequence comes from Lypha dubia, assembly GCA_947311025.1. Classification (NCBI taxonomy): domain Eukaryota; kingdom Metazoa; phylum Arthropoda; class Insecta; order Diptera; family Tachinidae; genus Lypha; species Lypha dubia. Next base: position 4,443,448 of record OX371263.1, read on the forward strand.
GAGCAGATAGCCTTAAAAAAATTATAAGTTTTTTTTAAATTTATGTTAGCTTTTAAAAAAATGTCCACATTTGTCCACACGAATTTTTTTTAAGTAGCAACCCAGCAAAAATTATTATTTTTTGTTTTGAAGCGCTTCCAAAGCTGCACAAAAAGAAGGCAGAGAGATCGCTCAACTTATTTTTAACCACTTTGAAGCTGGTCGGATATTTACGTTTAGTTGAAAGGAATAATAAAGTAAACAGCGAACCACTGTTGCCAATTCGGCTATTTTCTCGTCAAATCTAGCTATTTTTCATTACATTTTGCGGGCAAAAAAATATTATTTAGCTATTGGCGGGAAATCTAGCGATTTTTGATTTACTGATTTCTTACTACAGAGTAATTTCTAAAAAAAGTTTTTTAATGTTGTAGAAATGGGTGTACCTGTTAGTTGTGAAATGCCACAAAGTGGGTCTGGAATAACGGTATTTATAAAAATCTGTTAATGTGTATTTGTGCTGGTTTTTTGGATGGTAATCTTTTACTTAAAAAAAAGAAAATTATAAAAAATTTTAACGCAATGCCCCCTAAATACATACAACCAAAAATTTCGTCGGGAATTGCCAAATCATGTTCAATTAAAGTCTTGGCTGGTGCAGGATGAAAAGGACGAAACAAAAGGATTTTGGAAATATTGCAGATGCTCACTTTCAGCAAAATTATATAATCTTCTATGTAACACTGAAACTAAAACCAAAAATCGGCCGATTTGATCAGAGGGTCATGTTGGAGGAAACTGAATTTTGAGCAAAATGAAACTATTGTTGATAATTGTAAAGTGCTGGAAGCCGCATTAGCTTTATTTATAAGTATGTCAACATACGTCGAATAATTCAATTGACCACCTCAGTGAGTTGTGAAATAAGAATTTTGATGGAACTGGCAAAATTCGTATTCATAGAACAAAATGTACTGCAATAATAAAAAAAACGTTTTAGCCCCTCATTTCGTAATTGAGCTTACGAAGGATATTTCATCATCTAAGGCGGGGAAATTGAAATAGTTTTCTTAAAATTTATTCAACAATTTATAATTAAATGGATGTTCAAAATAGAATTTTTTATAAATATTTTTTTTGTGTTTGTTATAAAAATAAATTATTTTTTTTTTGCTTTTCGAACAAAAAAAAATTGTTTAATAAACACCCATGTCGTATAAACTTTTTAAATCCAGTATAAATTTTTTTAAAAGTAGAAATATTTTCAATGCAGAAATTTTAGTAAAAATATCTGTGCTAAATTCAGTGTCTACTTTTAGCCACTTTTTTTACATTAATGCTTAAAACAAATCATACTTAATATATTTTTTGTTGTTATTTTCTTTCACTTTGTTGTAATAAAATACATATTTTCATCGACGTTAATGATATTCAATTAATCTGTTTTTCAACAACCGTTTTGTTGATCTACGCGGTCAATTAAAATTGTTATTCAATGTATGCGCTTCATTTACATACATATTTACGCTATATTTAGTTCACTTCATTTTTAAAAATATTCTTCTTATAGTAATTTTTTAAAACTAAACATTTTTAAATTTCTTTTTACTTTTTTCTCACTTTGTAACCAAAAATATTTTTCAACGTCGTCAGTGATTCGTTAATGGTCATTCAATCCGTATTGAACAACATTTTTTTTAACCGCATACTAACGAATGTTCATCGCTCTTTAAAATTTTTTTTAATAAATTGTATATTTCATTTGTTGGCATTGTTGTTTAGATGGTATTAAAAAACTAAATTTTTATTGCATACATATTATTCATATATTTGTTCTAAAATTAGTGACTATTTTTAAGCGTTTTGTTCAACAATTCCTCTTACAGTATTACATGTGAAAAAGAATAGATACTACATGTGTTATACTCGTATGTGTATATCTCTTTCTATATTATATTATTTATTGTTTCTCTCTCTTTGTATTAAAATACTTTTGACGGACGTTACTGATTTTTTCACAACCGTTTCCGTTAATCGCATACCGACGAATGTTTGTCTGTCTTTTGAAAAATATTTAATAAATTGTATTTTTCGTGGGTTTCGCTGTTGCTATTGTTGTGTTATTTGCTTAAATGTCACAGAATACAGGTCACAACAACAACAAGTAATGTAATGTCACGCATTAAACTTGCACTTCCTGCTTAATAACTATAGACAATCGAATACATATGCTAAAGTATATTACACACTCTCACATCACACATGTATTTAAAAATTCTTGTGTATTTGTAGGCGCTCAAAAGTTTTCGTAAGGCCATGTGTAGTTTTATTGATACAGTGATATTCATAAATATGTAAGTACTTTTTACGATTTAAATTAAGGAACACAGAAATGGTCATGCGGGAAACATTACTTCAGCAACGAGGGTTAATGGAAATTTTTAGTTATTGCAGCATAATAAAATAAGAAGAAAGTGATTACTATTAGGCTGAAACTTGTAGAAGACAAAAAATGGGTATCGGACAATATTTAAAGGAGCAAGAGAAAAAGTAACATTAATTACTTCCATAAATTACACGACAGAATAAATATAAAAATAATATTGTACACGAATTATTGTATTGATAAAATAATACGTAAACATAAAACTTATTCACTAAATTATCAATGAAACCAAATAAGTTCAATTTCGGAAAAAAATAAACATAAATAGAAAGAAGTAGGGCACTTCAATCAAAACCAATGCGGAACAATCAATTGCTTAATTTAGCTCTAGTTTACTAATGGTAAATTTTAAATTGTGTTAATAATGACAGAATTAATTAACGATAAATAACGAATTTAGTTCGGAAAAAAGTGACAGTAATGTTATAAGTTTTTTTTCTTTTGAAAGGTCCTGTAAAGTGTTACTCTACGAGTATTAGTCAGGAAGTTGTTGATTCGTGTCCCACTAATGACTATAATCTGTTTCACAGAATTCATGTATAACAGGTGATCTCATCATTTACACACTTGTATTTTTTATCTACTACAGATATCAAATGCTTTTATAACACATTATTCGATACATTTTTTGACATCGAAAGTAAATATTTTATAAAGCGAATTTAGGCGAGTTAATGTAAAACTTTGTAGCAAAACTGTTTAAATGCCATTAATTGTGTGGAACAAATATCTTGAAAACGCTTAACAAACCATAATAAAGCAATCGCTGGAAGAGATATGTGATTCCAGGAGAAACCTCATCATATTGCAACATTTTCACGGATGCCACATATAAAATTATGAATTTTTTTAGCCAAACGTATTTTAAATTTTTCTGGCATATTGAAACTTTTAAGTAAATTAGTGATTTTTTTATGAAAAAGAACGGAAATTCTAAAAGGTCGTAATAATTGAACAGACAAAGATATATTTTTTACTGCATGGAAGGTGGAAGTGACACCTTGATGTTTCAAGATCAACCACGATCTCATCATCTCAATTCTTCTCCGCTTAGACATTACTGCCAAATCCTTTAGTATGTTTTATTATATTTGTTCAATTCACAAGCTCAGTCGTCTGTCTTATGGTTTAAAAAAAGACGATATTTGTTTATGTGCTTGTGAACAGACAAATTAGTTGTATCGTTATTTTGTAGTATTTTAAATGTCATTTTAATGTTGTCAATTCATATGAGTAAATAGTTTATGTAAAAAAACAAATTTCTTTTTATCACATAAAAAAAAAAATGAAAATGAAACCAGGTGTGGGAATTATAATTTGACGCGAAATATAACTTTCTTTTTTAGCGACAATCAATTTTGATTAAATTAGTTTGAAAATTAAGTTGAAATGAATCATGTATATATTTATCATTAAGAAGAATGTATTTTCTGGTGTTACTTATCACATATATAAAATATTTTTACAAATTAATTTAACAAATAGAATATTCCCAGACCCGGCCTCAATATAACAATTGAAAAACATATAAAATTCAATCGTATAATTATAACACACTTTTGTATGAAAATTACCAACAACAAAAATACAATATTGTATAATTATACGATTAGACAACACATATGACGTTAATACGAGCTTGTGAATTGAACAATTATTTATTTGATATTCAACAATTATGAATGAATTGGGTTTTAATTAGAATTTGTTTTTAAATATTTATGAAAACAAAATATAAAATTTTATTCTAGCAAGTTCTCAAGAATTTATGTTTTCAAGGCGAATTAACTGTATATCACGGTATAATAAATAAGGTAGTCTTGTCCCTAAAACAAATACAATTTCACAAAAACAACAGGGATTTTGTTACTGTAAAATGTGTTCTGTGTGTCAAAATCAGAGAAACAAGCCGGTCGCTTCGAAGCCGGCCAACATCGCCGCTTTTGTGAATTCGAGCCGCTCCCAAACACGTCGTTTTTTTTACCGCTTTTACTAGTATTTCGGTTGTTGAAATGGATTGTTAGGTTTGAGTTTCTTAATGTGATACTACACGCAAAGAAAAAACCTGGTTGATGGAATCATAATCGCAAACTATCTTTTCATGTTCAGATTTATTATCGCAGCCACTATGTATTGCATTTGTAATCTAAGGAACATAATAGTTCTTCATAAATCTCCCTCTGACAATACCATTGTATGAACATAGTATGCTCTGCAAATGCTTAGAAATTTTTTCAAATAAAAATATTTATCGAATAAACTTTTCTAGACAAATTAAATTTACTAAAATTCAAAATAATTAACCTATTTATCGGCATATTTATGTAAAATCCAATCTTTTGCAGTTCCGTAGTACTTATTCGTCATGCTGCAAAGAAACATAATTTCGTATATTTAATTCACTCCATATATTAGTATGTACTTGTATATGTACCTTAAACCACTGATGTTGAAGATTTCAGGTGCAGTTTTATTTTGTTGTAAAATTAAATTTTCATCATATAATTATAGTTTTAACCACTGAAGTTACATATGATTGACAGCTATTTTGTTTCTTTTCATAACACATACAATGTATGGTCACAATAAACTTAAATTTTAAATAAACTTTTATTATTCTCATTTGCAAAAGATACTCTTGTAGCAGCGAACATATTTTTTTTTTGATACATTAAATTTTTATGGGACGAAACCCGGAATGATTATTTTATTGTCGCATCAAATATTTTAATAATTGAAGAATGTTTAATACAACCATATTTGCTTCAATGAATAATTATTTAGTTGTGGCAGATATACTTAGGTGATAAGGGAACGTATATTTATTTTTTTGCTAAGGTCAAAAAAGTTCACACACCAACCGCGATAAAGTTTTGAAAATTTTTAATTTTCTTTTTGGTTAAGAAAAATTAATAATTGCTGAATTCGCAACAATTTGTATCGTCTATCTTGTATAAAATACAAGTTTGTTTATATGTTTGTGAACACCTAGTGTATATTGTATCGGCTTGAATCTTGTATTGATGGATGGACAAAAGAAGAACAAGCACCATACAAATACTCTCTGACTATTGTATGAAATACGATTTTTGCAAAACATATGAAATAAAAGTGTAATGGTGTATTTCCTTTTTATATGAAAATTACCAACAACAAATTTTACACTATTGTATATGATACTATAATACACTCGATACAATGATACAAGAGGTTTTGTGAATTCAGCAAATATGTTTATATAGATTGTATGATATGTTGTAGACCTTTTTGTAATATACATATGTATATAGTAAGTAGTTGTTTGTTTACTATATACATAATATGTTTATTTAAAACAAAAAACAACTCAAGTATAAAATTTCATTTATATTTAGAGATGGTAAAAGATTTTTCCGCAAACCAAAACGTATCTTTATCCTTTTTTAACGAAAAAAAATGAATGAAAAACACCGTATAAAATTATGAATATTCAATATTGCATTTAGTTTAGAAAAACCAATTGGTACATGAACTTTTTTGAGAAAAATTACAAAAGATTATTATTTTCGTGGTTACTAGGACATGGTTGACCTCATGGTACTATGGCAAAAAATTGGTTATGCCCCTAATGTACATGTATTATTTTGACACAAATTTCATTAAAGTAGCTTTGTTTTCCTGACAATTTTCATCGAAATGTGTTGATCTTGTTACAAGAAAAAACAATTTTTAGGAACAAATTGGTAAATCTGGCTTCAGTGTTTGCAGGCAATTGATACCAAGTGAAATTGAAATGTTAATACCAGAGTTCGTATTTCCTCACTCATGAGTAGGACGATTATTTTTTGCCTCGTAATCATGAGGAGAGCCCTTTTGTCTCATGTAAGCCTTACTCGTGAAGAAATGCGAACTCCTGTTAATACATTAAATACTGGAATCTCGCCTTTGAAAATTGAAACCTCTAGAATCTAAAAATTTATGATTAAAACACAGTAAATTTTTATACAGTTCACCATAAATGGTCAAGGCATTTATACATATGTTTCTCATTCCGTGTGTAAGTTTCGCATGATTTATATGACACCAATAAATTTGAATCTTCCATGTCTGTCTGCCCGTCTGTCTGTATGCGAGATCGGTTTTCAGAAGCCACCAAAATAGTAAATAGTAGTAGTGAGGGGTGAAAATAGAGGCTAAATTTCCGTATCGCGGCGTTTGTTTATGTTAGTTCGAATTTTTTTTCTAATCGACCTTCGAACTTTGCAGTCAAATGCCGATTTTCAGCATATTGTTTATATGATTTTTTGGCTATAACTCGTCGACTAATTGATTGTTTTTAAATCTGTAAAAGCCAAATTATTGCTAGAGACCTGTGCAACAATTAAATTTTTTTAAAAAAATTGATTTAGAAAATTTTTGTGGTGCATATGAAGCAAAATGTTGGAAAAATTATTTGTTTTTCATGCTTTTTGAAAATATTTTCCACAATACTAAGTTTTTTTTTTGCTTTCTGTTTGATCTATAATATGCTTCTCAGTTTCTTCAATAAATTTCATTTGAAAAGAAAACAATCATAATACAAAACTTGCGTTTTCCAGCTTAATATTAATTTACTTCTCATTTTTATGTACCACTTTTGTTCAGTCATCGTCATCAGAAAGGTCGATAATTTCGTCCAACAGATATTCTGGAATTTCATCTTTAGTCTTCCCCTTATTCCTCTTTTATATTTATGGGGTAAATGCTACTATTTAAATCAGATATATTTATTCAGTATCCTTTTGATAAGTAACCATCACCTTTTATTTTATTTATATTTATAATAGTATTTATAATGTTATAGACTAATTATTATTTCATATAATTTGTGTTTCATTCCATTTTGTTTATATTAAAACTGCGGCCTATTAACGTCATGTGCAACTGGTTTTACTTTCCGCCATACACAGTAATAGTTCTTTGTTAAAAATCGTACCTAAAGGGCACAATTCATGACTTACATCCCCGTCGCCGTGACATAAATAAAACGATCGGCAATCGTTGTCCACATTAGCATAAGGATAATCAAGTTTCTTGTTAGAGCATAACTAAAAGTATATATCGAAATTATTTATGATATTTTAAAGAAAAATATTTAAAAAATTTATTTGATGTAAAACCCCAATTAATTTACAAAAAAAAAAAAAGAATTTTACTAGATAAGCTTGTAGCCGATATAGCTTCAACTACAATGTAAATAAGATAAAATATTCAAAAAATAAATTTTTTGAAAAAGTAAAGTTTGGTGACAAATGTATCTCTTAAAGAGATACACTGTGCAAAAAGCTCTTGTTTGTAATAAGTGCCTTTGTGAAAATGTATAATTTTATAAATAAGTAACATATTTTTATAAAAGTATCTTCTTGTAAAAATCATGTTTTTGTTAACAGTAATGTTTTATTTTAAAAATACCTCTATATAACAATTACTGTTTTGTATAATAACCTTTTTTTCAAAACGTACAAATGTATATTTTAAAATATTTGTTTGAACATTGTTTTTGTTAAAATAACCTTTTTGTAAGAAGATTTGTTTTGCCAAAAGTCTATTCTATAAAAAGTAATATTTTCGAACTAGTACCTTTTCCTTTCTTGCTGTATTTCGTTCAAGCCTATTAATAAATTATGCGGTAGAAAATTCTCAATTGAGAAATAAAGCGACCTTTAACTATTTTAGTTATTACCACCTCCCTGTACAAGAGAAAAACTCTGTTGCTACCTTAAGGCGTCGAAGTAAAATACTGTTAATGCATGCAGCAAATAATGCAAATATTTATTTGTGCTCCTAACGCTATGCTTGAAAATAGTGTTAGTGGTTCAAGAACTATGGCAGCTCTAATAGGAAAAACCTCACAGGTTAGCTGAATTACTATTTAGCTTATCGGACAGTTTCTATTTAAAGTGGACTTATAGAAAATGAATTAACTTTCAAGCAAATTTATAATAAAAAAACTTAAAAAAGTCAGTTACACTGATATCTTTTAAATAAAGTCGTTCCAAGTACAATTTATGCCGTGCACTGTAAAGTATATTATTGAACACCAATATTAATTAAATATATGTATATGGTTAAAATATATTTTTCTCTACATATGTAAAAAACCGGTTATAAATCGGATTCAAACACACCTGGTTACGGATCTGGTTTAATATAATTTTGCCAATATATAAGCGGCAGTACGTATAATGAAAAGTTGACATGAAGTTAGCATAAGTGACGAAATTTAACTGGATCTTATTGAGTTTTTCCACATGCTGTGCAATCAGATATGATCGTAGCTTATAGTCATGACTCCCGACTACAATCTACAGTGATATTCAATGTCAAATTGTAAAAGAAAAATCGCTAAGCTTCAGTTCAATTTCGTCACTTATGCTAACTTCATGTCAACTTTTCATTATACGTACTGCCGAAGATATTTAATTTAAACTTTTTCAATCAATTTACTAAAAAAACATCTATTATTTTTACCTTTTTAAACGTTTGATTAAGTGCTGGAGATCGTTGCTGGGTTGATGTTGGCATTACGCACTCTGTTTTATTCTTAATACATTTTATCGTTAACGGATCAAAGTACAAATCATCGGCACACATATGTATCTTCACTACTCCCTTAATGCATTGGAAATATGAACGGCAATTGTCGTGAATGTAGGGATAGAGTATGGAATCGCTTAAGCCGTCACAGGACTTTGTTAGAAATAGAATAAATTTATAGGAAAGCTACGGAATTAATTATTAATTAAGTTTTACAAACCTGCGTTACATAAACTTCAGGAGTTTGAGATAGTTTGCAAACCTGCTGGGTATCTTTTGTACACATATTTTGCGTTTTGCTAAAGTGTTCATCGTCCTCACAGGTTTGCATGATTTTCTGACCATTAATACAAAGAAAATAGTTGCGGCAGTTGTTGGGGTCTCTAACCAATTGACCGTGTTTGCCACTGCACTCACCCACACGTTGCCCGTTCTCCAACAAGCAGGTGCCATCGTTTTGCCGACAGAATCCTAAAAGACTGTCAAAACTTTCGCCATTACGGCAACGTTGAGAAATGGGTTCTTGTTCTGAGGCCTGACAGCTTATGTAGCGTCTACAGTCTTCCTGTTCGGCCAGTGAAGTACCTTCACTCATTTCCGAGCATAATTTCTTAAGGGATGTAATACCATCTATGCACTGTGGGATTTTAATATTAAATAATTCTATATCGGTGTCAAGGGTTCTATTGCCGTTCAGTTCCCCCTCTGTTAGAAGTTTTAGCTGACACTGTTGCGAAGTTGTATTGAAAAATTGCTGGCTATAACATCTCTCACGTTTCAGTTTGTTGTGTATGCAAGCGTAAAAGTTATTGCAATTTAAGGGATCTGGCAAAAGGTAACCATGCTTGCCTTCACATATTGCGGGATCGGGTGGAGCAGCATTTTGTTGTTCTTTATCTTTGTCGACAAATGGGCAGGAGCCATCATCTGGTACGCAAAGCAATTGATCGTTATCAAAGTAACTGGAGTTGACACACTGTTTTGGAAATGCCTCTCCTTGAGAACAGATATAATAGCGCGTACAATCCATAAAATCAACCAAAAAGATGCCATCTTGAAGATTGTCACAACTATAAGTTATATTAAGATTTGCCAAGTGACTACTTGGACATCGGGATTCTTTGTGTTGTGGCATACATTTGCTTAAAGTGCTATTAAATTGAAAATTTTCGGGGCATTCGATTGGAATGGCAAGATCTTTGACACAAGCATAATATATATTACAGTAGACTTCATGAGGCAGACGAGTGCCATGGCTTAAACTGGAACATTTGGGTTGGGGAATTACATCTTTTTTACACTCTCCATGATCGGTGCGGCATCGGAGAGAAGCTTTGTCAAAATATTGCCCCGTCAGGCAATGCAATATTTCAGTGCCATTAATAGAAGAACAGGAGTAGTAAGATTGGCAGTCAGTGGGATGTGGTAGCAAAGATTCATCACTGGCATTGACACATGGACCGGTTAAAGGCAAACGACAACTGCCATCGTTAGGAAGGCAGTAACCAAGACGAGAATCAAAATAGCTACGCCCTGGACATCCCAATTCAGTGAGTGTAGACTGTTGTATGCAAATATAATAACGACTACAGTCAAGAGGGTGAGGTACCGAAGAACCATCAATTTTGCCCCAGCATGGATTACGCTCTGCGCCAGAGATCTTTTCAGTTCCCTGAGTTTCCTTTAGCGTTACAGGCTTACAACTATCTTGTGTCATATGAGCAACACACATTTCTTTTTCGGTCGAATACATAAAACCTTTAAGACAGCTACCTAAATTCCAGCTATCCTGAGTGCAATAATAAAACATGGAGCAATTTTGTTTTACCTCCATAATTTCATTAGGTCTGCAGCTCCTTTTCAGGCCATGTTTAGAGCATACGCCCTGATTAAAAGTACATTTCTGTAGCAATTCATCAAATATTTCGTCTTGCAGACAAGTCTTTTGTGACCAGTTTCCATCATTGGAACACTCCTCATATGAGGAACAGTTCCGCGCTACTGGTTTCCTTTCGTTAAGCAAACAATCTCTATTTAGTTGAGCACATACGCCCTGGTTATCTAGCGAACATTTGGAATGTGTGACATCGTAATATGATCCCAAAGAGCAGTGTTGCATCTGCCATTTCCCATTAACACAAACAAAATAACTATTACAGGCCATAGCTGAGGGTCTAAGAAAACCATCCTGCTTACAGGTGACCTGGGAAAGGTCTTCAGTATATAGAGTAACTTTATTTTGTGCAACATCCTTACATTGCTGCTGAATATCTCGTACGCAATAGTTTAACGAACGATTGTAATACATATTTGTTGGACAGTATTGATACCACCACTCGTTATCCAGGCATATCAAATACATTGCACAATTTTTAACATAAAAACGTTGACTCAAGTGTTGACACGAAGAGATCTCTGTCGCGTTAATTGTTTCCTTAGATGTATAATCCTCTAATAGTTCACATTTAAACAGAGGATCATCTGGTATTGGCAAACAGCTGGATATTTTTGTATTAAAATATTTCTTACGTCCGCAACTTGATAGCCGCCATTTACCAGCTTCACAGCGATAATAGTGTTGACAACTTTTGGCTTTTAGCAAATAATATTCCATTGTGGTATTGCAAATGGGTAAAGTGGTGAGTCTCGCATACGAACATACAAAATCATCAAGAGGTTGTTGGCATTTTCTTTGCTCGGGGTTATAGTATTGGTAGTTGGAGCAGGATTGACGTTTCCATGTCTGTCCAAGACATATTTCATACTGGGAACAATTGGATGGTACTGAACGTTTTTCATTTTCCAAACAGCCAAACTAACGAAAAAAGAAAAAGGAATAGAATTAAATAAGTGTAGAGTGCAAAGAAATTCTTATACTAGGAAGGAATAAGGAGAGTATCTAAGCAATATGTAAGTTGCAATTTCTAAAATAGAACACAAATATTAATAGTCTTAAAATTTTATTTAAAGCTCTGATTATAGTCACATTATTAGGTGTTTTATATTTTCGCCGATTCTATTGTGGGTGCAGTTCTTAATAGAACACCTTTTCAATAAGTTCAGCTTTCGAGAATTTCTGAGATGAAATTATATCAAACGATTTCGCATTTGTGTACTTTCTTCCTTCTTAACTTTCTTTATAATATGAATAAACTCTCATAATTCTTTCAGTTACAGCTACTTGCAGCTAGAAGCGTGTGTGCTTAATCAATTTTTCAGGGGAATGTTGTGTTACAATGTGTTTTTGGAACTTTCATGTTCCTAAATATTACGAAGGGACATGGGACAGACGAACAGATACATCGAGCAGTGGATGATTGTCGATAGCAGCTGAAAATACTATCATAGCCGCACCTTACATAGTTATGCCAGCTATGTCCTTGCCGTATCGGTTGCCACTCACTGTCCGAGATCGTGCAAGGCTGAACATTAAAGAACAGTGTTCTCTCAAGTTATCTGTGGCATCTATGGCATTAGAAACTATCTGTTAGTGTAAGGTTTTGTTGGAATTCCCTTTTGTGTCTGGGTTCTGACCTCATCTTGATAGTTATGAAAATGTTTCTTTTGTATGTACGAGTATCGTTTACAACTATTACCACTTCGTTGCAATAAAGCTGGTGTTCTGTTTGGGCCATCGTACTTGAGGATTTAGAGATCTTTGAAATTCAATTTTAATAGAATAGTTTCTATGTTCATCATTATAGGGGTGCCAGCAAGCGTATCTGATTCTTCTATTATTTTAGGGCAATTGAACTGTGGGATCACATTTATCTTCTACTAAGATGTTTGGTGTACCCTTACACTATGGTCTTCATAGCTCTATCAACGGCTCTATCAGAAATCTTGTGGAGTTTTTAAAATTTTTTTTATTTTTTAGTCACCTTTTTCAGTTTTGTTGGTATAGTCCCGTGGTTCTTCTCTTTGTTCGGGGTGAATTTGGTTTTTCTTTTTACCAAAAATTATTTAAATATAAAAACAAAATTTTGAAGAAAAAATTTTATTTACAAATTGTGTTTATCTTCTTCATAGCCCAGAGTTTAGTATCTTAAATAAAAATGCCAATTCAAATAAAATAGAAATTTTGCTTAAGATTTTTTGTTTTCAAAATTTTGTTTTTATTGAAATCAGATTTTTTTTTCATTTCTTTTGAAAATTTGCACAATATAAGAGAGTAAAATTTTTATAATACATATATCTTTTGTATAAGAGAATAATATTTGAGTACAAGCGGAAATGGCAAGATCGTAAAAGAATTAAAGAGTTTTGCTTAAAGTTATGAATTAAAAAGAGAATTTTTTAAAGAAATTTGAAAATTTCTTAAAAGTTCTTACTTCATGATCATTGTTAAAATCAGTGGAACGTTTATGTCTTATATTTGTATTGGAGATGCATTGTTTTTGGGAGGCACTGAAAATGTGACCCATTGGACATTTATACTCATGCAAAGCGTTGCCTTGACATGTATAATACATCTGGTTATTGACTGGATGTGGCAAGCGTTGATTCTCATAATAGATGCCCAAACATGTGCACTGTGATGTCTTAGTACAAACACCTTCGGTATCGGGCACACAACAATTTACGTTGACATTGAAATAATATCCATCGGGACATGTATGTGATTCCATAATACCCCCAATACATACATGATATTTATTGCATGCTGTAGTATCAGGCACTTTGTCTCCGGCGTTATTATTTGAACATGAACAATTGTCTTCTAGTTCATTAACACACATGCCCTTAGCCACATTGTAGTACTTGCCATTGGGGCAGGGCAGCAGCATGGCATCAGTGGGACTGGAGCAATAGCAAAACCCTAAAATACTATTATTAGCGGGCAAAGTAATTGGATGTTCAATGGTTGCGTGACAACACTGACTCAAATTACAAACGTCCTAAAAAAAATATTGTAAATATCCTTTAGATTTTTAGTAAGTCACAAAAAAAAAAATATTTTACCTCTGCCCTCAGCAGGCAAGCCATTTTATCAGGAACAAAAATGCCCTCCAAGCATTGTTGGAATTTTGGTTTTTTGCCTTTGTCTGTGCACAAACAGAAACCTGTTGAAGTGTTTTTAGCTTCAAAAGCTCCAGGGACTTTGCAAAGATCCGTACCACAGAGTTCCTGTAAATAAATAAACCACATTATGAAAATGTTTTTGCTTAAAAATAATTTTTAAAAATATATTCAGTAATTCTTGATAAATACCTCAGTATTTCCCACACACATCTGTTCAGATTCATTGAACACAAAAGGGCCTGTAGGACAAAGTTCGTGAGTTGGACCCATACTGGCATGGCACACACAGAAACTATTGTTATTGATTAAAGACGATACGAGATATTTATCTGGCTTTCCACTGCATAACACTGGAGGGCATGGATCCATACAATTTCCGAATGTCTGACTAAATAATGTTCCTTCCGGCTGACAATTCACAAAACCAAGATTACACATACAAAAACCATTTGGTGTCGAGGCTGCGAAAGGAATATTGGCACCAATTTCGGAACATTTCGATAAATCGCACAACGAAGCTTCACATTTCTTTGAAGTAATATTAAATTCACCATTATCGGGGCAATTATGATAGGTTGCAACGCCGCCAACGCATTCACAGTACCCATCAGTTGTAGTCACAGCTGGTATAATTGTGTGATTAGGCAAACCACGACATTGATACGAATTGCAATTTATCTATAATTTTAAAATAATTTTTGGAAACTCTTTACATTCTTTACTGGATTAATATGTAGTCCTTTAACAACAAACCTCTGCTAGTTGACATATTAGTAGACCAGGATTAAAGGTGCTTCCATAGTTACATGGTTTGAATGTCGCAATTTGATCTATACATTGACAAAACCCATTACTAGTTATTGGGTCGATGGGCTTAAAGACGTGATTATTATTTGTCTCGCCTGTACATGTAGCTTGTAAACATTCAGGCTTAAAAATTAAACAAAATAAAGATTATAACCATTAATTACTTAATCTCAATTCGCATGCAAATTTTTCAAAATAAATTTTCTCAGACTTACCGATATCGTATAATTCGAACATTTCAATGTGTAGGGATTTAATTTACCATTATTAGGACAGTTTATAACAACTGGACGCTTGTCTAAGCACATACAGAAGCTACTGGTGCAATTGCGATTCGGAGATATACTATATTCTGGGGCTGTCAAGCAAAAGCTCGGATCACAGGGAGCATTCTAAAAACAAAAAAGGCGACATGAAAAGTTGAAATTTTTTTAAAACTATTTTAATATTACCGAATAGCATACGCCTAATTCGGTGTTGAAAACATATTCATTGGGGCATTCGAATTTGGTAGATGTACCATTAACGCATACGCAAAATTCGGTATCAATGGTATCATCTAAAGTAGGGAAAGCTCCATCGGTTTTGCACACTGGGCACTCAGGCTGAAAAAGAAACGTTAATAAATAATTTTTTTTTTTTTGATAATTTTATTATTTACTAGTTTTTATCCGCGGCAGCTCTCGCATTGAAGCCATTAAATAAGTATCAGAGACCAAGGGTAGGGGTATAATAAAAATGAATTAATATTGCAATTATATTTTATTTTTTGAAGTGAAAACTTCTTTTAGCGCGATAGGCATATTTTAGATGAGACTAAATCACTAAACTCGCGACCGTCAGGTTTTTTGACACTAACCCCGTAATTCATAAGCGATTCATTAAGTTAAAGTACACATTAAAACCGGTTTTCCCATACAAAATTCGTACATTAACGCCACAATAACTTTAATAATCGTTTATGAATTAGGCGGTAACAAATTACTGGTGTAGTAAGGCCCGGACATTTGACACTTAACATATAGCTACATACCAGACATGGTAAAACTAACTGGTATGCGCAGTTCGACAACAAGTGCAACAATCCAAAACAACATGTATTTTGTTGGTATAATTTTTTTTTTCTAATACTTCCAAGAATATGTGTACAATGTTTCATGATGATCGGCTTAGTAGTTTTTGCGTGAAAGCGCAACAAACAAACGGACATTCCCATTTATAATATTAGTATAAGTATGATTGAATCTTCAATAAGAAACAATAATGAAGTAGTTAATATCTATTAGACTACAATATTTGTGTGACAGCACAGTTGAATCTGGAAAGAACTGACGTGGAATGCTCAGTGAAGCAATGAGGAAACGTACCTCTCTACAAACCTTCACTGAACGGTTTATAGAACCAATCAAGCTTAGAACATATTTTGAATTAATGGTTTTAGCATTTAGAGGATATTCCCTGTTTGAAATCGTATCAGCCGCAAGTGATTCCTCCACAGGTTGCGCTCTGAAAGCTTAAGCTTAGAAAAGGATTTCAAAAGTAATATAACGATAGTATCTCGAAAGTGGATTCATAATACCAGAAAACAGTTTGGATCGAAATATTTCTTCCTTATAATTTGAAATACGCGAAAAGGTAAATTTTTTAAATTAAATAAGTTTTCAGCAGTATGATATTAAACACTTACGAGTCAAATAAATATTCCATTACATAAAAAAGTCCCCTAGTGGCATATGAAAACTTTCATAAGAGTTTTTCACAACACCAGAAGAAGATTCCACGATTCCTTTTGGAGACCCTGATTCTCTGAGTGGAAATGTTTTTATTATCACCACACATTCAACGGTAGGACAAGACCAGGTGATATATAGAGAGCACGACTGGCTATCGGTGGTGGGAAAAAGGATAGAAGGTTTTTACTTTCAACCTCCACTCTTGAAATGAATTCTGCTGGAACCAGAAAACTCGGCCAATGGAACGCAGATAGAGGTAAAAGCCGGTATTATTAGTGAACCTCCGATTTGAATCTTCCTACGCTGTAAGTGACAGGAAAGATCTTTGTAGGGAGGTTCATGCCAATCTTCGAATCTATTTCCTTATCGAAAATTTCTCTAAAGCATATTCTTTTGACGCCAAATTGCTTTAGTTTAATCAGAAAAAAAATTTTGTATTCGAAATTGAAATTTTTTATAGTGGAATTCTACAATCCTTACCATAGAAATTATTTAAAACAGAAAATATATTTAGATTTACTTACATTTGACACTTTCTTGCATATTTTATATTTCACATCGAACTCCATTCCTGATGGGCAGTTATACGGTATTGGCTGATGATCCTTATTACACCAATAAAATTTCGAAGGATCATATGCATCGGGATAAACTACAACTTCGGGATTATCGCAGGGATTCGGGAAGCATTTCTTGTTTTCGTTACATACTCCGGTTGTGAAGTCAAAGCTGCCAACTATGCAAGTACCAACAAAAGTTTTCGGGCCATTGCAGAAATAGAACTGATTGCAAGTGGGATGTCGTAGTAAAACAACTTTACTAGCCGTCTCATTAGCACAGGGGTTGTAACATACAGCATTGACATCGGCAACACAAGCCGATACACTAGGATCGAACCATTGGCCTTCTGAACATGCCTTGGCTGTAGCTTCATTATCTGAGCATAAGAAGAAGGCATTGCACTGCTGAGGATTTTGTACTAAAGCACCATTTGATTGACCAGCACATAAATTTGGCCAGCAGACATGATAAGGATCGGGTTCGCAGGACAAGGTATCGTTATTAAAATAATTATTGGTACCGCAGTCCTGTAAGACTTGATGGCTACCCTGGCAAATGTAATACTTGTTGCACTCCTTGGGATGGGCCGAAAACTCACCTTCTGTATAGCCACCGGGACAAGTACAGTCTTCCTTAGACCAGCACTCGTTATATATATCGGGTTGACAGGTTAAAGTGCTGTTGTCAAAATAGTTATCTTCGCCACAATCTTGTAAAATCTGTTGGCCATTAACGCAAATGTAGTAATGATGACAGTCATTGGGATGGGCAGACATCTCACCATCTTCATAGCCGCCAGGACACAAACAAGGCTTTTTAATATGGCAAATATTTTCAACATCCTTCTTGCAACTAAGACTTTCCTTGTCAAAGTAATTTTCTTCACCACATTCGTGCAAAATCTGTTCACTATTAATGCAGATGTAGAATTTATCACAGTCAGTTGGATGGGCTGAAATTTCACTATCCTTATAGCCGCCCGGACATGTGCACTCTTCTTTGGTTACACAGCCGTTTTTGAGTTTATTAAAATAACTGTCGGTTCCACAACATTTGATCTCTATTTTGCCATTAACGCATTCATAATATTTTGTATTATCTTCAGGATAAACGTTCTTTTCGCCTTCGGTACATGAGTTGACCGGCCAACAGACATTTTCCACGTCCAATTGACACTCTAAAGTAGTAAGATTGAAAAAGCTGTGCTTACCACAGCCATACAATAGTCTGTGACCGGTGCTACATTTATAGTATTTATCACAATCCGAAGCTGGCGTCTTTGCACCCTCAACGCAGTTTGATGCTCTAATGCTACGCTTATGGCGTCTGTTGTTAAAATAAGCTGCAGCTTGTTGGCTGTTGGAGCATTTTTCTTCTCTATCGGGTAGACAAGCCTTATAGGTTTCGTCGAAATAGTTGCCTGCTTCACAGCTAACTTCCACTAATTCGCCTTCATAGCAGATATAGAATAACCTGCAACTGTCGGGCTTGGCCACAAAATCACCTTCACTATAGACATATTTGCATAATTTATTTTTGACATTTGGTTTCTCTTCACAATCGGTAGATTGCACGCAAAAACCTAAAGTGTTGTTGTAAATATTATTGGTGCCGATACACTCGAAAAAGGAAGCTCGGCCATGTAAGCATCTACAAAAACCGGTCGTGGTATTTGCCGCAGGGAAAGTGGTATTGTCCGGATGGTTCAAGCAATTACTGGACGCACATACTTTGTCTTCAGTCATACAAATCAATAGGGATTCATTGAAAATGGCTTCATGGGGGCACTCACGGTATTCCGGCTTACGGTTCACACAAACACAGAAGCCGGCATTGGTATTTTGGGCAGGAAATACGAAACTCTTACTAGCATGTTGACACTTGGAAATGTCACACTTGGTCTACGGGAAGAAAAGAAAATAGAAAATAAATTACTCATAAAAAATTATGTTTTTTCAAATTAATGTGGATACTGTATAATATAAGAGTTTTGTAAAAGCGTCTTCGCCGACCAAAACTATTTTACTGAGACAATTTTGTTTAATGTTTTCGTCGCTCATTATGATGAAAAAAAGTTTTGCCTAGATTTGTTGCTTAGACGGACTTTAGGACTTTTTCCTAAATATAGAAATTAGCGGCTACTTTGAGTAAGATTTTAGATTATGGATTTCCCGTATATCAAAAAAAAAGGTCTAGGCAAAACTGTTTTACTTAAGTTGCCGCAAAGTCATTATTTTATAAATAGCGTAGCTGAAACATCATTCATAATTGCTGTGCGTTATTTGGCATAATGAATAATGACCAAACAAATGGGCGAATTTTTAATTTGAAACTTTGCCAAAGTGTTTTGTATGCACTCTAAACGGATCCAAGAAAGTGATAATAGTGTTCTTGGCCAATAATTTCGAGCAGGTGCTACACTAAATCGGTTATATACTAACATTTCCACAGTCGGTGTTAGACGGTGTTGTGGTTTCTTGTGGACCACAAGTTGTGGTTGTTGTCTCTGGGGCACAGGTTTTGGTTGTTGTTTCAGGGGCACATGTTGTGGTTGTTGTTTCAGGAGCAGAAGTTGTAGTAGTTGTTTCAGGGGCACAAGTTGTTGATGTCTCTGGGGCACACGTTGTAGTTATTGTTTCAGGGGCACAGGTTGTGGTTGTTGTTTCAGGAGCACGAGTTGTTGATGTCTCTGGGGCACACGTTGTAGTTATTGTTTCAGGGGCACAGGTTTTGGTTGTTGTTTCAGGAGCACAAGTCGTAGTAGTTGTTTCAGGGGCACAAGTTGTTGATGTCTCTGGGGCACACGTTGTAGTTATTGTTTCAGGGGCACAGGTTGTGGTTGTTGTTTCAGGAGCACAAGTTGTAGTAGTTGTTTCAGGGGCACAAGTTGTTGTTGTTTCAGGGGCACAGGTTGTGGTTGTTTTTTCAGGAGCACATGTTGTGGTTGTTTCTGGGGCACACGTTGTTGTTGCTTCAGGGGCACATGTAGTGGTGGTTATTTGAGGAGTGCAAGTGGTAGTGGTAGTTGTGCCAGTACATGCACGAGTTGTTGTCGCCGGAGCACAGGTGGTGGTTGTAGTCTCCTCCGATGGACACTGGCCTCGCTGACAGTTGAGATATTCTTCATTGAAATAACTGCCGTTCGGGCATTTTTGCGCCGTTGGATATTCTTCATTACAAATGTAGAAACTATGACAATTCTTTTTATCCGACACGAAATCGCCATTTGTTTTATTTACACACAAGTTTTGCCAGCACAATATTTTTGTATCTGGTTCACAAGCTGATATTTCAGTATTGAAATAGCTGCCGGGATCACAAGTCTGTGGGTAGGACATGTTATTATTGCATATATGAAAACCCCGGCAACTGTTAGGATCAGGCACAAATGTCCCGGAAAGCTTGTCGGCGCAATCATTGTTTATTGCACCTGCCAAAGGAGCTGCTAAACTTAGCCGACAAAGACTTCTTCCTTGGTTAGAGCAACGTCCATTTTTCGAATTATATATTTTACCCTCGGGACACAATAGTTCGCGTTTAATGTTCTTGTTCGTACATCGATAAAAACCAGCACAGTTAGATGGGTTTGGCCAATGGACGGGTAGTCCTCTCATTTTACGCTCAATACATTCTTCATCAACAGCTGCAGATATAGCTATAGTAGCAAAAACTGCTACAGCTACAAGGAAATCTTTTTTTTAAGAGAAAGAATAAAACATTTTAAATGAATGCAGCTGCACAATTTATTATTTTACAGGAAAAGCAAAATACTGTATTAATTTGGTATTATTTGTATTTAGTTACACATTAAAATTCGGTTAATAAAATCGTTATTTCTTAAAATATACGACTTAAATATTAAGGAAGGATGTATTTTTGTTAATTTCGTCCTTTTTTGTCAGTTGCGGCCTTTTGGATTTAAGGTAACGATACATAATAAATTAATAAAATGTTAGAGTAAAATATTTGAAATATGTATGTTTTCGAATAAAAAATTTCAATACAGCAGTCAATTTCAATTTCTTCCTTTTGCAGATTATTTTCGTGTGCATCACTCTTATACAAAATACTGCAAGAAATAGTTTTTCCTGATATTTTAGCCCGCTAAGTCCTCGGTATAATAACGGTTTTTGTGTTTTTCTTTAAAATAGGAGCGACTATAATACCTGATCAAAATATTTGTCACATAATTTTACTATAGGTCCTAAAATACACTAAATCTTCATACACATACATGCCTTAAAGGCCAGACATCAAGGAACACTTAATATGAGCTTTAGGGTTAATTTCATATTTGGTTGGCTTACGTGGCTGCCTGATACGCCCAAGCATTCAAGTAGAATCAATAAGATTCCGTTTTGACATTTCATATTTACTCGCAATAATTTTTAAAATATAAGACAAATGCGGATTCTATGAGGCTGTCACGTAAAACATTCTCTATACAAAAACAAATTTTCAGTTATATCGAATAAAAATATTATTCACACAAAAATATCAATCGATTATTCGAATAAAAAATGTTTGATTAGAAAGTTTTCAATTCACAGAAATTTTCGCACTGCATTGAAAATATCTTAGAGAATTAAAAGATAATCGAATAACTATTAACTACGCAGGTTTTTTTTCTATTTACTATTATAGGAAGGATTAAAAATTTTCTTATTACTTTTTTTTCTTATTATTTTTAGTGCCTTTAAATAAGTGAACTGGAGTGTATAAGAGGCACTAACTCAATTTTACAGAAAATTTGCTTTATTTAATTAAATCAATTCCGCATGAAACTTTCTTTTAAATTTACTAATAATTTTGAATCGAAATTTAAGATCGTAACGGTTTTAGTTGGAAATAGTAGTCCAAGTATCAAGGAAAAATTTACGTTAATTAATTAATGCCACATCTACAAGGTAGAACTAACTTCGACAGTGTTCACGCTTTCATGCTCTGCCGTTTAGGTTAGGGGCTGTGCACATATTACGTAATGCCCCAGGGGGTGGGGGGTTATAGATTTGTTACGGATTGGAAATTATGCAGTGAAAAATTAGTAAAAAGCGTTATGATGGGTGGGGGGGAGGGGATGAAAAAATCTCATATTAAATAATTTAAGGAAAAAAAATTTATTACCAAATTAAATTTCAGCAATTGGATTTATATTTTCGTCCACATTTTCTTCTTTCTGCATTTTTCTTTTTTAAACTTCGAACATGATGGTTCAGTTAAAATGTGTGTGTGTGTTTTTTTTAAATATTTGCATACATCACTTTTCACTCACCTCTCATTTCTAATGTCCTTGTAAAAATTCCAATAAAATTCCACTTATATAATTTAATATTCGCTAACTTATAAAACACTAGTCGCTACAAGACTCAATTTGTAACTCCCTGATGCTTTCGAAATATTTTCAGCTTTTATATATTTTGAAAAAAGAAGATACGTTTTGCCAATTAAATGCTGAAAAGCATTAATTTTAAACATTTGTTTTATCTAATTTTTGATCATTATCATGTCGATATCATTTAATTGATTTTATTGTTTTGTATGAGACGGACAAAAATGAATTCTAAGAAACGAAAGAGTATTTTAGCGGAAACATTTTTTCAAGACAGGGAGCAACTTAATAATTACGCTAAATATTTGGAGAAAACGCAGAGTATCGTACGAAAGAAAAAAAGGTGAGATAACTATCGTCCACACCTTAAAAAGTCAGAAAATGTGATAAACGTTGTTTTTCCTGTTGTAGTCATGTGTTCAAGTTCAAAAAAAGTGAAATTTCTAACAAAGAACTTTTGTTTTTAATGAATGAATGTGATAGTTGGCAAAAACAAAAACACATGTTTTTCAATTAATTTTTTTGTCATGTAAAATTTTATAAATAAGTTAAAAAAAAAAAACGTTTCTGCAAAGTATAAAACTTTTTCGAAAACTGAAAAAATGTATTAGGGTACGGTCACACTTGGCAAACAATTACCCAAAACAGCGTAATAGGTTAAAAACGGACAGACGTCAGCTGACCAGCCCGTTAAACTATATAGGTTTTGTCCGCCTGCCTCATTTAATATTTCACTAACGACATTTTTACATTTATCCCAATTATTGAATAATTCATTTACAGCTCAAAATTGAATAAAATCTATAATGAGACAGAGAATTAAATACCACAGTATATTTTTAAGTACTTTATTACCAAGAAGAATCATACACGAAAATGGGAAAGGTCTCCAATACATTTACTTCAGCAGAGCAATAATTTATGTGTGCCTTCAATGTTTGCTGCAACTTTTCTTTTATACAATCTAATTGTACGGCAACTAAACAGTTTTTAAAATAATTTGGATCACCTTTGTTAATTATTTCGTATTCGCTCCTACTTTCACTTTCTTGTTTTTTTCTTTGTGGTTATTCTGTCGTCCGCTTACGTCTTTTCGTATTAAAATTCTTAAGGTTTTGCATCTAAATAATCAGAATGATCTTCTGGCTTAAAAAACAAATCCTAAAACAAATAAACAAAAGGGTGTAAAAATCTAAAACTTCAATCACAGTTTGAATATAAAAAAATTCTTAAAATGCCTCCACAATTACTGTTTTCTGCCAATGCAATATTTTAATCGCAGCTCGGATAATTGCCACTTCGTTGCCGCAAAAAGTTAATTGATTCACGTACCAAACAACGTGGGGAAGAGTCGCTTAAGGTTTGCTTAACTGTATATTCATTAAATATTGCAGAAGAATCACCGTTTTTAAGAAAAAAATTCAAATTCCTGTAATATTTGTGTTCTAACAGGCCGTCCACACCAGCAATAAGTTTGGCAATTATTGCCATGGCAACCGTCAAATTTGATTGCCGACACAAGATATTTGCGTGTGGACCGCACGAATATGTGTTCAAACACATGTTTGGCAACAATTGCTAGAAGATATTGCTGAGCAATTATCTCTGAACACATGCTGTCAAATTCAATTGTGATTTCTATGAAAATTGTTTTTTATGGGCAAATAGAATAAAAAAATTAAAAATCAAATGTATAAATAAATGAAAACCAGAAAAAAGTGAAACATTTTTAAAATAAACATTCATACTATTGAAAATGCTGATTTTTTTTTTCAATTAAGCCCGTAATTAAAATTTACAATACAAATAATATACAACCTCCTTCAGTAAAATTTTCATATTTGTGTTCTAAGATATCTACGATTTCCCTACCATAAATACATATTTGAACACTGGCAATTTGACGTCTTAATTCTGCCGACGTTATTGCTTGTATTAAGACACATGAAATTGCTGGTCTGGACGGGGGGTAAGAGAAAACAAGTAAGATTGCTATATTCGGCTGTGCCGAATCTTATATACCCTTCACCAATGCATAAATATGTGATTCACTGAATGTAATACAGGCTTGCCTTTCTCTTAAGCGGCTATTAGATGGTCCAACTTGGTATGTTAACATGGTGTGAAGAGAAAGAGAGTGAGTGTTTTGTTATTAGACTATCATACCAAGTGTGTCAAACATCATTTTAAAGCAAACACTACTGAATGGTGAAGCTACTAACTTCTGGTTTTATTTAATTTTTTTTAACTCACGTCTGTAACAGCAACGCAATCTATTTAATTTTTTTTTAACAACTCCAATTAATAGATATATATATTAATTAGTTAAATATTAATATATTAATATATATCTATTAATCCCCTCTAGTATAGTATTGAATGAAAAATTTTGCACTCTTGAATATATTTTAAAATTTTACATGGCCAAAAAAAAAAATCTCAAAATTTGCGAAATTTTGAAAATTTTTTTATATTATTAATTTTAATTATTTTTATAGAATTTATTTTATATATGTATATTTATATGATGGTGTGATGACAAACACAAAATATCAAATTTTTTTTAAAAAACATCCAACCAAGTTTACAAACACGCATTTTGCACTATTAGACGAGTTTAATAGTATGCCATCACACCATGTTCACATACCAAGTTGGACCATCTAATAGCCGTTTTATAAATATAACATTTCAAACAATATAAAAAGTAAGTTTAAACTGCATACTCCCTACAAAAATTATTGGAGTACATGGTCCATTTTAGATAAAAGGAGAAGTTTTTGGACTGCTCCTTTGTAATGCAGCCGTGGACCATTTCATATGTACACGAACATTTATAGTTAAATACCATTTGGCAATACTAAAAATGTTTGGAGTTAAATTGAAACTGTGGCAGCTTCCCTGTTTAAATGAAAACAAACTCATGGAAGCTTAAAGAAACACAGAAAACTTTTGTTTCAATAGGAATTCAATTTGATAGACTTTTATGATATGCGAGGCATTCTAGGGTCTATGCTACCGACAGTGAGTTCGTAATATACATATGTATGTATAACATGGAGTAGTTTTTGGGTTACGTGGTCCAGCACACGCATGTATGGACTAGTCTCATTTTTTGTAGGGTTATGCCTAATTTTCGTAGTGACCATATAGGAAGAAAGATTGTGTGAAGTTTGATATGCGAAAATAAATAAATAAATATGTAAGAGAAAATGGAAGATTGGGCTGAAATCCGTGGTTTTATTGAATTTTATAAGCGTATGGCGGAACTATGGAATTGCAAAAATTAAAACTATAAAACTAAAATCGTTTGAAATAAGAGCTATAATAAACTGTTAGGCGAATATTACGAGGTTAAAAGTTCTGGAACACTAGAGGAATTGAAAAATAAAATCGCTAATATGCGGACGTGTTATCGCCGCGAATTAAAAAAAGTCATAGAGTCAAAACTCTGGAGCAGGCGCAGCTGATATTTTTGTATCAAATTTATGGTACTTCGACTCGTTTGACTTTTTGCGAGATTTGGAAATGCCCTGGTCGATCTAGCTTAAGTTCAGATGAAGATGAGATTGGTTTGATAAATATGGTAGGTAAAGAAAACCACAACTTATAACTATCGCGTATATTCATTTATTGCAAAATATCTTTCTTTCTTTTATAATTAGGAAAAGGCACAGGTTTCTATAGCTAATGCAAGAATCGATTTTCTGAAGAAAGCGACCGAACATTTAGAGTCATCATCGAACAAAATCGAAAAAGTCGAAGATGAAGCCGCTTTTTATGCAAATGGATGGGCCTGCATCAAAAATTATTTGCCAAGCAAGCTATAGATGAGATTTTAATGCTGGGACGATTAAACCAATTGAGTTTCGATACAGTGCAATGTAGTTCCAATGGATCTTTTATCCTAGCAGCACGACCCCCTTGGTTTTTAGTGACGATTCAGCTCAATATGTAGCGACGCCAGCATTTTTAAGATCTGCAGAAAGTTATGATAGTATCGTTTCGGGAAATACAAAACCAAATAGATCACACACTTATGCTTGTATTACCGACTTATTGAACGATTCTCAATACCAGTAAATGCATATGAAAGCGAATAACGTTTAAAGATTAAGAAAAAATAATATGAATGTGTTTTGAATAAGTTTTTTATGTTTATTTTTGTTTATGTTTGATTGCAATGGCTGTTGACAAGTCAGAACAGGTTTCGGATTAGGCAAATTCAATTCATCATTTTCGAGCCTTTCGAAGAATTTCGTGTTTGAAAACACACAACCATGTGATACGTTGATTTTTAAGAATTTATTCCTTGATCCAACGTAGACATACAACAAAATCAACGTATATTACTTAAAATCAAGAAACAGGTTCTTTCAATCAAACTATTTGTTCATTTTGTGTTTAAATAAATGAACGAGTTTTTTAAATTCAACGCATTATACGTTAAATCAAAAAACTAGTTTATTGTTTAATTCAACGAATAAAATCAAATAATCGTTTCAACGTTGAGTTCGTAAATACACAAAATTTTACCATTGAATTTCAAGGAATATTTTACTGAAACAATGTAATTTACGTGGAATTTCAAAGAATTTAGTTCAAGGAACGGGAGTTCGTTGAATTTATGTAAAACTGTTTTTCAGTGTAAACAAGTTTTGTTTAGACATAATAGGGGAAATCACGCATGCAGATCTTGCAAGTCTAGCTTATTTCCATCAGTTTGCAGCAATGCAATAACAAAATATGTAAATAAGCTACACCTGCAAGATCTGCAACATATGCAAGAACAGTTTTCAACCAAGAGTGATTACCCTCAATGTTTTTAAATTATGTATATTGTAAATTTTTAATACTTACCTTCATAAAGGGTTTCAAAACTTTTACAATAGCCTCGCATGTTTCAATGACAATCTTTCCTATCAATTGTGGAAATAGTGCCGTTGAAAATTTTTGGTCTTCATATGAGCATCCTGTTGCCAAGAAACTTAATGTTAATGCCAATCGACTGCTGGCGGGAATTGCCTTCCTCATTATTGTGTCTTCTTTTTGTATGTACATTGACACTTTTGACAAGAGGTCATTAAATGTTTATCTTTCATCCGCATATAATTTTTGTAATTCTTTGGCTCACTTTCTTCCCATGTTTTTAAAAGTTTAATGTTGGAATATGTTTTATTTTGTATTAACAATTCCTTTGACCACTTTCTCTTTTTTACCGTTCTTTTTTTACGGTCTTCTTCTTGTTCCAACACTTCATCTATTATACCACACGTAATAATATTCGATGCCATCTTTACTTTAAAATAATTATTTACAATGAGATTCTATACGAAGTTGTATCGTTTTTGGGAAAAGCATACAACTTGTTTACTAGCTGAGTTGTACCAACGGTCGTAACGTGTATGGCTTGCTTTAGTGAATGACAAAAAAGGTTAATTTTGGTGTAAACTTTTTTAAACCCAATTATTGTGGTTAAAAAAGCATGATGAATCGCACTACAGATGTTTAATTTTCAATTTAAGATACTTCCCTACCGTTATTTATGCAAATAAAAAATAACATTTTTATTTCATATGTTCAATTTTCAACGGATCTTCGTATAAATTATAAATACAATTTCTACTTATGTAATTATTTATGCAATTTGTAATAACCTTTTATTTTTTTTTTCCAAACATACAAAATTAATGAAAAGTTTTTTGTTTGGTATTTTAGGTTGTTTTTATCTTATTTAAAAATAAAGGTGCCTTCCAATACCTTAGAGTACCTAACCCATCTTACCTGAAAACTAAATGGAACTTCATATCTCCAGTTTTTTTAAGTACTTTTGGATCCATCAGTGAAAAAAATAGACTTTGAAGCACCGGCCCGTGCATGAGACTTTCGGTCGAATACATGTGGTAAAAATATTACGGACAACACATGTAGTGAAGTTTTCTTACACCGTCTTAAAAAAAACAAGGCACGTGAATACTTCTTAAAAACTGCCATCAGTCCAACGAAGATCGCACTGTATTTTCATGCCAAGAATATTAAGATCATATGATTCTCCAATACTTATACCATTAATAACTACAGATGAAACAGCATGTTCTTTCGAGCATTAAAACTGACCCTATTAACATGACCCTAATTTGATATTCAGGAGATCGCGATTTTGTGTATTATTTGTATTTTGCCGCAATGCTCTGATCTCCGAAAGGTTTTGTCTGTTACTTAATTAATACGAATGAACGATGCTGCTGTCATCTCCAAAAGAGTAGATAGCCTTGGAAATTTTACATAAAATTTCATTAAGAAAAATAAGAAAAAGGGTAGGAGAAAGAACGGAGTCTTGCTCTACCCCTGAATTTATCTTGAACTCGTTTGATGAGATCTCATCTACAACAACTTGTATAGTCCGATCTCTGGGAAAGCTCGATACAAATCGAGTGAAGCCATCACCAACACTAAAAGCAATTAGTTTTGACAACAGTGATCCATGCCACACTCTAGCAAATGCCTTGGAAATATTTTGCTTTTGCTAAAGTGATGAATGGAGTTACACCACTTTTTCGAAAGAAGTGACACCACTTTTCCGTAGAGCGATCCCTGCGGAAATCATACTCCTGGCCGCTAAGGAAACTGTTGGTCTGCAAATATTTGACAAGATAGAAAATCAACATACTTTCAACAAAACATTATATTGCGGGTCATGCGTTAATTTAAATTCAAACTAGAGGCAAAGGGCTTTTGCAGAATTGTAACAGCAGAGTCAAAATTTTGTACTAAAAATAAAAAATCTCCGAAAATAATATGGCGTAATATGTGAATAGCCTCTAAAAGGTCCGTCAGATCAGTCCTCATTCGAGGAAGTAATATTTTTATATTTTAGTGTGCAAACAATTTTTTTATTTAAATACTTCTCACCAAATAATCTGCAGCCAAACTTCCACATATAAGTGTTAAATCAAATGTAAAATTAAAATAGCGAAACATATTCTTTATTATAATTACCGGTAGCAAGTGATTTTAAAGACAACTACATCTTTGCACTTGCAATTCACTCAAAGTAAAAGACTTTTATTTATTTCTTGTTAAACCTCCTTGAACTCGGCATAAAAAGGCCTCAACTTATCTGATTTTTGTAAAAATTACAAATTTTCCTTATATTTTTATTTATTTATTTGTAATATTTATTTGTTTTGTGAGATATTTTGCTATTGATCATAATCATGAATGCAATTTTAATGTTATCTGGAGATTGTTGTAAAGCACATTTAGTTGGTATTGTAGCCCCTTTAAAACACTTGAGTATTTGTTTGTATAAGAAATTTCAGGTGGTTGTTACTATCAAGAAGTTAAACGACTACCTATATTGAATTCCGCGTTTTGAAAATCCACTTAATATATTTTGTTTTTAGAAATACTTAACTACTCGCAAAAAGAAAGTTAAATACGGGAACTCAAGTGATACTAAATTGTTATCAAATATTTTAACACTGAAATATTCAAACCATTTTATTATAAAGTCATCGACATTCTTGTATAAACATGCAACTACTAAGTTTAGTTAAGGCTTAACAAAAATACTTCTCATCTGGTTGAATAAATTCTTTGCCTATTTTTAGGAATGAAAATGTATCGAACCCATGAATTAACCCTTAATTAAAAAGCAAAATCTGTGCTTCAATTAATACTATGTTCACACGGACAGAAATTATAGAGGTTCGCGCTCTCATTCTTGGTTCGCGGGCCAACCTTGATTGAACCTACATGTTTCGCCATACAAAATTTTGAGAGCGAACCTACGTGTTTCATTTTGAACCTTGTTGCAAACCCGTATAATTTACTATCATCTCTAATTTTGATAACAAATTATCGCTAGTTTATCTGAACTAGTTGTGCAAAATTATTTTAACAAAGAAAAACAATTGATAAGTGCTAAAATTTAATAAAAACATTGAACAAATATAAAGCATATATTTATATTTATGTAAATAATTAAATAAAATAAACAAGCAATAAATAGTAAATTATATTTTAAACAATAAAAGAATGTCGAAGTACGAACCAACATAGAATATGTCGTGAGAACACATGGGTTCGCCATCGAGGTTCACGGAGCGAACCTAGTGTTTCAGTTTGTCGTGTGAACATAGTATAAGAGCCAGTGTGATTTGACATATTAACCAAAATATAGTTAAAAAATTATAAATTATGTCCGATCCTGCACTTTTTCGGTAAAGTTCGTTCAAAAGAGAATAAGCAAAAATTACTCTCTAAAGACAAAAATTTTGAAAAGTACGGGCAGCAAGAACCAACTTTTTAACCCAGGAGTTTGTATGAAAGTGCCGTGAAAGTAAACAGAAAGACTAAATACTGTTTTGGATTAGCATTTTACTTTTTAAGATATTTTAGTTAGTACCCTGTAGTAAATAACATAATCGGTTGATACAAAACACTAATTATAAATTAACTATTTTGCAAATGACTACAAATTGGTTTAAATCTCATGCAGATATCAACCAATCATATTTCATAGAAGCACACGTAAGAAATAAATAAAAGCAAAAAAAGTAAATGAAAAGAAAATAAAAGAAGCGTGCCGTGAAGTCAAATGTCACATGTCAATCAAAGCATAAATTTTGTGTTAAAAAAAACTAAATAATTTCAATACTTAATATAATATTTGCTATAAGCAGTACCAACTTTCGTATATATACATATATTTTTCATCTTATTTGTTTTCATTACAACTTTTATTTTAAGTCATTAAATGTACTTGAATTTCCATTTGATGTCGTTATAAAGAGATGCCTTATTTTTATATTTTTTGTGATAATAATAATTATTTCTATATATAAATATGTATATACATACATAATTCAAAAATGAATTAAAATTAAACTGTTTAAAAATGAATATAAAAAAGTGTTTTTTAAATAATTTAGTATAAACTGATTATTAATAACCAATTTTTTAATTAACTACAAATTGGTTGAAAAATAAGTAACTATGTAGTAGTCAATTAAAAAGTCATGCAAACATGGCCAATTGATTATTGCCTATGACATGCCCATGTCAAAATAATGATTCGGTGACAAGGAAAAAAAGTCACTTAATCCACTATATGTGGTTATTAAAAACCCAATTTGAAGTTACTTAAAAATGTGTTTGACTTCCTACAAGGTACATACACACACGCATATTTATGTATGTATATGCTTTGCTCTAAATTTTGTAAAAATAACAATTATTTAATTTCTTGTGAGGTAAAATTTTAATTTTCTTATTTGTTATTGTTTATTTCACAAACAGCTAATTGCCCAAAATAAAGAAAGACGAAGAACATTTTTCTCTCGAACTCTCTCTCATTTACCTAATCTTGCAGTACGGGGACAGTTGTCATGTCAACCCAGTGTTGAGTGCGGTATCACACCTATTTATATATTGTTCAGAATATAAAACTATTAGTCTTGAACAAATCTTTAATTGTACCAACAAAAATTTTATTCGAAAATTATTAAAACCAATAACAACACTATTTGATAAGAGACTTAAGGTTGTATGAAATAACACGCCCAAAGAAATAACTTAAAAAAAATAATAATGACAAAACTTGCGAAATATGTCCACACATTTTGGGAGTTATTATGAAATAATTTCGAAATATTGGAATTAATTTCATTTTATTTTGAAACTACATACATATATAATATAATTTTTTTGGTAATAATTTTTTTTATAAACAATATTGCAAATGAACTTCGAGCAGAAAAATTGTTGTTGGGTCATTTTTCATTCTGGAAAAATTTTAGGACTCATTTAATTTGTTTGGGATTTATTTAATTTTATTAAATATTATATTCGATATGGAATTTCCTAAGGCGGCTTTATTTAGTGAGGGGTTTTTTATATGTAGCTGGCTTTCGGCCAGGCGTAAAAATATTCTACTCTAAGGTATTTAAAAAAACGGCTACTCTCACCAACTGCCCATTTCATGTCGAAAGAATTTTTTTATTCTGATAATTAAATTTCAAGCAAAAATAAATTCTAAAATTTTGTTTTTGAATCAAACGTATTTGTACGAATGAAAAATAAATTCAAAATGCTTTCGACGCAAAAAATTCAGGACATACATATATCCTATATTTTGGGTTTTGTTTCATTGCGACCTTTTTCGTTAGGCGTTCTTTCATACAGCCGATACTCCCAATAAAGTTTTACTTATTAACATTATCATTCACTTAATTTGCTAAATTTGTATACACTCTCCCAAAACACATGATCCCTGTTCACTATCCCAATAATAAAATTCGGGACACATTAGCTCATATGCGATTCCATTGAAACATTCTATAAATTTATGACAGTCATTAGGATCGGAATGATATTCAGTATTGTTGGCAATACACACGTTCGGCTTGAAGGTAGGAATTGTCTGGGTTTCATCTTCATTTGTAGTTGATTGATTGGAAGAATTTATTGTAATTAATTGCGTGGTGGAAGAGCTTTCTTTTGACGTGCTAACATGTTGTGGGCATTCACCTTGCACACACGCCACTTGTGTCGTGTTCCAATAATACAAATTGGGGCAGCTACGAATATAAGCATGACCATGGATACATTCTATGAATTGAGTACAATTATTTGGATCTGCAAGATATTCTGTGTTAGTTCCCTGGCAGATGTTTGACTCGTCTGTACCGGTCGGTTGGATTGTTGCAGTGGTGGTGAAATCGGTAGAGGATTGGCCATTGGTTGTTTCAGTAGATTCATTTGTTGTCATTATATCGGTGGCTATATCTGTTGTTTCAGGGGAAGATGCTTCGCTCTCTGTAGACATGCTAGAATTCGTTGTCGCATCAGTAATTCCACTGGAAGTTGGTGCATTTTTGGTTGAACCGCTTTCGTTAGTACCACTGGAAGCTTCTTCACTGCCAGTTGTTCCTACAGAAGTTGTTTTTATCGAGTCACTTTTTGTAGTTCCAGAAGTTGTTATGCTTTTAGTAGAAACATTTTCGGTAGATCCACCTGCAGTAGTTTTATTAGTTGCTGTTCCAATTTCAGTAGTCTCAGTAGGATTTATTTCCTCAGTAGTGGAACTGTTTACAGAAGATGTTGTGTCTCCTGTAGTTCCTATAGGAGTTGTTGGTTCTATAGGAAAGCCATTATCGTTTGATCCAGTAGTAGTAGTTTCATGTGAGCTTAAGACATTTTCTGTGCTTCCATTGCTAATTGATGTGCTTTCTGATGTACTTTTAAAAGTTGTGGTGGGCATTGATCCCTTGCTGGAACCATTTTCAGTTGTTGCGCTTGCTGTTGAAAAGTCACTTGCAGACGGGCTTACGATTTCTGTTGGGACACTTGTGGCAGTTGAAGCTAACATGGAACCATTTTCGTTAGTTGCAGTTTCTGTGGTTGCAGTTAATTTGGAGCTGGCCTGGTCATTAGTCGTTGTCTCCGTTATGGGTGCGACTGTTTCTCGGGTTGGAGTTGATTGTTCTTCGTCTTTAGTTGATTCTGTGTACCGATTATCGTCTATAGTACAAGCAACGATTTGCTGGTTCCAATAAGTACCTTCGGGACATTTTATTAGCGTTGGTTTTCCACCGATACATTGGCTATAGTATTCACAATTTTCAAAGGCAATAATTTCTCCTTCCTCACATTGTTGGGTTACAGAGGTAGTTTCTTCTGTAGTGAAAGTTGAAGTATTATCACCTGTTGAGTCCTCTGAAGTCATTACTTTTGTAGTTGATGTTTCTGATGTTGAGGAAATTTCTGTTGAGTTGTCTATTGAAGCAATAGTTGAAGAAATGTCGTTTTCGTCCTTCGTTGTTGAGATTGTAGATGATTCGGTTGAAGGTTCTGTGGAATATTCTGTTGTAAAAGCTGATGAGAGCTCTGAGCCCGTCACCACTGTACTCAATTGTTCCGAGGTAGACGTTTTTGTTGAAGAACTGTCTTTATAATTTTTGGTTGTTGAGATTGTGGACGTTTCACTTGAAAGTTCTTTGCAATCTTCTGTTGTAGAAGTTGATGAAAATCCCGAAGTTATTGTAACTTCTGAAGTTTCCGAGGAATTTTCAGAAGTTTGAGTTTCTGTTATCAATGTTGTTATTGCTGCTGATGTATGAATATCGGACGATGACTGACCAGAAATTTCAGTTTGTTCGGCTCGTGTTATGTCTTCCGTTGATGGTCCATCTGTTGTTGAAACTCCAGATGAAGATTGATTTGTCGTTTGCTCCGTTGAAATTTCCGATGAAGATTGATTTAAAGTTGAAGTTTGTGTTGCTGTTATTTCATCTGTACGTTCTGTTCCGGTGCAAATCTCGGTTTCACCTTCCGTTGTCGCTGTAGACTTTGGTGTCGTTGTAGCTTTTGTCGTAGTTGTTACTTCAATCGTAATCGTTGTAGCATTTGTCGTAGTAGAGGGCTCAGTTGTCGTTGTAGCTTTTGTAGTTGTACCAACTTGCTCCTTGCAGTGATCACCAGACCACTGACATGTCAATAACTTTTGATTCCAATAAAGGGGTGCAGCACATTTTTGCCTGTATGGCATACCGTTGCTACATTGTATAAAATAATGACAATTGTAAGGATCGGCATGGTATTGACCACCTAGAGAACATACATTTTGGCTTACTATATCTTTTGTAGTTTCTGGTGAAGTCGTAGAAGGAGCCTCAGTACTTGTTCTTGATGTTTCAGTGTTCTCTTTTGTTGTATTCGTTGTAGTTGAAGCTTCTATTGTAGTGGTCTTAGTTGTTGGAATTGTTGGCTTTTCTGTCGTTATAGCTTCCGTTATCGTTGTACAGTTCGGTGTCGTTGAAGATTTCGTCGTAGTTGTTTCCCCAATCGCCATCGTAGTAGCGTTTGTCATAGTAGAGGGCTCAGTTGTCGTTGGATCTTCTGTTGTGACCGTTGTAGCATTTTTCGTAGTAGAGGGCTCAGTTGTCGTTGTAGCTTTTGTAGTTGTACGAACTTGCTCCTTGCAGTGATCACCAGACCACTGACATGTCAATAACTTTTGATTCCAATAAAGGGGTGCAGCACACTTTTGACTGTATGGCATACCGTTGCTACATTGTATAAAATAATGACAATCGTAAGGATCTACATGGTATTGACCTCCTTGAGAACAAGGATTTCCATAAATTCCGTTACTACTTATTAAAACTTTAGGCAATGTGTAGGCTTTTGTAACCAAAACGTAATAGAAAAGATTCAAAATAATATCAAATATTTTCATTTTTCTAACTCGCTGCTTGTAAGCCACTTAAATGTAACCGTTTGAATTTATTTGACACACTGCGATCATTTATAAAGTTTTAATTTTTTATACACAATTTTATATAGGATTTGTTATACTAAATAGATGTGCAATTACTTTTTCTAATTTGTTATCTTGCGATCGTACAAATTTGTACAACTTGTAATCAAATATTAGTTTCAAAAAAGAGGAACAACCTTTGTATGTGCTAACAAGTGATAGTAGCTGCGATCAATAAAACAAACAACAAACTTTTATTATTTGTGCAGAAATTAACAACAAGAACACAATAATTTTAATTAATATTCAGCTAGACACGGGTTCTATATTTCTTTCTATCGGCAATAAAGTATTTTTTACTAAACAGTCTTAAGTCCATTTAATCAAGAAATTATAAAATAATTGTATTTTCCCAAAGTTGTTCACGCCTTTATTTAATTCATTATAAAAGCCTTAAAGTATGTTTTGAAATTTTATTTGATACAAACACACTTGCACACACACACTCCATTTGTACGAGAAACAGCCTTATCAAACTGAGATAACACATTTCAACTTATGATGTATAACCAAATCACGGCTACCAGTCAAGCACTTTTGTCTTTTTTGAAAACACAAGAAGTTTTGTCAGGCAATTACATAAATCGCTCTAAGTCGATTAAAAATTATAAAACATTATGCTAAAATTTAAAATGAGTTTTTTAATGCAAAATCAAGAAAAGTGTGTCACTGTCAGAAAATAAAGAAGCGATATGTACAACAACATATTTTGCTGTATTCGTCTTATGCAGCAACTAAAACTTTATTATATTATTTTTTTTTGGAAATATTTCTTATATTAACAAAATTTCCAAACTGAACACTAAGTACATCTTCTAAAAGTCTATATCAAAACATTTTTGTTTTGAAGATTTCGAAGTGCTAAATAAAAAAAAAATATTGTTGTAGTAAAGGCTCTTTACATGGTAATACATGTATATCGGGTATGTGAAAAATTGAAAAAAATCTTATCATGTAAACGCAAATTGTTATGAGTAAGAGAGAATACGGATGACAAGCGTTCTGTAAATGTTTATTTTCTAATCCATTTTATAAACTTACGTATACTCATTTTACCAGAGGTGTCTTTTCAAGAAAACATTAGCAGCTTTAAGAGTATCTACTGAATTTGGCATTTTTTCTATACAAGAATTACAAAAACAACTAAAACAAATCCATGTTGTTTTTGTAAATACTGTAGAACTGTAACGACCACCTATTTCGTAGCGCAGACTTGTGATTTTATTAATATTATCCGTGTAAACATAAAAAATACCTGCAACAGACTTTTGTTCTCTCTTCTTATAACAAAGAGAAAATCATAATATTTTGTGGTAATACAAAGTATTACCACTTTGTATTACCATGTAAACTCACCTTAAATAATTTAAATTTCAAAAATTATTAATTGTTATGGATTAGCTATTCTACATACATACATATATGCATTTCGTTGGTAGCTAAATACCAACTCATCAGTAGATCCTTATCATTTATGTTATGAAACTTTTCAAACATAAATGTTGAGGATCTACCGATAAGTTGGTATGAGGTTTTCCAATAGGGATGATGTGATTTTGAAGTGATGTTTCGGCCATTTGTAATTTGTAAAAAAATCATTTGTTTTTCATTGTATTCAATAGTGTTTACAATTTCATTATGGAGAAATATACGCAAGAACAACTTTGCTGATTTTGCCTTGGAACAACTTGAAAACGATAACGATTTTTTTAAGAAAATGATCTTCTCCGATGAGGCTCACTTTCGTCTAAGTGGTGCGGTAAATCAACAAAACTGTCGGTTCTGGTGCAAAGAAAATCCACAAAATATTAATGGAAAACCATTACATTAACCTTAATTGACAGTTTGGTTTGGTTTTTGGTCAGGTGGAACCATCGGTCATTCGTACTTCTTTCGAAATGAAGCTGGTAACACCGTTACTGTCACTGTAGGGCGGTATATATCGATGATAACCAATTCTTTATTGTCGAAATTGGAAGAAGTTGATCTTGACAACATTTGGTTCCAACAAGACGGAGCTACGTGCCACCCAGAAAATGCAAGAATTGAATTATTGCGAGAAAAGTTTAGAGATTCGATTATTTCAAGAAATTGTGATATTGAATGACCTCCAAGAAGTTGTGATTTACCACCATTAGATTATATTTTGTGGGGTTATTTGAAGTCATTGGTCTTTCGTAATAAACCAGACTCTCTTCAAGCTTTACAAGTCAATATTGAACGTGTCATTCATGATATACGACTTGATTTAGTGGAAAAAGTGCTCGAAAATTGGGTTCATCGAATTCGTTACTGCAGAAGAATTCGTGGAGACCATTTGAATGACGTTTTATTTAGAACTTATTTGTATCGATTGTACTTCACATTATCATATTTTGAAAAATGTCTTGGGTTGCTGGTTGTGATTCAAGAAGAAAAATTTTTAATTACTAGTCATTGTAAGATCGGCATGTTTGTAAACTAGTCGAAGTTGTGTTTGGTTGGACTGGCATATATTTTACTGTTTGGTATGTTTGATAGCGGCATATTGTATGAAAAGAATATTTTGTTTTTTGCATTTTCGTGTGTTTGGGTAGTTTTCATTGAGAAGAAATTGTTGCTGAACAATATATTACAGAGAATTTATTTTAATTTTGTGTGCTAGTAAAAAATTTTACTAGTTGTCAAGTACAAAATTTTTTTTAGAAAACTGGAAATTTATTTGTTATCAGGTAAATATTTTTCTAGTTTTCACATAAAATTATGGAATATGAGGGGAATTTTACTAAATATATTAGTTTTTTTAAACCCTGTATTAGAGCATGTAAATTTTCTTAACACAACTGTGGTAGCTCATCAAAAATTCTAGAAACACTGACCTCAGCTGTCAAGTTATAAATGCATAAAATTATTATTTACAAAAAAATGTAAAAAAAGAAGACTAAAACTTTGCAAATTAAATTAATTAGTTACAAAATTAAATTTTCTTTTTCTAAAAATAGAAATATGACGGCCTGGCTTGTATGTCACAAGTTGATGTTTATTTTCATTTTCAATTGATCAAATATGCACTGCTTTCTTTGTTCATGATTTTTTCAGTGCAAACGAAGAAAAATTAAGCAAATTGCAAATACATACATACATACATACATTTTGTTGTTGTGTGGTGCAAATGTACGCACATTCGCACATTTGCATCGTTTGCACACTTTGCACTAACCATAGTGATTACCCTTATTAATTAATTAAGTAGAGGTTTTTACTCATTCGAGGTGCTCCAAGTTGAATTTTAAGCTTAAGCTATGTACAGACGATTGTCAGAT
Organism: Lypha dubia; assembly: GCA_947311025.1. Classification (NCBI taxonomy): domain Eukaryota; kingdom Metazoa; phylum Arthropoda; class Insecta; order Diptera; family Tachinidae; genus Lypha; species Lypha dubia. The sequence goes on from OX371263.1 coordinate 4,482,506, forward strand.
ATTGTAAGATAAGGCAATATGCTGACAACATACTGACAATGAAAAATTGCTACCAAAAGGTAAATTTTAAGTTCAGACGATTGTAAGAAAACCTTACAATTTCATTGCCAGACAATTGTCAGCCAATAAATTTATCTACCAACAAAAATTTTCAGTTCACACGGTTGTCAGATTGTTGTGTGGCAAAAATTGCCAGATGTGTTGTTAAACATTGTCAGAACTGTCAAAGCTAATAGTATTTATGGACAGCGTTGCCAATAGAAAAATTATCTGACAATGGCACCATGCATGCATCAATTTAAATACATCTGCCAATAAAAAAGAGCTTACAATGTCTGACAATTATCTGACAATTGCAAAGTAGAGTGTACACACGATTGTCAGATGTCTGACAATATTATTGTCTTACAATGAACTGACAATGCTTTTTCTGGCAACGTTGCAAGACAAAAATTGTAAGTTCAGACGGTTGTCTGACATTTTCTGAACATTTTTCTGTCAATATTGTAAGATCTTCCAATCTTCTGTACATAGCTTTAGCTATTTTTAAAATTGTACATCATAATATTATGACGAGCAGAGTAACCAAGCAGTTATATTCGGTATATCGCTCTTTAGAAGATTTTCTTACGCTTAAAAAAAAACCAAAAGAGTATTCGATACATTCGTGGACGTAACTATTCTCGATTACAACATTTTCTAGGCCGATTTATAATAAAAGTATGCGTATCGCTAAAATTTAGATGAAACTTAAATTTGCAAAACAATTATTACATAATGTTCACAAAGGATTACTAAAGTTAGAGACGGTTTATCAAACGGTTTTTTTAGTAACCAGATTCTACTCTGTAGTACAGAGCTGTAAAAGAGTGACTCAAATCTGATTTTTAATTCACAATGAAAAGCATTCCTAATGAATTAAAAAAATCTTGCAAGCATTGAAATCACTTAAAAATTAATTGAATTAAAGTGTGAATGAATTCAACATGAAACAAAGTCTTAAATTCATTTATTTTATTCACAAATAAGAATTAAATTAAAATTTAAATGCATTTTCGATGATTTAAGGGAGGGGAATTGTAAGCCAGTTTTGATTCACTGTTTTAAATTGGATTAACATCATAAAACAAAAACTGTTGTACGATTTAAAAACTTGTCCAAAAGTATGTATCCAATTGCTGTTTTCAAAAATTATGCGTCAACAAACTTAATCTAAAGCCCACTATTCTGTTTAGTATTCCACGCGGAATGCTTCAAAATGCATGTACAAAAAATCAATCAATTAAGTACCATAATTATAAAAAATTGCACAACAGCGTATGAGGTGAATAGATAATTTTTGGAAATTTTATCCCAACTATAGAAATAAATGCAAACATTAATTACAATTCTTTTTCCTTATGCCATCGATAATGCATTCAAATTTTAATTAAATTTTTTTATTTATATGAAGTTAATGGATTCAAGATTTTTAATTCAAGACGTATTCACTAAAATTTTAACTCAATTCATTATTTTGTAAAACGAATTATATTTAAAGTTCGTTTTTCATTATGAATGCATTTATACTTTGAGTCAAATAATTTTTTGGGCACAATAATGCATTAAAAAAAGTTTTAATTCAATGCTTGAATGATTCTTACTTTTAATTCAGAAAAGAATCATTTTTTTACAGCTCTGCTCTGTACTTTAAGTTTGACAATCGTGTTCCCTTATCGTATCTTTTATTTATTTAAATATTTTTATTTAAACTTTCCCTTATTAATTATACAAAAGCATGAAAATTTATCGAAACATATTACCGATAATAAGATTTAATTATCTATCGAATGTTTAACAAAACAAACAAAATATCTAACAACGGCCAAAGTCAATTAATTAAAGATAAAAATTTATATTTAACGTCATTCAATTTAGAGTTGTTTTTTCAATACAAAATGCAATAAAAATCTTCCGATGCAAAAATAGTTATCGAAAAACGTTTCAACATGAAAGGTAATTATTGTGATATTATTAATATTGAAAACATAGTATTTCTAATAAAAATTATATTTTCATTAGTTTTAATTATTTTGCTAATGATGACAGTGTTCTGTCAGTCTTTTCACACTGGCTACGATCAGCTTTGCTTACAGGAAGATAATGACTTTTTGAAACATCCTCACGATTGTCATAAATTTATAAGATGTAGTCATCAGCGAGCTTATGAATTTCAATGTCCTTCAAATTTATTATGGCATCATGAGATCAAAACATGTGATTTATCTAATCGTACTCAGTGTAAACTATACAAAGAAACTGATAGTGCTAAATATAACAAAAATCTCTTAAATGACGGGGTAAAGGGAATAAACGGAATTAACGGAATATATAAAGACAATTTAGTGAAATATTCTCAAATAGAACATGATTTCCCTAAGAAATTCTCAAAGCTAACGGAAAAAATTAAAAGGGGCGTTAACACTAAGAGAAAATGTAAAACTAGAATTAGAGAAAATGTTAAAACAACTGTTAACATAAATCACACTGGAAAAGCTGTAACAGAGAGAATTTTTACAGTCTCTGCTGGTAACATAGCAGAAGCTTATAACAGATATAATGCAATAATGACTGAAACTCTCCACGAAAAGAATATTATAAAATCAATTTTAAATTCCAATTCAACTGAGCAAATACCTACAAATTACGAATTAATAGAGATAAATTTTACAAACGGCTCTGCGCAAAATATGTCAGATTTCGCAAAAGAGAATAACAGTTCGGATCACCCAGATAAGGTAAAAGACATAACAGGAGGGTCTGTTAATACTTCGATTCTAAGAGACGTCTCTACTGATAAAGCAACACAAGTAGAAAATAACTATAATAGTTCAATAGAAACTGTAACTGAAAATAGTTATGTTAACTTAACAGAGACAACAGTGGCAGCTCATAATACTGAAACTTCTACACACAATCACAATACTACTGGAGAAAATACCAATGTTGTTAGTTTAGATGATTTAAAAAGTACAACCGGAACTCGAAATAACAGTGAAGAAATTTTCTTTAATACCGCCACCGTTAAATCAACAGACAACATAAGTTTTACTACCAAAGATTGTGTTTTTCAATCTACAAAGAGTTCAAACCACACAAAGAACAACCAGATTTTAAAAGATATTATGATGAAAACAGCAACTGAGGACAAAATTGTTAACTTAACAGACACTTATACATCCCACTTTTATAGCTTGAATAAAGCAGAGAACTCCCAGACAGCTGAATCAAGTGAGATCGCAAAAGAAGTTACAGATTCTTTAAATTTGACAGATCTTTATACTGTAAAATTACCAGATAAAAAGGCTGAAGTATTAAGTAAACTAAATCCCATTAACTATTTAAAAAATTACACAATTGATATGATCATGCCAATAGACTTTGATTTTTCAACACAGACAATAACTGACAATAAATCTGTTGAAAATTACAAAAAATCCGAATTTTCGACATCACTAGAAGTAAATTCGTTTATTTTAACACCGACAAAGTCCGCAAGTTATGCGGAACCTGTTAAATCAACCAGTACATTTCCAGATTATTATACTCTTAAATTAACAGAGAAAGATTCGTTAAAAAATTCTGCTGATACTGATAGCATAAACATTTCGACAAATGTCATGTATTCTACCGGTATTGGAGCAATTTCTGTTAATCTAACAAATTTGACTTTAACAAGTTATTTGGAACCTGTTAAATCAACCACTACAATTGCTGATAATACGCAAAAGGCAACCCTATCACCATCTTCTAGTCAGATGACAGGAGAAAAGACAGATATAAGCTTAACAGATAACACAATTGTACGCATAAAAATTCCTATTAAATTTTTAGAAAATTCCACAGATTCTGTTGGCATGAATATTTCAACAGAATTTACGTTTTCAACAGCAGAGACAACATTATCAGCTTATTTAGAACCTGTTAAATCAATCACTACAGTTGCTGATAATGCAACAGAGTGGAAAAACGAAAATATAAATATCGCAGAAAATTTCACTCTTAAGTCAACAGAGTATGAGCTCAAAGTGATAAAAAATGCAGAAGAAAGTACACATACAAATAATTCAAAAGAAACTGTAACAGAAGTTTTAACAAAAGCTGTAACAAATATTTCTAAGCAAAATCTTAACAACACAAAACCAGCGGATCATAGAGAATCCTCTGAAAACTACAATGATTTAATAACTTTTTACTCACCAAATGTATCACATTTAACAACTGAAAGTTTTAAGAAAGTTCAAGTTGAATTTACAACAACAGCAATATCGACTCCAATTTCAAAGGACGATTTTGCATACGATAGTGCCACTCAAGATCCCCGATTACCGTTTCGCTCGATCGAGTGTCAGGGCCCAAATAATCGTCGTCAATTAAAGGCTCTAAAATGTTATCAATACTATCAATGTTTTGCCGGTTGGGCTTTTTTGCTCAATTGTCACGAAGGTTGGCGATTTCTGTCCGAGGAGGAACACTGTGTCTTAGATGTAAGTGCGGAATGTGCTTCCCAATAATATAATGATGTATAATTATTATTAAATGGAAGATATTAAAAGTAAATTCATAAATTAAGTTGATTGTAAATCAAATATTTGTTTAATACAGAAATTATAACAAGAGAAAATTAATAAAATATAAAACAATTAAAAATGGTATTAACAAAAATGTTTTCATTTACTTCTTTTAAAATGAGTCCCATATATAGACATTCAAAACGTTACGCACGTAAATTAAAGAAATGAATGTTCGATTCTAAAAGTTTGTAGATAGTTCTTATTTGTTAAAAAGTACGAAAGTATGTACATTAGGGGTATAACCAATTTTTGGCCCTAGCACCACGCGATGGCGAAGGTTGTGTTATTTACGAAAAAATTATTTTGGGGTCATTTCGGATAAAAAACCTCACCCACGAAAACGATTTTCTAAAATCTAATTTTATACCTCTTTGTTTTTGATTTTTCTGAAGCAGCTAAAGCATGAAATCTTCCAATTATAATTTTTTGGGTTGGCATTTTGCTCAATTCATGTAATGGAATGACGATATCTGGAATGTTTCTCGACATTGTTGTGCTATCTTTAAATTTTGTCAAAGCCTTTGTCCAAACTTTTGCATTTTTCAAAACGCTTAAACGACTTCTTTTAAAATCCATTGTTTTTAAGTATTAAACACAAACTCGGAATATTTGAAACACATTAATAATTTTCTTTGAATAATAAAAACAATTAAGGTACATAACGTAATTTTCAATGACATACATTCAGCTTTCTAAGTATTTACACAAATGTTAAATGCAGGTGATATATTGATAAAAAAACTTGTTTGCGCCTTTTAGGTAAATAAATAAAAAAAAATCATTTAAAAACTTTACCGCGTTTGGTGGGTGAACTTTTTTGACAACTGCGAAAAAGTAATAGCATTTTTTTATATAATTTTCAATGGCCTATTCGACTATGCTAGGGCCATTATGATATTTGCAAAAAATTGCAAAAAGTTATATCCCTAATGTACATATGTATGTAGTACTCTACATTCTTTTTATATTCCCACAAAGAACTAATACATATTCGAGAGCTTTTTAAGGAAAGAAGAACCAACCTAAATCGTACTTAAAGCAGGTCGAATCGGTATATATTAAGAAAATCAGTCGTATTGAGTGCCTTTAGTTAATAAAGTTTAGTAGTATCTCTCGTACTACCTGACTAACTTCTTGTGTCAGCAGGGATGGTAAATTCAATAGAATTCATATTTGAATAGTACTGCAGTACTCCAAAAACACATTTACGAATTTAATAATATTTAGTCGTATTTATTGTTCGCTATTTCAGACTCTCATAACCATTTTTGTAATAAAAAAAGACGACATGTTTTGTAACTGTAGTCGCAAATTTCCAGAAAATTTTACGAAATCTGAATTGTGAAATATGTACACTCAAAAGTAAAAAACGTGGTTGGACAACATCTTTAAAATTATATTCAAAATAAAACGAATGCAATCATTAAGTTTTTTGCGATTATATTAAATTTTTTAATATTAAACGATTATTTTGTTTTTATAATTTTTAAAAAATGCTTTAAAAAATGTTTTTACACATTGAGGAAATTCTTGCAAAAAAACTTTAAATTATTTGACGCAGCCTAGAGTTGTATATTTGACGCCGTCGCTGAAAATTTTTCAACTTTGATAATTTTTGGTCGCCACCGATGGTACTTCTGGCTCTCTGCACTTACGTATGTATACATATGTATATCGGCATCGACTTATATCTTATTACATTTCTTACGTGACGACAACAACCTTTTTCTGCAGTTTCCGATATGAGTACGGTGACCATCCGTCCTTTTTTAATAAGGACAGTCCTCTTTCTTGACACAACGTCCTTTTAAATTTAAACAAAATAAATTGTCATTTTTTAATTGAATTGTCCTTTTTTGTCCTTCCTTTTTGATGGCTAATGTTCTTTTTTAGTTTCCAAAATTAACTGCCTGGTCCACGATGTCGACCGCTATCGCTCGCTTGCTTTTGTGACGACAAACAGCTGATTTGCGCCCCACTAAGAGTTTTCAGCACGACAAGTCGATCGACAATCAATGCGAGCGATAACGTAAGCATTCTTGTACAAATTTGCGCCCCACTAAGAAATATTGTACGACAACAACTGTCAAAATCAGTCACTTGCTTTTTGGTTGTCGACTGAGAAATTAATTTGACAAAATATATAAAAAATTGGTTATTTTATAAATAATTTTAGAAATTTCATGATGGAAAATTGATATGTAGGTATTCATGTATATAAAGATGTAAATATTTTGATAAAAATATTCTTGTACAGCTAATAATTATTTATTACCAACAACATTTTTCAGCCTTAAAAAGGCAAATCTGAAGCAATATCAAAAAATTATTTTGCTATACGTTATTTTTCACAAAATTGATTTATTGAAAACATATGTTTTGTGTTTACATTTGACGCACGGCATATTCAAGAGGTGAGCTGACTAGCACAGCTGACTCAGATAGCTTTAGATCAAATTTGCATACTAACTGATACAGTTTTACAGCATACACAAATAATTGTTACAGTTTGTAAAGCATTTTTAAGAAATTGTTAAATTTATTTGATTGTTTCAATAAAAAAGTGAGTATTTTATACCAACAATATACTAGTTGTTTTTTGTTTGTTGTACTTGTTATCGAAGTGTGCATACCTGGTAGTTGTGCCACGTTCAAATGGCCATATTTATGGCTCAAATAACATGGAATATTTGATGTGGCAATATAGTCATTTGACAATGATTACGTTAAGCACTTAAAGCCAGACGACCGACAAGTCGATATTTAGTGGGGCGCTTAAGCGATCGATAGTGAGTGACTTGCTGTCGCTCGCTTAAGTTGTCGATCGACATCGTGGACCAGGCAATAAAAGTTTTATTTTCTCAAACTACCGCAATTTTAAACTCAATACAATATAAATTTATAACCATCCAAGACAGGAATTGCCTGGCAACACTGAAAAGTGTATGTTCAATGTGTCAAATTTTCTGTTGGCTTTCAAATGGACTGTGCAGAATTTAAATTGTTTTTATTTTTATATTATTATTATTACGAATAAACGTAATTATTATTTGAACTTATATTGATTTACATATGAAAAGTAATATTATCAGGCTCAAGTTCAGTTTTATTGAATTAATGAAAATTCAAAATTACTAAGAATTTTTGTATGTTGGAAAATATTATTATTTATGTATGTATGTATATCCAATCAGTTTTTAGCAGAACGTATCAGTACTGATTTCAAGGCCGCTACACCTCTCATCAGCGTTCAAATGTCCATCTTTACAATTTTCGTAAAGTGGATACTAAGTGAGAAGAATATCAACTATTTAACCAGTTTTCAACAGAAATAGAATATGAGAATTAATTTTTAATTCAATTTTTATTCTACAATGAAACAGTGCTGGTTAGTACGAAATTCCCTCATTACTGTTTGGAACTAATAATCAACAGAAACTCATAGTCCGTTATCATCAAAGTATTCTACTTTGTATTCTAACGTTTTTGTTGTTTTTACTCTATATTAGGGACATTCACATATTACTGTGACCCCTCTTATTAGGGTATGTATAGCTCGTGCCCATGGTGGAATAATAAGGTGCGCGCAAGAATACAACAATAAAAAACGACATGTATTTTGTTTGTGTAAAATTCATTCAAAATTGTCAAAACAAAGCTGTATACAAAACAAAACAAAAGTTGTTTTGTATGTATTTATTGGTTATGCAAAAACAAAAAGCATAACGTAAACAAAAATATTCATGATGGCGGCCAAAAATGTAAACAACTTTTGACAAGACCGAATTAACTTACCATATTTTTGCAGATTATTTAACGGTCAAAACACAACCCTACAAAAAAACATATTCCTTCTTGCGCAGACCTGATTATTAGACCATGGCTCGTGCCCAAGCGGAATTGATATTTTTATATTATTATTATTACGAATAAACGTAATTATTATTTGAACTTATATTGTAATGAGGGAATTTCGTACTAACCAGCACTGTTTCATTGTAGAATAAAAATTGAATTAAAAATTAATCCTCATATTCTATTTATGTTGAAAACTGGTTAAATAGTTGATATTCTTCTCACTTAGTATCCACTTTACGAAAATTGTAAAGATGGACAATTGAACGCTGATGAGAGGTGTAGCGGCCTTGAAATCAGTACTGATACGTTCTGCTAAAAACTGATTGGATATACATAAATAATAATATTTTCCAACATACAAAAACTCTTAGTAATTTTGAATTTTCATTAATTCAATAAAACTGAACTTTAGCCTGATAATTTCATATGTAAATTGTTTTTATCAAATAACATTGATATAATAAAACAAGTACATTCTTCAGAAAAATATCAATAATATATAATCCTTAAACTATTGTTTTTAGTTATTTTAATTTATTGAATTTTGTTATTTTTGTATTATTGGCTAAATTTAATTTCTTTGTTAATTTTGATTAATTAATTAATTTGTTGTTTTAACGACGTATGAACTTCTAGGCATATTTAATTTCTGTTTTAAACATTAAAATAAGTACATATGTACATATGTAACTATTCGTACTAGTCACTAATTTTACATTGTTTGAATTATATTTTTATTTTAATGATATAAAATATGAGGAGCCGCAAAACATGTGTAGTGTAATTTGTTCTCTAAGAAGTGGGGACTCAAAAATATATCACGATTTCTGGGAAATGAAATAATGTGGGAAAAGAATTGTTAGCATTTGAATTGTTAGTGCTACTTTATGTTGTTGTTTCTGTAAAAAAATTTTTTTTTAAACAATCTGCGAAGTGTTATTTTGAGAGAATTTAAAAATTACATTTATAGAACAACGTCTGGTACTTTCACATGTTTTACTTAAAGTTTTATCAGGAACACGTATGAATGACGGGTGACATGAAACTAAAACCAAAAACGTAATTTTCTAATTTTTTATAATTCTCATTTAATTTATTACCTAAGATATGCCATGGATATGAATTTCAATATGTGGGCCACCCATCAAATCAAGAAAATTATGTTATTTGTGTGCCAGGTGGCGGAGTGGAGAAAGAATGTGGCTCCAATCATTGTTTTGATGAGCGTAATCCACCCTGTTCCGATAATTGCAATGCGAATATAAATGCGGCTGATCAAACGGTGAAGAACAATTGCAACGATGATGATACTCCTCTATTGGATCGTGTGGTTAACGACAAAGATTATGGTTCCTATTATATATGTGTGGGTAAAAATATCGATCCTTTACCACAAAATTGTCCTACCAATCACCATTATTCGGAAGAAAAGAAAACTTGTCTCAACTTCCATGAAGCCAATTGTGCGGCCACCTCTAAATGGTGTAAAAAGAAGAGAGCTGGTACACGGCTGCCCCACAACAATTGCTATGAATACTATGAGTGTCAAGATGAAAATACTCTTAGGAAATCCTGTTCATATGGTGAATATTTTGATAAAAATTTAGGTAAATGCGTCGGCGGCATTTGTCGAGCAGATCTGAGAAACTTATTACATATTTTTATATTTTATTTGCGTTTTACGTCAATAATTAGAAAGCTCGTAAAAATATGATCCTTTCACTTATCGCAGTATGTTTCGATATATGAGTATATAAAGATTTACAAGAATATTACTTAGGCTTAGGTTCAGTTTTTTGAACGAATGAAAAATCGAATTACGAATATCCAATCAGACTACCAGAACGTACATATCAGTAAACCAATTGGGAAAGAATATCAACTACATATTTATGAAATATTTCAACTGTGGCTGGCGTTGCCTGCAGTGGTTAGCGCGTTGAAAACTAAGTAAACAATGAATTGGGGCCTGACCAGAGCAAGTCAATCAACAGCATTTATTTCTCTAATGTACATTAGTGAGACATTCTATTCATTCGGACTATTAAAGTGATGAAGGCATAGGACTTGTCACTAAAAACTGTGTTCCCACAGCGATTGATGCTGTTTCAAGCAATTGTACACAACATCGCCCTCCTGCGTCGGTTAGCAGAAACATCGGCAAAGTAAAACAATTAATAAAATGCCTGCTAATACAGCTTAACAAAAACTTGGTCCTTAATTTGATCTCAGTACTTTTTAGGCCGAACTTTTTTGGGTAGAAACTTGGCCTTATTTTCACATTTATGTATTTGTGCGGATCTCACTTCTTTTTTCTAAGTTGTTTTTGTATAAATATTTATATGTATTGCTAATCAGGGTTACCTGTGTACGAAATTTCAGCTTTCTAGCTATACTGGAAGTGCCCAACACAAAGAAGGGGCACCATAGTCGCCCAAGGTAAAAAGTGGCCGTTTAAAAACCTTTTTTGTTAATTTCTCATCAGGAGCTACCTGTGTACCAAATTTCAGCTTTGTAGCAATACTGGAAGTGCCCCCTAGTCCCCACGGGGGAAAAGTGCCCGTTTTCAGATTTTTCTGGTTGATTTCTCACCAACACCTACCTGTGTACCGAGTTTCAGCTCTCTATCTATACTGGAAGTGCCCAATAATATTGATGAGTCAGTGAGTTAGTGAGTGAATATGTACTAAAATATGGACTTTTCACACCTTAATATCTCAGGAAGCTTTTACGGAAAATTTTAACTCTGTAGGGAGGGAGACATTATCTTTCAAGTTTCATTATATTATGATCAAGAGGAACAAAGTTATGAGGGGATAAAAACAGCTCGAATGGGTTCGTGTAAATATACACACTGTGTGACCGGAACTTGGCCTGGCGCACTACCGTGCGCCTAGATATTGTGTTCTTGGAGTATGAACACGTAATAGTTGTCCATAAGATAAACACCTGTTTCCTAAATTGATTCCCATCGAAGAAAAAGTTTCTGTCTGTGACTTAAAATGATATATATATATACATACATACATATGTATTTAATCACTAAAATTGGTACATTATTCCCTTCTTTGCCTCTTTGACGAAATTCATAGTCAACAGTACAATACGCATATAAGAAACTGAAAATGTATAGATTTTGTTTCTTATATGCGAGCTTTCTTATAAAGAGAACACGCATATAAGAAAGATATTTTCTTATATGCGTCAGAAACAAAATTTAAAAAATTTCCTATGGAGTATGCAGATATATATATAACAGTTGATTTCTGGATATATGTATGTATGAGTATACTTATTGTTATAAAAATGCACTAAATAAAAATCCATTCAGTGAATTAGCTTCTTTTGCAATGAAGCTCTTAGTTTTGCCATTTAGCAATGCGGAAGTTGAAAGGGTTCTTAGTGCCATGAATCTCATAAAACGAAAATTAAAAATAGAATGATGGTAAAAACTATGAATTAACTGCTTTATATTATTGTGATTTGAAAAAACTAAATAAGTGTTGCGAAAGTTTTGATATAACGATCGATATCATTAAAAAATGCGATAAATGTCGAATTTGATTTATAAATAAATTTTACTATTACTTATCTAATATAAATTTTATAGAGATACTATACTAATTAAAAGCCACATGGGCATTTCCTCCAAATGGTCTACCAGAATTGAAAAATAATCGTTGTTTTTTATTGTTTATAATTGTAAAAAAATGCCTATATTTTTATATTAGAATGGTTTCATAGCATATCTTAGCTGTTTTAATTGAGGAAATTGGGCTGGAAGTGGAAAATTTTATATATTTTCTTTTTAAGTTACTTCTAAAGACATTTTTATATTTAATTATTTTACATGCAAAAAATATGTTATATTTGCAGTCTTTCTTGAAAATCACTCTACTGCAATCAATTAAGAAGTGAAAAGTGTAAGGAGAACAAAAAAAGTTCGATTAACGGTTAAGTTTTAGTCTGTTTCTTTTCTATATTTTAATCGAACGTTCGCTAACGAAAATATCATTTTATTTTAATTGATTTGCATTAAACGTCAACAGGAACACATTTTAATTATGCTCGGTGTCACTTATTTGTAAATAAAAAAAAAATTCTGGGTTACAATTAAATAAAGTTTTATTTATTTGCGAAATTTCGTACGTTCGCGACCGTAAGTAAAGTTTTTTTCTTAAACAATGCATTTATTTTCAAATATACTTTCGTAGATGGGTAAAACAGGTGATAAATCGCAAAATGAAAAACAAAATCATTATATTAACATAATTAAAAGCGATCCACAAAAACTAAACACGAAAACGACGCTTAGCATTAACAAAAAATAAAAAATATTTTATATTATTATTATGAATAAACGTAATTATTATTATAATACTTATATTGATGTACATATGAAAAGTAATATTATCAGGCTCAAGCTCAGTTTTATTGAATTAATGAAAATTCAAAATTAGTAAGAGTTTTTTATGTTGGAAAATATTATTATTTATATCCAATCAGTTTTTAGCAGAACGTATCAGTACCGATTTCAAGGCCGCTACACCTCTCATCAGCGTTCAATTGTCCATCTTTTACAATTTTCGTAAAGTGGATACTAATGGGGAAGAATATCAACTATTTAACTAGGTTTTCAACAGAAATTGAATACGAGAATTAATTTAATTTAATTGTTCGCAAATCTTTCGAAAACTCCAACTAGATAACATTATATGTGAATAATAATATATAAAAATTTAATAGCTCGATGCCTGCCGGTTTTGCTCACATTGACATAGAGGCGCAACCGTGTAACTGAAAGTCGTGTTTAGCAATGTTCAGCTGCGATCCGAAGGTGGCTTGTTATAACTTTGGACAGATAGTGAAGGTGGATCTGACGGCTAGCAAGAATAATCCTCAGAGCTTTTGGTTAGATTCTATATTGAAAAAAAAAAAAAAAAAAAGATTCTAAAATATTAAATAAATTGTTGTTTTATGTGTTAGCTGACGTAGTTAGGGATTTGAATATTATCAAGGGATTTTCTTTCAGTGTAGGAATCTTTTTCATAATGGCCTTTAAAGCTGTTTCAACATTTCAAATTAAATGTTAAACACGTTCATATATATATATATATATATATATATATGTATGTATGTACATATGTATGTATGGATATGAAATGAATTTTCGTGATACAATGTCAAACTTGATTGTACATATGAATAAATAAAAACTTTTAATATTTTTCGCTATTAAATAGGTAGATAAAATTAAAACGTTTTTTAGATTAAATATTTATTTAAGCGATAATTGTTCTAAAGAAAATCGTACGTAGTGATATTAAAGCATAATACATACGTAATAAAGCGATCTGCACGTAAGCTTATAACTTGACTGATAGGACTGCCAGATCCAGGTTGGAAAAATTCTTGACATCCATCAAAAAATATTAATTTTTACAAAGAATTGCACGGCAATAGTTTTATCATATAATTCAGTTTTATGTATATAAATGTCTTTTGTTTTTTATAAAAATATAAGTATACACATTCACTTTTATTTTTAATATAAAAGAGTGCATATAATTACATACTTATGTACATATGTACATTAGAAAGATTGAGGAAAAACATACATATGTACATACATATATATGTAGCTGAAAATAAATTCAACATTTTCAGTCTTTGAACGTTTATATAAAATAATATATGTACATACTTACATACATATGTATACAAAAATTATAATTTACGTATTTTTCCACTTTTCCATTAACTAATTAACTAATTAACTAATAATCAGTTGTTGATGAAAAGTGTTGAAAACTTTTTTAATCTTCATCGAGATTTATTTTTCTTAATAGTTCGGCTTTTATCTTCCTAAGGAAAAATAGATTTAAAAATTCTTGAAAAAATTTATAATTTCTTGATTCTTATAAAATGTTTTTTTTTACTAGAGTTTGATTATCATATGTAAGCTAATGAGTCCTAAAATTCCTTATGTTAATAAAAATGCGTAGTTAATTAAATAATTAAAAATTTTTTTTTTTTACTTTTATTGCTGATTGCTGAAAAAAGGGAATTGCTTAGTGTGAATACGGTATAGTGTACTTGCCCGTCAGATAACCCAAAAATAAAAATTTTGTGGATTAAACTTCTTGCAAACTTTTTCAAACAAAAAAGGTACATACATATTTTCAAAATCGTCCCATAAATGGAGTAGTAATGCGATATTTGGCAATTGGGCGAACAAGTTTCCCAATCGATATCCTGATTAGGACAAAAATAAACCTTATATAAGTTAATATAAAGGTAAACGAATTGTGTACGGCTTCCAGTTGGATACAAGATAATGTTTGGACATGGATTCATATATTCATTTTAAAGGTTGTTAATTTTCGATATAAATAAAGCCCGACGCTTTTTTGAACTACGATTTTTTTTATTAAATTAAGTTATTAGTGATTAAATAGTCCGTGCTTGAATCAATATATGTAGTTGATTTAAGAAAATCCGTACGGTTACCGCATTTTTGGCACCGCATGGGCGAGATTTACGGCCTGACCAACAATTTCGACTGATCGATATTGCTGGAATTGTAAACGAAAAATAACTCATTTGCGACCTTCTAACCATCCACTTTATTTATTTGTTTAGCTTTTGCTTCAATGAATCAATATTTAGTTGTGACAGAAATATTTTGTTCAGTTAAAAATATTGCTATCCTGTCTTTTCTTTGCGTGTAGCAAATTCTCATAAATATATTTTATGTATTCAGACATTTCAAATATTTGAATAAAACGTTTTAAACGTCTTTGTTAAAATAATTAGAATTGAAAAAAAAACATTTAATAAAGTAAATATTTTTCTGACATCAAATTAGATAAGAGGTTTTAGCGTATGTATTTGCGTCAGAGCATTATTGTACTGGCAAAGTATAACTACTGATATACAAATAAAATTGGTGAACAGCGTTTCTAGTAGTGATGTTACGAATACTTGTATTCATATTCGACTATTCCCCTATTTCAAGATTTTATATTCGTCTTCGTATTCGCATAATTCAAGCGAATATTTCTCGAATACTTTGCACATACTTTCGAAAAAAATAAGTACATAAGTTTAAAAAAGTACATAAAACGTACACAAATAAAGAACTGACATTTAATATCTGAAAGTGCACCGACACAGGTGGCTGGGCCATCTGTTAAGATGTGTTCTCCCAAACAGCACTGAATTACTAAAATAGCGCCAGCAGAGTGGGAAAAGTGAAATCTGAAAGTATGCCAGTAAAAAATTTAAAAATAGTGGACTTTAAATTCGGCATCGCAATATCATAATAATGTTCAATATCTATATTAGTGTTACATTTTTTTCAATTTATTGTTACTGACTCAAAGGGACGCGTTTTTTCCAATTAAATTTAAAATATTAAGATGCACTAAAAATAAAAATGAATATTTGTATTCGCGAATACTTAAAATTGATGCTCGTAACATCGCCAGTTCCTAGTTGAGTGGACTTATCCACAATATATAAATTTTAATTCAGTGATCAGGGGCGGATATCGTGGGTAAAATATTATTGTTTTATTTACTTATTTCGATTGAACAACATATTGTAGGTATATTGTGAGCGCCAAAATAAAGTAAACAAAAACTTTTGTCATAATACGTGTTCTATTTTAATTCTTTAATATGTAATTAAATTTAATATTTTTGTGCTTTTCGTATTTGTATATTATTATCTGCTAAGTTCTGAAAGAACAACAAACATTTCTTGCAACAGCATAAGCTATGAAACAAAAACTAAATCTAGTCCATATTTTAAGCGTGAAAATAAGTGTTTAAAGTGCATCTGTAGCATTTAGCGACTTCGCGGCGTACTGAAAAAATACCATTATATTTAGCTGCTTACTACTTTTTGCATTATGTTCAAACTTGATTAATAGTGTTATAAATGAAAACCAGAGCGAAAAATCCACTCAAAACTCTCTAAAAACCGTTTAATGTCCTTGAAAGGACACATGTCAAAAGATATGAATATTCTTCTGAAGTTGGTAAAGGTCGTACTATAATCAAACTCACATACTGCCAGAAAACACATCGACCAACAGTTTTAAGTTTTATTATTAAGTAACTTCTGTGTTACAGTTGCAGTGTGTATGGATTTGATATTTGATTTTTATGGTGAAGATTTCATTGGGAAGTTTTATTTTCAATTGAAAAATTAATACTTAAGTATTTTTCGTTCCCAAGAGCAATTTAAATGTTGTTCTTCGCTTATTTTTACATAAAGCAAGACATCGAATTTTTTTTACAAAAACCAAAAAGGGCAAGAGATAATTACTTTGTGTTAATACGACTTTTACATTATTTAGGAGTGGATAATTTTTTTGCCTTTCTAATATATGGGAAAGAATTCTTGGAAAAATATTGCCAAGCTTACAGGTTGCCTAGAAATGAGATGGAATTGTACTTATCAAGAACTTGGTCCTTATTTTGATCTCAGTACTTTTTACGGCCGAAATATTTTAGATAGGAACTTGGCCTTATTTTCACATTTGTGTTTTTGTGCGGATAGAAATAAAACGAAAAAAAATCTTTTTAACGGAAAGAAGGCGTTAAAGGAAAAAAAGTAGCAAAATTTAAATAAATCGATACATTGGAAAAGTTGCCGAATGGGAGACAAGTTTCCAAAAAGGATATCAAAAAACTAGTGACTGCATCATTCAAACGAAAAAAAAAACCAAAACGAAAAATACTCAAGTGGCTGGTATTCGCCATCAAATCCAATTAAGGTAACTGTCAAACAATCTTACACAGAGCTGGAATTTCTTTATTGGATATTCTTACAATTAGAGGTTTAAAATCTAAGGACGTAACTATCCTTTTGGGAGTTATAATTTCCCCCATGCAAATCCCAGCCGATGCCATACTTTTTCTGATCGTTATTTTCCGTTTCATTCTTGGCGCTTGCTCCAAAACTTATTTTCTTTTCAATTTTAATCTTGTCTCCAATACCAAACAGCCATTTGTAAATAGAACCATGATCATTGGTAGAAGCGTCTTCAAGTTTAACACTTTCGTCACTATCGTCGCTCCCCTTAATAACCAGTTTCTTTTCTGCGCTTAACAAATCTTCTAGATGTATGTAAGCCTCTTCCTCTTCCATTGGTTCATCATCGCTCTCGGAAACATTCTCGCCTTTATCTTCACCAGCTGCAGTTAAAGCAGCTTCGCTATCGTCATTCTCGCCAATTTCGTCCTTAATTATGTGAACCTCTTCCTTTTCAATTGGTTCATCGTCGTTGTCAGAAATACTCTCTCCCATATCTTCACTAACTTGATTTGAAGCATCTTCGCTATCGTAATTCTCGCCACTTTCGTCATCAGGTATGTAAGCCTCTTCCTCTTCCATTGGTTCATCATCGCTCTCGGAAACATTCTCGCTTCTATCTTCACCAGCTGCAGTTAAAGCAGCTTCGCTATCGTCATTAATTATGTTAATCACTTCCTCTTCCATTGGCTCATCGTCGCTCTCATTAATTGTTTCGTGATTTTCATTAATCGATACTACAGGAACGCTTACTAGCACATTTTCACTAATATCAGTATTTCCATTGCCAGAAGGTTTACTGAGTTTTCTATTTGCGAAAATATCATCATCTGGGAACACAATAGCGCCATCCTTGTAAAAGTTTTCCTGACAGGCTGTCAGAATTATCAGGCTTAAAAGGCAGCAGAAGAGTAAAGCTTTCATTTTTACTTAGAACTTGCACTTTTTATTCAAACTCTAAACTAAATAATTCTACAGCAAAATTTTGGGTTTTTATATCAAATACATACATATCTGTCAAATGAAATAATATTATCTTATAATTAAATTGTTTTACTGGTGATGGCTTTAGGAAACTGCGTAATAGGTAAAAAATAACTGCGTCATACTTTTAAGAGTACTGCTGGCAAAATATTAACTACATACACAGAAAGAAGAAAACTAAAATTAAAATATTGCTGATATTAAAAAAATAGTTGTTACTTTCAAAAATCTTTTGAGAACGAATGTATTATGATAATAAATGATTAATATAATTAATATAATGATTAATAAAAAAAGTCAATTTTCCAAAGATAATTTTATAAAAAGCATACATATGTATGTAATTATACAAACGTACCTGTTATATAGAGTACCATTAAAAAACCTTCGTTTAAAAATTAAATACCTTTTACAAAAACTACCATTTCTAAAGCGTAATTTCTTCAAAACAGATATTGCTTCTAAAAATTGCCCTTTATATTAAGCTTCCTTAGCTTTTATAACATTCTTTTCTCTTCAGTAAGTGCCATTTTTAAAGAACCAACGTTTGTAAGATTACATTTTCAAAACAGAGTTTTGAAATTCATATAACAACCAAACAAATATTAATTTTATGCAATTAAATAAATCTGCCTAAAATAGAAAAAGAACCAAGCAAGGAGCCCAACGTAAATTTATAGGGCAGGAACCCATCACGGC
Organism: Lypha dubia; assembly: GCA_947311025.1. Lineage (NCBI taxonomy): Eukaryota > Metazoa > Arthropoda > Insecta > Diptera > Tachinidae > Lypha > Lypha dubia. Next base: position 4,501,483 of record OX371263.1, read on the forward strand.
TCTACAAAAAAATTTTTGTTCTTCGTCCTAAAGTTTATTTTATGATTTTCTGGTTAATTATGAACAAAAACAAAAAGAAAATACCTTTTTCCGGTATAAAGTTTGCTTTTGTTTTCATCAGGACATTTTGAGCTTTGAACAACGTTAACGTTATTAAGATATCGTTCAGTCGATCTCCCAAGTACAAAAGCAAACTTTTTAATGTTATATATTTTTTTTGCGTCTAATTACCAACAAAAGAATCGAAATTTCATACTTTCAAGTTTAGGTCAAATTTTGTGTTGACCCGTGTTATTAATTGTTCTTCCAAATCAATTTTATTTAATTAATTTTTAATTTATTACAAAACCTGTTTTCTTTTTATTTTGACAAATTAAATGATGGTAGATGTTAGATGTTGTACATGTGAACGCATGTTTCATGTTTTCAACATCTTCCATGCATTCCCGTAAAATGTAGGCAAGTGTGAAAAGCCTATTAGGAATCGTTTTTATTTCAGTGTAAGAATATTTTTTTACGCAATGGCCTTAAAAGCTGTTTAAACATTTCAAATGAAATGTTTAATACATACATACATACTTACATATGTAAACGATTGAATGACGCATATTCGTTTCCGTATGTATGTATGTATGTATGTATTAAACATTTCATTGTTCATTTCATTTGTGTGTACAGTTTCCGTATGTATGTATGTATGTATTAAACATTTCATTGTTCATTTCATTTGTGTGTACAGTTTTTTAAATCAGTTGTATTGAAACTTCGTACGTTGTTTAGTTATTATGAAATTTTTGTGAAATATAAAACTTTTTACATTTGCTGAGGAGTGAATGGGGGTAATTTTTATATGTATGTATGTATATAATAATTAAAAATGAAAATATGTATGTGTATTAGAGTATCAAAAGTATTGGGGGAGTACCACGGTATTTTTCATTATCAAGTAGTTTAAAAAAAGTACGATCGTAAAACTTTCCCATCACTGCATCAAAATGGCTATGAGAAACAGCTGATCGCTTTGAGTGACGCGTAGGATGCTTGAAAAAGTAGAAAGTAGATCTACTTCAACGTGTTCTATGCGTTCACGCGTTCTACGCGTTGTGCTGTGTAACTTGCCACATACAATTACACTGATTCTACTTTTTTGCTATGTACTTCCTGCTTTAAAGCGCGTACGACGCGTAAAGTAGGTTTACTTTCTACTTTTGTACGCGTCGCTAGCGCCATGATAATATGACAGCTCTTTTGGATAGCCAAGGATGACAAATTATATTATACTTTCAATTTTATCGATAAATATGTTTGTTTTGTGGATTAATTTCTTCTATTTTTAGTACTAATTATAATTTTTTTTATGAAAATATATATGTACATACATCACAGCTGATCAAAAGAAAAAAATTAGCGCGTAAAAAGCATTGCATGTAACTTGAATTTAAATACGCGTATGAAGCGTGAAACGCGTCAAACGCACAACGCGTAAAACGCGTGGTATGGACCTCCAGCTTTACAGTATTTGATGTGACAAAAAGATGTTGAAATTTTCCCATAGGAATTATTCAGGGCTGAACCAGTGATGTTATACACTTTTTTCAGAAGTCTTTACGCAGCACTTAAAAAATCCCTATTTTTCCCTACGCGCTCAAAAAATTGTCTTTACAAAAATCATATATCGAACAATGTAAATAAAATCTTGTGTATAAACGTTTTATTTAAACTTGTTATACATTATGAGTTATTATATAAATTAAAAAATTGAAAAACATAAAAACAAGTGATATACATAAATTCATTTAAAATCACAAATATTTCAATGGTAAAAATAGCGATATATAAAAAATATGTATTTCGCACTTTTGAAATTTGCTAGGATATTAAAAAAATTGTTTGCCCGTGTTATTTTTGTCTAGTGATTTCCCGACATGTCATAAGGATTCCATTTTTTTAATGAGTTTCGGTACATTGGAAGGTATAACAATTTTTACATTCGTCTTGTTAAAATGAGCGGACAAAGCAAATTGAAGTTAAAATTTTATGACTTAGCTTATTTCTTTTCTTAGTGCGAACATCAGTGATGATATTCATGTTGTTTAATATTTCGGAGCTGACAGCCAATGGCTATTTACGCCAAAGAATATGAATTATTTGACTTAAACAAGATTAAGAGCTTTCCTTAGAATTTTAGATCGGTAAAGAGCGCTGGTACAATAAAAATATGCGATGACAATTGAATTTTAATTTCCATGTAGCAGTGATAAAGCAAAGGTAGCTAATTTCGACAAAAGGGGGATTATGAAAGTCTCATTAAAATTTTTCATTTTGTTAACTGTTCTCCAAAACTTTTCGAAGTCCATATTTAACAAATCACCTACTTCTTGCTCTGAAAAACTAAATTCAAAGGATCTCCACTTTTATAATTTTCGAAATATTTTTAAATAAATATTAATTTTTGTTTCATTTTTTTTTCCAATGTAATTTCAGGGTTTAAGAACCCCATTTTTTTGAATATTTCTGATTTGAGGGGTAATATTTGCTGTATTTCTTCCAAGACCAAATTGAAGAAGGTTGCCAAATTAATATATTTTTGCCATATTATTGAAAAGTCCCTACATTTTAATGATTTCAACATATCTGTCATTTTTTTCCCTACGGTAATTTTTTTGGAAGAAAATCCCTACGAGTAGAAATTTTTCCCTACATATAACATCACTGGGCTGAACGGTCAACATATTTCAACATTATTATGAAATGTTCATAAATCATTTTGTTCCACTCTCCACCTTTCGGTAATTTTAGTGTCAGCACTAGAAAATGGTAATAAATTGTAGTGGCATCACTGGATGTTGATGATGATGCATGCCTGGCGATTTAAATTTTTGGGTTATATGAGCGGTGCCACGCCTCTTTGTCCAATCAAAACTTCATATAGACTATTATTCCTTCCAGAGTCACAGTAACATGCTGTGAAAATTTCATGAAGATCGATCCAAGGGTTTGGTTTTCCTAAAAAGGGTCGTGGTCTCACCCACTTTTCTCCTGGTACGTATTCCAAATTATGCCAATACCATATGTACCAAATATCATCGACGTAGGTAAAAAATGCCCAAAATATGGCGATTTAAATTTTGGGTTATATGGGCGGTGCCACGCCCCTTTGTCCAATCAAAACTTCATATAGCCTATAATTCATCCAAGAGTTTCAGTTAAATACTGTGAAAATTTCAGGAAGATCGGTCCAAGGGTTTGGCCTCCTATAAGGAACAAACAAAGAAACAAATAAACAAACACTCATTCGGTTTTATATATGTGAGACAGCGCATAGAGAAAGGGACCTAAGGGTAAAAAATCAATTTTCACTTTTTTTTTTGATGTGGACAACATCGGAGCATCGAATGAGACCGATCCCATGCCCCAAAAGTGTTCCCTCCCAGAGATATACGCGTTTTATGAAAGTGATGGTACACCAAATATACACGTATTTAAATCTTTAAAATGGCTCTCCTGAACAAAACCTGTTTTTACCCTAGGTCCGTTTCTATTTCGCGCGTCACATATATAGATATAAGTCCGATTTCTCAATTGTATTTGAGAATTTTTCTATAAAATTTTAAAGATTAAAATTGTGTAAATTTCGTTCAGCTCTACGGGAATTTGGCTATTTGTGGGCACATTTATGTTTGTCACTCATTTGGACCAATGGGAAATTAAAGCCATGGATCCATACTTATAGACTATGTAAGTCCGATTTCTCAATTGTATTTGAGAATTTTTCTATAAAATTTGTTTGTCACTCATTTGGAGCAATGGGAAATTAAAGCCATGGATCCATACTGATAGACTATGTAAGTCCGATTTCTCAATTGTATTTGAGAATTTTTCTACAAAATTTTAAAGATTAAAATTGTGTAAATTTCGTTCAGCTCTACGGGAATTTGGCTATTTGTGGGCACATTTATGTTTGTCACTCATTTGGACCAATGGGAAATTAAAGCCATGGATCCATACTGATAGACTATGTAAGTCCGATTTCTCAATTGTATTTGAGAATTTTTCTATAAAATTTTAAAGATTAAAATAGTGTAAATTTCGTTCAGCTCTACGCGAATTTGGCTATTTGTGGGCACATTTATGTTTGTCACTCATTTGGACCAATGGGAAATTAAAGCCATGGATCCATACTGATAGACTATGTAAGTCCGATTTCTCAATTGTATTTGAGAATTTTTCTATAAAATTTGTTTGTCACTCATTTGGAGCAATGGGAAATTAAAGCCATGGATCCATACTGATAGACTATGTAAGTCCGATTTCTCAATTGTATTTGAGAATTTTTCTATAAAATTTTAAAGATTAAAATAGTGTAAATTTCGTTCAGCTCTACGGGAATTTGGCTATTTGTGGGCACATTTATGTTTGTCACTCATTTGGACCAATGGGAAATTAAAGCCATGGATCCATACTGATAGACTATGTAAGTCCGATTTCTCAATTGTATTTGAGAATTTTTCTACAAAATTTTAAAGATTAAAATTGTGTAAATTTCGTTCAGCTCTACGGGAATTTGGCTATTTGTGGGCACATTTATGTTTGTCACTCATTTGGACCAATGGGAAATTAAAGCCATGGATCCATACTGATAGACTATGTAAGTCCGATTTCTCAATTGTATTTGAGAATTTTTCTATAAAATTTTAAAGATTAAAATTGTGTAAATTTCGTTCAGCTCTACGGGAATTTGGCTATTTGTGGGCACATTTATGTTTGTCACTCATTTGGACCAATGGGAAATTAAAGCCATGGATCCATACTTATAGACTATGTAAGTCCGATTTCTCAATTGTATTTGAGAATTTTTCTATAAAATTTGTTTGTCACTCATTTGGAGCAATGGGAAATTAAAGCCATGGATCCATACTGATAGACTATGTAAGTCCGATTTCTCAATTGTATTTGAGAATTTTTCTACAAAATTTTAAAGATTAAAATTGTGTAAATTTCGTTCAGCTCTACGGGAATTTGGCTATTTGTGGGCACATTTATGTTTGTCACTCATTTGGACCAATGGGAAATTAAAGCCATGGATCCATACTGATAGACTATGTAAGTCCGATTTCTCAATTGTATTTGAGAATTTTTCTATAAAATTTGTTTGTCACTCATTTGGAGCAATGGGAAATTAAAGCCATGGATCCATACTGATAGACTATGTAAGTCCGATTTCTCAATTGTATTTGAGAATTTTTCTATAAAATTTTAAAGATTAAAATAGTGTAAATTTCGTTCAGCTCTACGGGAATTTGGCTATTTGTGGGCACATTTATGTTTGTCACTCATTTGGACCAATGGGAAATTAAAGCCATGGATCCATACTGATAGACTATGTAAGTCCGATTTCTCAATTGTATTTGAGAATTTTTCTATAAAATTTTAAAGATTAAAATTGTGTAAATTTCGTTCAGCTCTACGGGAATTTGGCTATTTGTGGGCACATTTATGTTTGTCACTCATTTGGACCAATGGGAAATTAAAGCCATGGATCCATACTTATAGACTATGTAAGTCCGATTTCTCAATTGTATTTGAGAATTTTTCTATAAAATTTGTTTGTCACTCATTTGGAGCAATGGGTAATTAAAGCCATGGATCCATACTGATAGACTATGTAAGTCCGATTTCTCAATTGTATTTGAGAATTTTTCTATAAAATTTGTTTGTCACTCATTTGGAGCAATAGGAAATTAAAGCCATGGATCCATACTGATAGACTATGTAAGTCCGATTTCTCAATTGTATTTGAGAATTTTTCTATAAAATTTGTTTGTCACTCATTTGGACCAATGGGAAATTAAAGCCATGGATCCATACTGATAGACTATGTAAGTCCGATTTCTCAATTGTATTTGAGAATTTTTCTATAAAATTTGTTTGTCACTCATTTGGAGCAATGGGTAATTAAAGCCATGGATCCATACTGATAGACTATGTAAGTCCGATTTCTCAATTGTATTTGAGAATTTTTCTATAAAATTTGTTTGTCACTCATTTGGAGCAATGGGAAATTAAAGCCATGGATCCATACTGATAGACTATGTAAGTCCGATTTCTCAATTGTATTTGAGAATTTTTCTATAAAATTTGTTTGTCACTCATTTGGACCAATGGGAAATTAAAGCCATGGATCCATACTGATAGACTATGTAAGTCCGATTTCTCAATTGTATTTGAGAATTTTTCTATAAAATTTGTTTGTCACTCATTTGGAGCAATGGGAAATTAAAGCCATGGATCCATACTGATAGACTATGTAAGTCCGATTTCTCAATTGTATTTGAGAATTTTTCTATAAAATTTGTTTGTCACTCATTTGGAGCAATGGGAAATTAAAGCCATGGATCCATACTGATAGACTATGTAAGTCCGATTTCTCAATTGTATTTGAGAATTTTTCTATAAAATTTGTTTGTCACTCATTTGGAGCAATGGGAAATTAAAGCCATGGATCCATACTGATAGACTATGTAAGTCCGATTTCTCAATTGTATTTGAGAATTTTTCTATAAAATTTGTTTGTCACTCATTTGGACCAATGGGAAATTAAAGCCATGGATCCATACTGATAGACTATGTAAGTCCGATTTCTCAATTGTATTTGAGAATTTTTCTATAAAATTTGTTTGTCACTCATTTGGAGCAATGGGTAATTAAAGCCATGGATCCATACTGATAGACTATGTAAGTCCGATTTCTCAATTGTATTTGAGAATTTTTCTATAAAATTTGTTTGTCACTCATTTGGAGCAATGGGAAATTAAAGCCATGGATCCATACTGATAGACTATGTAAGTCCGATTTCTCAATTGTATTTGAGAATTTTTCTATAAAATTTGTTTGTCACTCATTTGGACCAATGGGAAATTAAAGCCATGGATCCATACTGATAGACTATGTAAGTCCGATTTCTCAATTGTATTTGAGAATTTTTCTATAAAATTTGTTTGTCACTCATTTGGAGCAATGGGAAATTAAAGCCATGGATCCATACTGATAGACTATGTAAGTCCGATTTCTCAATTGTATTTGAGAATTTTTCTATAAAATTTGTTTGTCACTCATTTGGACCAATGGGAAATTAAAGCCATGGATCCATACTGATAGACTATGTAAGTCCGATTTCTCAATTGTATTTGAGAATTTTTCTATAAAATTTGTTTGTCACTCATTTGGAGCAATGGGAAATTAAAGCCATGGATCCATACTGATAGACTATGTAAGTCCGATTTCTCAATTGTATTTGAGAATTTTTCTATAAAATTTTAAAGATTAAAATAGTGTTTATTAGAATGTTTATTTAAGCTATAGGTCTTTTTATTTTAATATATATATTGTTGTTTATTTTCGATATTTCGCTAACAATTTGTTAGCATCTTCAGGAAAATTTTTGTTTTTTAAATTATTTGAAATTTTAATATTGATTTGTGTATTGGGTGTCATAAAATTTTTTTTCAATAATTTTTTATGGAAAAAGTCTAGGAAAATTTAACTACAGTATATAAAAAGGTTTTTGTATGAAATGTCACAAAAATTGTTTCCGAATTTTAACATAAAAAAATTATTGAAAATGAGTTAAGTATTGGATAGATATAAAATTTTTAACATAGAAAAAATTATTAAAAATATTATGTTATAAAAATAGTGTTAAAAAATTAACATTGAATTTAATATATCAACACAATTAACATTAAAATGTATAGTATGTATCCAGGCTGTTTTTTAACATATAAAAAATTATTAAAAATGTTATGTTATAAAAATAGTATTTAAAAAAATTTTAACATTGAATTCAATATATCAAAACAATTAACATTAAAATGTGTAGTATGTATCTAGGCTGTTTTTTAAATATAAATATCAAAAAATTATTTACAAATTTTTATAAGCTTTATAAAAGTTAAGAATAATAAAAATCCTACAGGAAATTAAGTTATTATTGCTGTAAAACCAAGAAGCAATAATGTGATTATTTTCCTGTGGGACCATAATATAATTAGATATGTAATTAAACAAAGTAACAAAAAATTCATAGTGAAACAAGAAACAATCATTTAACATTTAGATTTTTACTAACTAAATATCTATAATTCTGTGCTAAATTTTCTGTATCTACTTTGAAATTTATTCTTTGTGTTGCTGGTGTATTAATTATCTCTAACATTTCTAACATCAAACGCTGTTTATAATTATTTTCTGTATTCAGAATTGAAACATTTTCAAAGTTAGGAAAGTGAACTAATCTGGAACAATGAGATGACAACGCTGTCTTCTGTGAATTGATATGCCTATATTTCTGATCTGACTTATGACCTGCTATTCTCGTTTTTAATTTATTTTTGGTAGTACCTACATATACCATGTTACAATTCTCTCCATCATTTCCCTTGCAAGGTATTTTGTAAACTACATTCGATCTATCCCATTTATCAATTTTGTCCTTAGTTCTACTAAATAATTTATTTAATGTGTTATAGGTTCTATGAGCTATTCTATATTTGTTCGTATCAAAAATCTTTGATTTTGTCAATCTCTCTGAAATCTCAGGAATATACGTTAAGGATTTGTATATTCTCTGTTCTGTATTACTATCTATATTATTAATTATTTTATGTTTGTGTCTATATATTAATTTATTAATTAAAGAACTGGGGTAATCATTCTCTCTCAAAATACTTCTTATCTTCCTCTCATTCTTGTTGTGAAACTGTTTGTCACTTATAGTTAAAACTCTTTCTATGAAATTTCTAGCTGTATTAATAATAATATGTTTGCTATGTTTAGAATAGTAATTAATTAACCTTCCCGATGCTGTTGGTTTCTGGTACCAATCTATCAATAATCTATTATCTTTTCTAATAATACTAGTATCTAGATAATTGATCCTTGAGTTATATTCCCTTTCAACAGTAAATTTAATATTAGAATTAAATTCATTAAATGCCAAAAGCACCTTATCAATTTCACATTCAGGAATAATGCAAAACAGATCATCTACATACTTAGTCATCAATCTGGGAATCGCATTCAGTCTTTGAATAGATAAATCCAATAATTTCTCCATAACTATATCTGCAACAATTGGAGATGCTGGAGATCCCATTGGAAGACCATTTTGTTGCATAAATATATTTCCATTATATTGAAAATATCTATTATCCTCTATGCAAAATTTTAAAATACGTAAAAATAAATCCTTATCTATATTTGTATAATCCTTAATCATATCCCATTTTTCTTCAATGGTATTTATCGCAACATCAACAGGTATACTGGGAAATAAAGACACAACATCAAAAGAAATCAATATTTCATCATTTGATATCTGTTGATCTTTTATCCTGTTTTTAAACTCTACAGAATTCTTGATATTATATCTAGAGTTCTTCGTAATATTCCGTAAAATATTTGTTATGTATTTACATAACTCATATGATGGAGAATTAATAAAAGAACATATAGGCCTTAATGGAAAACCTTCCTTATGGATCTTTGGTAATCCATATAAACGCGGTGCAATTGCAACGTTAGTTTTAAGCCTATTTTTCTCAGTAGAAGATACTATTTCCTTCCTATATAATTCTTCAACTATATTATTGTTAATTTTTTGTAACTTGCTAGTTGGGTCTCTATTTAATGAAGTATATTCCCTAGTATCTCCTATAATATCATTAATCCTAGAATTATAATCATGTCTATTAATTGCTACAGTAGTATTACCTTTATCTGAATTAACAATAAATATATCCCTATGTTTTTTTAAAAATCTATCAGCTATATTTACCTTATCTATCATAAACCTATCTCTATTAGATAATCTATTTTTATTTAAATGATTATCAATAACTGCTGTTAATCTATTTCTAGCTATTTCTTGTTCTTCCTTTCTATTAAAAGTTTTAACTAACTCTTCTCCTTCAGAAATTATTTTTAAAATAGGAAATTCGTTTGCTTTTACTGGTAAAGCATGTTTTTTCCCGAGTGAAAGAATCCACTGAACATCGCTAGGTATATCACAATTGGTTTTATTAACAAACCATTTCTCATTATACCTAATATTTAACTCTTCTAATTGTAATATTTTAAGATTATTAAATTTCTTCTTATGTATAATATTTACCTTCTTCATATATGTAACTGTTAAATTCTCCTCAAAATATAAAAACTCAACCATTTCCTCCAGAGTGAAATGTTTCTTCAATTCACCAATAATTATTTCCCTTTCCCTTTGAAAATGTTTCAATAATTCGTGTTTTTCTCTTATTGCTATCCTTAAAACTCTGTTCTGTATATCCTGTGTATATTTTGAAATTTGTTGTTGAATCCTGGGTAGTCTATCCTTATTGAAAATGTTCGAAATATTCCTCGTTGTGACCTTTATGAAATTTGGAATTATCCCTGCATTCTTACATCTTGTTAAAAAGGTTATTGCTGACTTCGTCCGTACAAATTTATTCCTAATTGACTTCATCAAGTTTATATATATCCTAGTTTGGTTGTTCTTCTTGAAACAGCTATAGTCCATTTTGTTGTTTGATTTGCTCTCTTTATTTGTATTTATATTCTATTTTATTTGACCTTTTCTTTATATTTATTAGAATGTTTATTTAAGCTATAGGTCTTTTTATTTTAATATATATATTGTTGTTTATTTTCGATATTTCGCTAACAATTTGTTAGCATCTTCAGGAAAATTTTTGTTTTTTAAATTATTTGAAATTTTAATATTGATTTGTGTATTGGGTGTCATAAAATTTTTTTTCAATAATTTTTTATGGAAAAAGTCTAGGAAAATTTAACTACAGTATATAAAAAGGTTTTTGTATGAAATGTCACAAAAATTGTTTCCGAATTTTAACATAAAAAAATTTATTGAAAATGAGTTAAGTATTGGATAGATATAAAATTTTTAACATAGAAAAAATTATTAAAAATATTATGTTATAAAAATAGTGTTAAAAAATTAACATTGAATTTAATATATCAACACAATTAACATTAAAATGTATAGTATGTATCCAGGCTGTTTTTTAACATATAAAAAATTATTAAAAATGTTATGTTATAAAAATAGTATTTAAAAAAATTTTAACATTGAATTCAATATATCAAAACAATTAACATTAAAATGTGTAGTATGTATCTAGGCTGTTTTTTAAATATAAATATCAAAAAATTATTTACAAATTTTTATAAGCTTTATAAAAGTTAAGAATAATAAAAATCCTACAGGAAATTAAGTTATTATTGCTGTAAAACCAAGAAGCAATAATGTGATTATTTTCCTGTGGGACCATAATATAATTAGATATGTAATTAAACAAAGTAACAAAAAATTCATAGTGAAACAAGAAACAATCATTTAACATTTAGATTTTTACTAACTAAATATCTATAATTCTGTGCTAAATTTTCTGTATCTACTTTGAAATTTATTCTTTGTGTTGCTGGTGTATTAATTATCTCTAACATTTCTAACATCAAACGCTGTTTATAATTATTTTCTGTATTCAGAATTGAAACATTTTCAAAGTTAGGAAAGTGAACTAATCTGGAACAATGAGATGACAACGCTGTCTTCTGTGAATTGATATGCCTATATTAAAATAGTGTAAATTTCGTTCAGCTCTACGGGAATTTGGCTATTTGTGGGCACATTTATGTTTGTCACTCATTTGGACCAATGGGAAATTAAAGCCATGGATCCATACTGATAGACTATGTAAGTCCGATTTCTCAATTGTATTTGAGAATTTTTCTACAAAATTTTAAAGATTAAAATTGTGTAAATTTCGTTCAGCTCTACGGGAATTTGGCTATTTGTGGGCACATTTATGTTTGTCACTCATTTGGACCAATGGGAAATTAAAGCCATGGATCCATACTGATAGACTATGTAAGTCCGATTTCTCAATTGTATTTGAGAATTTTTCTATAAAATTTTAAAGATTAAAATTGTGTAAATTTCGTTCAGCTCTACGGGAATTTGGCTATTTGTGGGCACATTTATGTTTGTCACTCATTTGGACCAATGGGAAATTAAAGCCATGGATCCATACTGATAGACTATGTAAGTCCGATTTCTCAATTGTATTTGAGAATTTTTCTATAAAATTTTAAAGATTAAAATTGTGTAAATTTCGTTCAGCTCTACGGGAATTTGGCTATTTGTGGGCACATTTATGTTTGTCACTCATTTGGACCAATGGGAAATTAAAGCCATGGATCCATACTTATAGACTATGTAAGTCCGATTTCTCAATTGTATTTGAGAATTTTTCTATAAAATTTGTTTGTCACTCATTTGGAAAAATGGGAAGTTAAAGCCATGGATCCATACTTATAGACTATGTAAGTCCGATTTCTCAATTGTATTTGAGAATTTTTCTATAAAATTTTAAAGATTAAAATTGTGTAAATTTCGTTCAGCTCTACGGGAATTTGGCTATTTGTGGGCACATTTATGTTTGTCACTCATTTGGACCAATGGGAAATTAAAGCCATGGATCCATACTTATAGACTACGTAAGTCCGATTTCTCAATTGTATTTGAGAATTTTTCTATAAAATTTTAAAGATTAAAATTGTGTAAATTTCGTTCAGCTCTACGGGAATTTGGCTATTTGTGGGCACATTTATGTTTGTCACTCATTTGGAACAATGGGAAATTAAAGCCATGGATCCATACTTATAGACTATGTAAGTCCGATTTCTCAATTGTATTTGAGAATTTTTCTATAAAATTTGTTTGTCACTCATTTGGAAAAATGGGAAGTTAAAGCCATGGATCCATACTTATAGACTATGTAAGTCCGATTTCTCAATTGTATTTGAGAATTTTTCTATAAAATTTTAAAGATTAAAATTGTGTAAATTTCGTTCAGCTCTACGGGAATTTGGCTATTTGTGGGCACATTTATGTTTGTCACTCATTTGGACCAATGGGAAATTAAAGCCATGGATCCATACTGATAGACTATGTAAGTCCGATTTCTCAATTGTATTTGAGAATTTTTCTATAAAATTTTAAAGATTAAAATTGTGTAAATTTCGTTCAGCTCTACGGGAATTTGGCTATTTGTGGGCACATTTATGTTTGTCACTCATTTGGACCAATGGGAAATTAAAGCCATGGATCCATACTTATAGACTATGTAAGTCCGATTTCTCAATTGTATTTGAGAATTTTTCTATAAAATTTTAAAGATTAAAATTGTGTAAATTTCGTTCAGCTCTACGGGAATTTGGCTATTTGTGGGCACATTTATGTTTGTCACTCATTTGGACCAATGGGAAATTAAAGCCATGGATCCATACTTATAGACTATGTAAGTCCGATTTCTCAATTGTATTTGAGAATTTTTCTATAAAATTTTAAAGATTAAAATTGTGTAAATTTCGTTCAGCTCTACGGGAATTTGGCTATTTGTGGGCACATTTATGTTTGTCACTCATTTGGACCAATGGGAAATTAAAGCCATGAATCCATACTTATAGACTACGTAAGTCCGATTTCTCAATTGTATTTGAGAATTTTTCTATAAAATTTTAAAGATTAAAATTGTGTAAATTTCGTTCAGCTCTACGGGAATTTGGCTATTTGTGGGCACATTTATGTTTGTCACTCATTTGGACCAATGGGAAATTAAAGCCATGGATCCATACTTATAGACTATGTAAGTCCGATTTCTCAATTGTATTTGAGAATTTTTCTATAAAATTTTAAAGATTAAAATTGTGTAAATTTCGTTCAGCTCTACGGGAATTTGGCTATTTGTGGGCACATTTATGTTTGTCACTCATTTGGACCAATGGGAAATTAAAGCCATGGATCCATACTTATAGACTATGTAAGTCCGATTTCTCAATTGTATTTGAGAATTTTTCTATAAAATTTTAAAGACTAAAATTGTGTAAATTTCGTTCAGCTCTACGGGAATTTGGCTATTTGTGGGCACATTTATGTTTGTCACTCATTTGGACCAATGGGAAATTAAAGCCATGGATCCATACTGTTAGACTATGTAAGTCCGATTTCTCAATTGTATTTGAGAATTTTTCTATAAAATTTTAAAGATTAAAATTGTGTAAATTTCGTTCAGCTCTACGGGAATTTGGCTATTTGTGGGCACATTTATGTTTGCCACTCATTTGGACCAATGGGAAATTAAAGCCATGGATCCATACTTATAGACTATGTAAGTCCGATTTCTCAATTGTATTTGAGAATTTTTCTATAAAATTTTAAAGATTAAAATTGTGTAAATTTCGTTCAGCTCTACGGGAATTTGGCTATTTGTGGGCACATTTATGTTTGTCACTCATTTGGACCAATGGGAAATTAAAGCCATGGATCCATACTTATAGACTACGTAAGTCCGATTTCTCAATTGTATTTGAGAATTTTTCTATAAAATTTTAAAGATTAAAATTGTGTAAATTTCGTTCAGCTCTACGGGAATTTGGCTATTTCTGGGCACATTTATGTTTGTCACTCATTTGGACCAATGGGAAATTAAAGCCATGGATCCATACTTATAGACTATGTAAGTCCGATTTCTCAATTGTATTTGAGAATTTTTCTATAAAATTTTAAAGATTAAAATTGTGTAAATTTCGTTCAGCTCTACGGGAATTTGGCTATTTGTGGGCACATTTATGTTTGTCACTCATTTGGACCAATGGGAAATTAAAGCCATGGATCCATACTGATAGACTATGTAAGTCCGATTTCTCAATTGTATTTGAGAATTTTTCTATAAAATTTTAAAGATTAAAATTGTGTAAATTTCGTTCAGCTCTACGGGAATTTGGCTATTTGTGGGCACATTTATGTTTGTCACTCATTTGGACCAATGGGAAATTAAAGCCATGGATCCATACTTATAGACTATGTAAGTCCGATTTCTCAATTGTATTTGAGAATTTTTCTATAAAATTTTAAAGATTAAAATTGTGTAAATTTCGTTCAGCTCTACGGGAATTTGGCTATTTGTGGGCACATTTATGTTTGTCACTCATTTGGACCAATGGGAAATTAAAGCCATGGATCCATACTTATAGACTACGTAAGTCCGATTTCTCAATTGTATTTGAGAATTTTTCTATAAAATTTTAGAGATTAAAATTGTGTAAATTTCGTTCAGCTCTACGGGAATTTGGCTATTTGTGGGCACATTTATGTTTGTCACTCATTTGGACCAATGGGAAATTAAAGCCATGGATCCATACTTATAGACTATGTAAGTCCGATTTCTCAATTGTATTTGAGAATTTTTCTATAAAATTTTAAAGATTAAAATTGTGTAAATTTCGTTCAGCTCTACGGGAATTTGGCTATTTGTGGGCACATTTATGTTTGTCACTCATTTGGACCAATGGGAAATTAAAGCCATGGATCCATACTTATAGACTATGTAAGTCCGATTTCTCAATTGTATTTGAGAATTTTTCTATAAAATTTTAAAGATTAAAATTGTGTAAATTTCGTTCAGCTCTACGGGAATTTGGCTATTTGTGGGCACATTTATGTTTGTCACTCATTTGGACCAATGGGAAATTAAAGCCATGGATCCATACTTATAGACTATGTAAGTCCGATTTCTCAATTGTATTTGAGAATTTTTCTATAAAATTTGTTTGTCACTCATTTGGAAAAATGGGAAGTTAAAGCCATGGATCCATACTTATAGACTATGTAAGTCCGATTTCTCAATTGTATTTGAGAATTTTTCTATAAAATTTGTTTGTCACTCATTTGGAAAAATGGGAAGTTAAAGCCATGAATCCATACTTATAGACTATGTAAGTCTGATTTCTCAATTGTATTTGAGAATTTTTCTATAAAATTTGTTTGTCACTCATTTGGAACAATTGGAAGTTAAAGCCATGGATCCATACTGATAGACTATGTAAGTCCGATTTCTCAATTGTATTTGAGAATTTTTCTATAAAATTGGTTTGTCACTCATTTGGAACAATGGGAAGTTAAAGCCATGGATCCATACTTATAGACTATATAAGTCCGATTTCTCAATTGTATTTGAGAATTTTTCTATAAAATTTGTTTGTCACTCATTTGGAACAATGGGAAATTAAAGCCATGGATCCATACTGATAGACTATGTAAGTCCGATTTCTCAATTGTATTTGAGAATTTTTCTATAAAATTTGTTTGTCACTCATTTGGAACAATGGGAAATTAAAGCCATGGATCCATACTTATAGACTATATAAGTCCGATTTCTCAATTGTATTTGAGAATTTTTCTATAAAATTTGTTTGTCACTCATTTGGAACAATGGGAACAATGGGTGCCACGCCTCTTTGTCCAATCAAAACTTCATATAGACTATTATTCCTTCCAGAGTCACAGTAACATGCTGTGAAAATTTCATGAAGATCGATCCAAGGGTTTGGTTTTCCTAAAAAGGGTCGTGGTCTCACCCACTTTTCTCCTGGTACGTATTCCAAATTATGCCAATACCATATGTACCAAATATCATCGACGTAGGTAAAAAATGCCCAAAATATGGCGATTTAAATTTTGGGTTATATGGGCGGTGCCACGCCCCTTTGTCCAATCAAAACTTCATATAGCTCTACGGGAATTTGGCTATTTGTGGGCACATTTATGTTTGTCACTCATTTGGACCAATGGGAAATTAAAGCCATGGATCCATACTGATAGACTATGTAAGTCCGATTTCTCAATTGTATTTGAGAATTTTTCTATAAAATTTTAAAGATTAAAATTGTGTAAATTTCGTTCAGCTCTACGGGAATTTGGCTATTTGTGGGCACATTTATGTTTGTCACTCATTTGGACCAATGGGAAATTAAAGCCATGGATCCATACTTATAGACTATGTAAGTCCGATTTCTCAATTGTATTTGAGAATTTTTCTATAAAATTTTAAAGATTAAAATTGTGTAAATTTCGTTCAGCTCTACGGGAATTTGGCTATTTGTGGGCACATTTATGTTTGTCACTCATTTGGACCAATGGGAAATTAAAGCCATGGATCCATACTTATAGACTATGTAAGTCCGATTTCTCAATTGTATTTGAGAATTTTTCTATAAAATTTTAAAGATTAAAATTGTGTAAATTTCGTTCAGCTCTACGGGAATTTGGCTATTTGTGGGCACATTTATGTTTGTCACTCATTTGGACCAATGGGAAATTAAAGCCATGGATCCATACTTATAGACTACGTAAGTCCGATTTCTCAATTGTATTTGAGAATTTTTCTATAAAATTTTAAAGATTAAAATTGTGTAAATTTCGTTCAGCTCTACGGGAATTTGGCTATTTGTGGGCACATTTATGTTTGTCACTCATTTGGACCAATGGGAAATTAAAGCCATGGATCCATACTTATAGACTATGTAAGTCCGATTTCTCAATTGTATTTGAGAATTTTTCTATAAAATTTTTTTGTCACTCATTTGGAAAAATGGGAAGTTAAAGCCATGGATCCATACTTATAGACTATGTAAGTCCGATTTCTCAATTGTATTTGAGAATTTTTCTATAAAATTTTAAAGATTAAAATTGTGTAAATTTCGTTCAGCTCTACGGGAATTTGGCTATTTGTGGGCACATTTATGTTTGTCACTCATTTGGACCAATGGGAAATTAAAGCCATGGATCCATACTTATAGACTATGTAAGTCCGATTTCTCAATTGTATTTGAGAATTTTTCTATAAAATTTTAAAGATTAAAATTGTGTAAATTTCGTTCAGCTCTACGGAAATTTGGCTATTTGTGGGCACATTTATGTTTGTCACTCATTTGGAACAATGGGAAATTAAAGCCATGGATCCATACTTATAGACTATGTAAGTCCGATTTCTCAATTGTATTTGAGAATTTTTCTATAAAATTTGTTTGTCACTCATTTGGAAAAATGGGAAGTTAAAGCCATGGATCCATACTTATAGACTATGTAAGTCCGATTTCTCAATTGTATTTGAGAATTTTTCTATAAAATTTTAAAGATTAAAATTGTGTAAATTTCGTTCAGCTCTACGGGAATTTGGCTATTTGTGGGCACATTTATGTTTGTCACTCATTTGGACCAATGGGAAATTAAAGCCATGGATCCATACTTATAGACTACGTAAGTCCGATTTCTCAATTGTATTTGAGAATTTTTCTATAAAATTTTAAAGATTAAAATTGTGTAAATTTCGTTCAGCTCTACGGGAATTTGGCTATTTGTGGGCACATTTATGTTTGTCACTCATTTGGACCAATGGGAAATTAAAGCCATGGATCCATACTTATAGACTATGTAAGTCCGATTTCTCAATTGTATTTGAGAATTTTTCTATAAAATTTGTTTGTCACTCATTTGGAAAAATGGGAAGTTAAAGCCATGGATCCATACTTATAGACTATGTAAGTCCGATTTCTCAATTGTATTTGAGAATTTTTCTATAAAATTTTAAAGATTAAAATTGTGTAAATTTCGTTCAGCTCTACGGGAATTTGGCTATTTGTGGGCACATTTATGTTTGTCACTCATTTGGACCAATGGGAAATTAAAGCCATGGATCCATACTTATAGACTACGTAAGTCCGATTTCTCAATTGTATTTGAGAATTTTTCTATAAAATTTTAAAGATTAAAATTGTGTAAATTTCGTTCAGCTCTACGGGAATTTGGCTATTTGTGGGCACATTTATGTTTGTCACTCATTTGGAACAATGGGAAATTAAAGCCATGGATCCATACTTATAGACTATGTAAGTCCGATTTCTCAATTGTATTTGAGAATTTTTCTATAAAATTTGTTTGTCACTCATTTGGAAAAATGGGAAGTTAAAGCCATGGATCCATACTTATAGACTATGTAAGTCCGATTTCTCAATTGTATTTGAGAATTTTTCTATAAAATTTTAAAGATTAAAATTGTGTAAATTTCGTTCAGCTCTACGGGAATTTGGCTATTTGTGGGCACATTTATGTTTGTCACTCATTTGGACCAATGGGAAATTAAAGCCATGGATCCATACTTATAGACTATGTAAGTCCGATTTCTCAATTGTATTTGAGAATTTTTCTATAAAATTTTAAAGATTAAAATTGTGTAAATTTCGTTCAGCTCTACGGGAATTTGGCTATTTGTGGGCACATTTATGTTTGTCACTCATTTGGAACAATGGGAAATTAAAGCCATGGATCCATACTTATAGACTATGTAAGTCCGATTTCTCAATTGTATTTGAGAATTTTTCTATAAAATTTGTTTGTCACTCATTTGGACCAATGGGAAATTAAAGCCATGGATCCATACTTATAGAGTATGTAAGTCCGATTTCTCAATTGTATTTGAGAATTTTTCTATAAAATTTGTTTGTCACTCATTTGGAAAAATGGGAAGTTAAAGCCATGGATCCATACTTATAGACTATGTAAGTCCGATTTCTCAATTGTATTTGAGAATTTTTCTATAAAATTTGTTTGTCACTCATTTGGAACAATTGGAAGTTAAAGCCATGGATCCATACTTATAGACTATGTAAGTCCGATTTCTCAATTGTATTTGAGAATTTTTCTATAAAATTGGTTTGTCACTCATTTGGAACAATGGGAAGTTAAAGCCATGGATCCATACTTATAGACTATATAAGTCCGATTTCTCAATTGTATTTGAGAATTTTTCTATAAAATTTGTTTGTCACTCATTTGGAACAATGGAAAATTAAAGCCATGGATCCATACTGATAGACTATGTAAGTCCGATTTCTCAATTGTATTTGAGAATTTTTCTATAAAATTTGTTTGTCACTCATTTGGAACAATGGGAAATTAAAGCCATGGATCCATACTTATAGACTATATAAGTCCGATTTCTCAATTGTATTTGAGAATTTTTCTATAAAATTTGTTTGTCACTCATTTGGAACAATGGGAACAATGGGTGCCACGCCTCTTTGTCCAATCAAAACTTCATATAGACTATTATTCCTTCCAGAGTCACAGTAACATGCTGTGAAAATTTCATGAAGATCGATCCAAGGGTTTGGTTTTCCTAAAAAGGGTCGTGGTCTCACCCACTTTTCTCCTGGTACGTATTCCAAATTATGCCAATACCATATGTACCAAATATCATCGACGTAGGTAAAAAATGCCCAAAATATGGTGATTTAAATTTTGGGTTATATGGGCGGTGCCACGCCCCTTTGTCCAATCAAAACTTCATATAGCCTATAATTCATCCAAGAGTTTCAGTTAAATACTGTGAAAATTTCAGGAAGATCGGTCCAAGGGTTTGGCCTCCTATAAGGAACAAACAAAGAAACAAATAAACAAACACTCATTCGGTTTTATATATGTGAGACAGCGCATAGAGAAAGGGACCTAAGGGTAAAAAATCAATTTTCACTTTTTTTTTTGATGTGGACAACATCGGAGCATCGAATGAGACCGATCCCATGCCCCAAAAGTGTTCCCTCCCAGAGATATACGCGTTTTATGAAAGTGATGGTACACCAAATATACACGTATTTAAATCTTTAAAATGGCTCTCCTGAACAAAACCTGTTTTTACCCTAGGTCCGTTTCTATTTCGCGCGTCACATATATAGATATAAGTCCGATTTCTCAATTGTATTTGAGAATTTTTCTATAAAATTTTAGAGATTAAAATTGTGTAAATTTCGTTCAGCTCTACGGGAATTTGGCTATTTGTGGGCACATTTATGTTTGTCACTCATTTGGACCAATGGGAAATTAAAGCCATGGATCCATACTTATAGACTATGTAAGTCCGATTTCTCAATTGTATTTGAGAATTTTTCTATAAAATTTTAAAGATTAAAATTGTGTAAATTTCGTTCAGCTCTACGGGAATTTGGCTATTTGTGGGCACATTTATGTTTGTCACTCATTTGGACCAATGGGAAATTAAAGCCATGGATCCATACTTATAGACTATGTAAGTCCGATTTCTCAATTGTATTTGAGAATTTTTCTATAAAATTTTAAAGATTAAAATTGTGTAAATTTCGTTCAGCTCTACGGGAATTTGGCTATTTGTGGGCACATTTATGTTTGTCACTCATTTGGACCAATGGGAAATTAAAGCCATGGATCCATACTTATAGACTATGTAAGTCCGATTTCTCAATTGTATTTGAGAATTTTTCTATAAAATTTGTTTGTCACTCATTTGGAGCAATGGGAAATTAAAGCCATGGATCCATACTGATAGACTATGTAAGTCCGATTTCTCAATTGTATTTGAGAATTTTTCTATAAAATTTTAAAGATTAAAATTGTGTAAATTTCGATCAGCTCTACATGAATTTGGCTATTTGTGGGCACATTTATGTTTGTCACTCATTTGGACCAATGGGAAATTAAAGCCATGGATCCATACTTATAGACTATGTAAGTCCGATTTCTCAATTGTATTTGAGAATTTTTCTATAAAATTTGTTTGTCACTCATTTGGAGCAATGGGAAATTAAAGCCATGGATCCATACTGATAGACTATGTAAGTCCGATTTCTCAATTGTATTTGAGAATTTTTCTATAAAATTTTAAAGATTAAAATTGTGTAAATTTCGTTCAGCTCTACGGGAATTTGGCTATTTATGGGCACATTTATGTTTGTCACTCATTTGGACCAATGGGAAATTAAAGCCATAGATCCATACTTATAGACTATGTAAGTCCGATTTCTCAATTGTATTTGAGAATTTTTCTATAAAATTTTAAAGATTAAAATTGTGTAAATTTCGATCAGCTCTACGGGAATTTGGCTATTTATGGGCACATTTATGTTTGTCACTCATTTGGACCAATGGGAAATTAAAGCCATAGATCCATACTTATAGACTATGTAAGTCCGATTTCTCAATTGTATTTGAGAATTTTTCTATAAAATTTTAAAGATTAAAATTGTGTAAATTTCGTTCAGCTCTACGGGAATTTGGCTATTTGTGGGCACATTTATGTTTGTCACTCATTTGGACCAATGGGAAATTAAAGCCATGGATCCATACTTATAGACTACGTAAGTCCGATTTCTCAATTGTATTTGAGAATTTTTCTATAAAATTTTAAAGATTAAAATTGTGTAAATTTCGTTCAGCTCTACGGGAATTTGGCTATTTGTGGGCACATTTATGTTTGTCACTCATTTGGAACAATGGGAAATTAAAGCCATGGATCCATACTTATAGACTATGTAAGTCCGATTTCTCAATTGTATTTGAGAATTTTTCTATAAAATTTGTTTGTCACTCATTTGGAAAAATGGGAAGTTAAAGCCATGGATCCATACTTATAGACTATGTAAGTCCGATTTCTCAATTGTATTTGAGAATTTTTCTATAAAATTTTAAAGATTAAAATTGTGTAAATTTCGTTCAGCTCTACGGGAATTTGGCTATTTGTGG
Organism: Lypha dubia; assembly: GCA_947311025.1. Classification (NCBI taxonomy): domain Eukaryota; kingdom Metazoa; phylum Arthropoda; class Insecta; order Diptera; family Tachinidae; genus Lypha; species Lypha dubia. The sequence continues at coordinate 4,523,954 of OX371263.1, forward strand.
GCACATTTATGTTTGTCACTCATTTGGACCAATGGGAAATTAAAGCCATGGATCCATACTTATAGACTATGTAAGTCCGATTTCTCAATTGTATTTGAGAATTTTTCTATAAAATTTTAAAGATTAAAATTGTGTAAATTTCGTTCAGCTCTACGGGAATTTGGCTATTTGTGGGCACATTTATGTTTGTCACTCATTTGGAACAATGGGAAATTAAAGCCATGGATCCATACTTATAGACTATGTAAGTCCGATTTCTCAATTGTATTTGAGAATTTTTCTATAAAATTTGTTTGTCACTCATTTGGACCAATGGGAAATTAAAGCCATGGATCCATACTTATAGAGTATGTAAGTCCGATTTCTCAATTGTATTTGAGAATTTTTCTATAAAATTTGTTTGTCACTCATTTGGAAAAATGGGAAGTTAAAGCCATGGATCCATACTTATAGACTATGTAAGTCCGATTTCTCAATTGTATTTGAGAATTTTTCTATAAAATTTGTTTGTCACTCATTTGGAACAATTGGAAGTTAAAGCCATGGATCCATACTTATAGACTATGTAAGTCCGATTTCTCAATTGTATTTGAGAATTTTTCTATAAAATTGGTTTGTCACTCATTTGGAACAATGGGAAGTTAAAGCCATGGATCCATACTTATAGACTATATAAGTCCGATTTCTCAATTGTATTTGAGAATTTTTCTATAAAATTTGTTTGTCACTCATTTGGAACAATGGAAAATTAAAGCCATGGATCCATACTGATAGACTATGTAAGTCCGATTTCTCAATTGTATTTGAGAATTTTTCTATAAAATTTGTTTGTCACTCATTTGGAACAATGGGAAATTAAAGCCATGGATCCATACTTATAGACTATATAAGTCCGATTTCTCAATTGTATTTGAGAATTTTTCTATAAAATTTGTTTGTCACTCATTTGGAACAATGGGAACAATGGGTGCCACGCCTCTTTGTCCAATCAAAACTTCATATAGACTATTATTCCTTCCAGAGTCACAGTAACATGCTGTGAAAATTTCATGAAGATCGATCCAAGGGTTTGGTTTTCCTAAAAAGGGTCGTGGTCTCACCCACTTTTCTCCTGGTACGTATTCCAAATTATGCCAATACCATATGTACCAAATATCATCGACGTAGGTAAAAAATGCCCAAAATATGGCGATTTAAATTTTGGGTTATATGGGCGGTGCCACGCCCCTTTGTCCAATCAAAACTTCATATAGCCTATAATTCATCCAAGAGTTTCAGTTAAATACTGTGAAAATTTCAGGAAGATCGGTCCAAGGGTTTGGCCTCCTATAAGGAACAAACAAAGAAACAAATAAACAAACACTCATTCGGTTTTATATATGTGAGACAGCGCATAGAGAAAGGGACCTAAGGGTAAAAAATCAATTTTCACTTTTTTTTTTGATGTGGACAACATCGGAGCATCGAATGAGACCGATCCCATGCCCCAAAAGTGTTCCCTCCCAGAGATATACGCGTTTTATGAAAGTGATGGTACACCAAATATACACGTATTTAAATCTTTAAAATGGCTCTCCTGAACAAAACCTGTTTTTACCCTAGGTCCGTTTCTATTTCGCGCGTCACATATATAGATATAAGTCCGATTTCTCAATTGTATTTGAGAATTTTTCTATAAAATTTTAGAGATTAAAATTGTGTAAATTTCGTTCAGCTCTACGGGAATTTGGCTATTTGTGGGCACATTTATGTTTGTCACTCATTTGGACCAATGGGAAATTAAAGCCATGGATCCATACTTATAGACTATGTAAGTCCGATTTCTCAATTGTATTTGAGAATTTTTCTATAAAATTTGTTTGTCACTCATTTGGACCAATGGGAAATTAAAGCCATAGATCCATACTTATAGACTATGTAAGTCCGATTTCTCAATTGTATTTGAGAATTTTTCTATAAAATTTTAAAGATTAAAATTGTGTAAATTTCGATCAGCTCTACGGGAATTTGGCTATTTATGGGCACATTTATGTTTGTCACTCATTTGGACCAATGGGAAATTAAAGCCATAGATCCATACTTATAGACTATGTAAGTCCGATTTCTCAATTGTATTTGAGAATTTTTCTATAAAATTTTAAAGATTAAAATTGTGTAAATTTCGTTCAGCTCTACGGGAATTTGGCTATTTGTGGGCACATTTATGTTTGTCACTCATTTGGACCAATGGGAAATTAAAGCCATGGATCCATACTTATAGACTACGTAAGTCCGATTTCTCAATTGTATTTGAGAATTTTTCTATAAAATTTTAAAGATTAAAATTGTGTAAATTTCGTTCAGCTCTACGGGAATTTGGCTATTTGTGGGCACATTTATGTTTGTCACTCATTTGGAACAATGGGAAATTAAAGCCATGGATCCATACTTATAGACTATGTAAGTCCGATTTCTCAATTGTATTTGAGAATTTTTCTATAAAATTTGTTTGTCACTCATTTGGAAAAATGGGAAGTTAAAGCCATGGATCCATACTTATAGACTATGTAAGTCCGATTTCTCAATTGTATTTGAGAATTTTTCTATAAAATTTTAAAGATTAAAATTGTGTAAATTTCGTTCAGCTCTACGGGAATTTGGCTATTTGTGGGCACATTTATGTTTGTCACTCATTTGGACCAATGGGAAATTAAAGCCATGGATCCATACTTATAGACTATGTAAGTCCGATTTCTCAATTGTATTTGAGAATTTTTCTATAAAATTTTAAAGATTAAAATTGTGTAAATTTCGTTCAGCTCTACGGGAATTTGGCTATTTGTGGGCACATTTATGTTTGTCACTCATTTGGAACAATGGGAAATTAAAGCCATGGATCCATACTTATAGACTATGTAAGTCCGATTTCTCAATTGTATTTGAGAATTTTTCTATAAAATTTGTTTGTCACTCATTTGGACCAATGGGAAATTAAAGCCATGGATCCATACTTATAGAGTATGTAAGTCCGATTTCTCAATTGTATTTGAGAATTTTTCTATAAAATTTGTTTGTCACTCATTTGGAAAAATGGGAAGTTAAAGCCATGGATCCATACTTATAGACTATGTAAGTCCGATTTCTCAATTGTATTTGAGAATTTTTCTATAAAATTTGTTTGTCACTCATTTGGAACAATTGGAAGTTAAAGCCATGGATCCATACTTATAGACTATGTAAGTCCGATTTCTCAATTGTATTTGAGAATTTTTCTATAAAATTGGTTTGTCACTCATTTGGAACAATGGGAAGTTAAAGCCATGGATCCATACTTATAGACTATATAAGTCCGATTTCTCAATTGTATTTGAGAATTTTTCTATAAAATTTGTTTGTCACTCATTTGGAACAATGGAAAATTAAAGCCATGGATCCATACTGATAGACTATGTAAGTCCGATTTCTCAATTGTATTTGAGAATTTTTCTATAAAATTTGTTTGTCACTCATTTGGAACAATGGGAAATTAAAGCCATGGATCCATACTTATAGACTATATAAGTCCGATTTCTCAATTGTATTTGAGAATTTTTCTATAAAATTTGTTTGTCACTCATTTGGAACAATGGGAACAATGGGTGCCACGCCTCTTTGTCCAATCAAAACTTCATATAGACTATTATTCCTTCCAGAGTCACAGTAACATGCTGTGAAAATTTCATGAAGATCGATCCAAGGGTTTGGTTTTCCTAAAAAGGGTCGTGGTCTCACCCACTTTTCTCCTGGTACGTATTCCAAATTATGCCAATACCATATGTACCAAATATCATCGACGTAGGTAAAAAATGCCCAAAATATGGCGATTTAAATTTTGGGTTATATGGGCGGTGCCACGCCCCTTTGTCCAATCAAAACTTCATATAGCCTATAATTCATCCAAGAGTTTCAGTTAAATACTGTGAAAATTTCAGGAAGATCGGTCTAAGGGTTTGGCCTCCTATAAGGAACAAACAAAGAAACAAATAAACAAACACTCATTCGGTTTTATATATGTGAGACAGCGCATAGAGAAAGGGACCTAAGGGTAAAAAATCAATTTTCACTTTTTTTTTTGATGTGGACAACATCGGAGCATCGAATGAGACCGATCCCATGCCCCAAAAGTGTTCCCTCCCAGAGATATACGCGTTTTATGAAAGTGATGGTACACCAAATATACACGTATTTAAATCTTTAAAATGGCTCTCCTGAACAAAACCTGTTTTTACCCTAGGTCCGTTTCTATTTCGCGCGTCACATATATAGATATAAGTCCGATTTCTCAATTGTATTTGAGAATTTTTCTATAAAATTTTAGAGATTAAAATTGTGTAAATTTCGTTCAGCTCTACGGGAATTTGGCTATTTGTGGGCACATTTATGTTTGTCACTCATTTGGACCAATGGGAAATTAAAGCCATGGATCCATACTTATAGACTATGTAAGTCCGATTTCTCAATTGTATTTGAGAATTTTTCTATAAAATTTTAAAGATTAAAATTGTGTAAATTTCGTTCAGCTCTACGGGAATTTGGCTATTTGTGGGCACATTTATGTTTGTCACTCATTTGGACCAATGGGAAATTAAAGCCATGGATCCATACTTATAGACTATGTAAGTCCGATTTCTCAATTGTATTTGAGAATTTTTCTATAAAATTTTAAAGATTAAAATTGTGTAAATTTCGTTCAGCTCTACGGGAATTTGGCTATTTGTGGGCACATTTATGTTTGTCACTCATTTGGACCAATGGGAAATTAAAGCCATGGATCCATACTTATAGACTATGTAAGTCCGATTTCTCAATTGTATTTGAGAATTTTTCTATAAAATTTGTTTGTCACTCATTTGGAGCAATGGGAAATTAAAGCCATGGATCCATACTTATAGACTATGTAAGTCCGATTTCTCAATTGTATTTGAGAATTTTTCTATAAAATTTGTTTGTCACTCATTTGGAGCAATGGGAAATTAAAGCCATGGATCCATACTGATAGACTATGTAAGTCCGATTTCTCAATTGTATTTGAGAATTTTTCTATAAAATTTGTTTGTCACTCATTTGGAGCAATGGGAAATTAAAGCCATGGATCCATACTGATAGACTATGTAAGTCCGATTTCTCAATTGTATTTGAGAATTTTTCTATAAAATTTTAAAGATTAAAATTGTGTAAATTTCGTTCAGCTCTACGGGAATTTGGCTATTTATGGGCACATTTATGTTTGTCACTCATTTGGACCAATGGGAAATTAAAGCCATGGATCCATACTTATAGACTATGTAAGTCCGATTTCTCAATTGTATTTGAGAATTTTTCTATAAAATTTGTTTGTCACTCATTTGGAGCAATGGGAAATTAAAGCCATGGATCCATACTGATAGACTATGTAAGTCCGATTTCTCAATTGTATTTGAGAATTTTTCTATAAAATTTTAAAGATTAAAATTGTGTAAATTTCGATCAGCTCTACGGGAATTTGGCTATTTGTGGGCACATTTATGTTTGTCACTCATTTGGACCAATGGGAAATTAAAGCCATGGATCCATACTTATAGACTATGTAAGTCCGATTTCTCAATTGTATTTGAGAATTTTTCTATAAAATTTGTTTGTCACTCATTTGGAGCAATGGGAAATTAAAGCCATGGATCCATACTGATAGACTATGTAAGTCCGATTTCTCAATTGTATTTGAGAATTTTTCTATAAAATTTTAAAGATTAAAATTGTGTAAATTTCGTTCAGCTCTACGGGAATTTGGCTATTTATGGGCACATTTATGTTTGTCACTCATTTGGACCAATGGGAAATTAAAGCCATAGATCCATACTTATAGACTATGTAAGTCCGATTTCTCAATTGTATTTGAGAATTTTTCTATAAAATTTTAAAGATTAAAATTGTGTAAATTTCGATCAGCTCTACGGGAATTTGGCTATTTATGGGCACATTTATGTTTGTCACTCATTTGGACCAATGGGAAATTAAAGCCATAGATCCATACTTATAGACTATGTAAGTCCGATTTCTCAATTGTATTTGAGAATTTTTCTATAAAATTTGTTTGTCACTCATTTGGAGCAATGGGAAATTAAAGCCATGGATCCATACTTATAGACTATGTAAGTCCGATTTCTCAATTGTATTTGAGAATTTTTCTATAAAATTTTAAAGATTAAAATTGTGTAAATTTCGTTCAGCTCTACGGGAATTTGGCTATTTGTGGGCACATTTATGTTTGTCACTCATTTGGACCAATGGGAAATTAAAGCCATGGATCCATACTTATAGACTATGTAAGTCCGATTTCTCAATTGTATTTGAGAATTTTTCTATAAAATTTTAAAGATTAAAATTGTGTAAATTTCGTTCAGCTCTACGGGAATTTGGCTATTTGTGGGCACATTTATGTTTGTCACTCATTTGGACCAATGGGAAATTAAAGCCATGGATCCATACTTATAGACTATGTAAGTCCGATTTCTCAATTGTATTTGAGAATTTTTCTATAAAATTTGTTTGTCACTCATTTGGAGCAATGGGAAATTAAAGCCATGGATCCATACTGATAGACTATGTAAGTCCGATTTCTCAATTGTATTTGAGAATTTTTCTATAAAATTTTAAAGATTAAAATTGTGTAAATTTCGATCAGCTCTACGGGAATTTGGCTATTTGTGGGCACATTTATGTTTGTCACTCATTTGGACCAATGGGAAATTAAAGCCATGGATCCATACTTATAGACTATGTAAGTCCGATTTCTCAATTGTATTTGAGAATTTTTCTATAAAATTTGTTTGTCACTCATTTGGACCAATGGGAAATTAAAGCCATAGATCCATACTTATAGACTATGTAAGTCCGATTTCTCAATTGTATTTGAGAATTTTTCTATAAAATTTGTTTGTCACTCATTTGGACCAATGGGAAATTAAAGCCATAGATCCATACTTATAGACTATGTAAGTCCGATTTCTCAATTGTATTTGAGAATTTTTCTATAAAATTTTAAAGATTAAAATTGTGTAAATTTCGTTCAGCTCTACGGGAATTTGGCTATTTGTGGGCACATTTATGTTTGTCACTCATTTGGACCAATGGGAAATTAAAGCCATGGATCCATACTTATAGACTATGTAAGTCCGATTTCTCAATTGTATTTGAGAATTTTTCTATAAAATTTTAAAGATTAAAATTGTGTAAATTTCGTTCAGCTCTACGGGAATTTGGCTATTTATGGGCACATTTATGTTTGTCACTCATTTGGACCAATGGGAAATATAAAGCCATGGATCCATACTGATAGACTATGTAAGTCCGATTTCTCAATTGTATTTGAGAATTTTTCTATAAAATTTTAAAGATTAAAATTGTGTAAATTTCGTTCAGCTCTACGGGAATTTGGCTATTTGTGGGCACATTTATGTTTGTCACTCATTTGGACCAATGGGAAATTAAAGCCATGGATCCATACTTATAGACTATGTAAGTCCGATTTCTCAATTGTATTTGAGAATTTTTCTATAAAATTTTAAAGATTAAAATTGTGTAAATTTCGTTCAGCTCTACGGGAATTTGGCTATTTGTGGGCACATTTATGTTTGTCACTCATTTGGACCAATGGGAAATTAAAGCCATAGATCCATACTTATAGACTATGTAAGTCCGATTTCTCAATTGTATTTGAGAATTTTTCTATAAAATTTTAAAGATTAAAATTGTGTAAATTTCGTTCAGCTCTACGGGAATTTGGCTATTTGTGGGCACATTTATGTTTGTCACTCATTTGGACCAATGGGAAATTAAAGCCATGGATCCATACTTATAGACTATGTAAGTCCGATTTCTCAATTGTATTTGAGAATTTTTCTATAAAATTTGTTTGTCACTCATTTGGAGCAATGGGAAATTAAAGCCATGGATCCATACTGATAGACTATGTAAGTCCGATTTCTCAATTGTATTTGAGAATTTTTCTATAAAATTTTAAAGATTAAAATTGTGTAAATTTCGATCAGCTCTACGGGAATTTGGCTATTTGTGGGCACATTTATGTTTGTCACTCATTTGGACCAATGGGAAATTAAAGCCATGGATCCATACTTATAGACTATGTAAGTCCGATTTCTCAATTGTATTTGAGAATTTTTCTATAAAATTTGTTTGTCACTCATTTGGACCAATGGGAAATTAAAGCCATAGATCCATACTTATAGACTATGTAAGTCCGATTTCTCAATTGTATTTGAGAATTTTTCTATAAAATTTGTTTGTCACTCATTTGGACCAATGGGAAATTAAAGCCATAGATCCATACTTATAGACTATGTAAGTCCGATTTCTCAATTGTATTTGAGAATTTTTCTATAAAATTTTAAAGATTAAAATTGTGTAAATTTCGTTCAGCTCTACGGGAATTTGGCTATTTGTGGGCACATTTATGTTTGTCACTCATTTGGACCAATGGGAAATTAAAGCCATGGATCCATACTTATAGACTATGTAAGTCCGATTTCTCAATTGTATTTGAGAATTTTTCTATAAAATTTTAAAGATTAAAATTGTGTAAATTTCGTTCAGCTCTACGGGAATTTGGCTATTTATGGGCACATTTATGTTTGTCACTCATTTGGACCAATGGGAAATATAAAGCCATGGATCCATACTGATAGACTATGTAAGTCCGATTTCTCAATTGTATTTGAGAATTTTTCTATAAAATTTTAAAGATTAAAATTGTGTAAATTTCGTTCAGCTCTACGGGAATTTGGCTATTTGTGGGCACATTTATGTTTGTCACTCATTTGGACCAATGGGAAATTAAAGCCATGGATCCATACTTATAGACTATGTAAGTCCGATTTCTCAATTGTATTTGAGAATTTTTCTATAAAATTTTAAAGATTAAAATTGTGTAAATTTCGTTCAGCTCTACGGGAATTTGGCTATTTGTGGGCACATTTATGTTTGTCACTCATTTGGACCAATGGGAAATTAAAGCCATAGATCCATACTTATAGACTATGTAAGTCCGATTTCTCAATTGTATTTGAGAATTTTTTCTATAAAATTTTAAAGATTAAAATTGTGTAAATTTCGTTCAGCTCTACGGGAATTTGGCTATTTGTGGGCACATTTATGTTTGTCACTCATTTGGACCAATGGGAAATTAAAGCCATGGATCCATACTTATAGACTATGTAAGTCCGATTTCTCAATTGTATTTGAGAATTTTTCTATAAAATTTGTTTGTCACTCATTTGGAGCAATGGGAAATTAAAGCCATGGATCCATACTGATAGACTATGTAAGTCCGATTTCTCAATTGTATTTGAGAATTTTTCTATAAAATTTTAAAGATTAAAATTGTGTAAATTTCGATCAGCTCTACGGGAATTTGGCTATTTGTGGGCACATTTATGTTTGTCACTCATTTGGACCAATGGGAAATTAAAGCCATGGATCCATACTTATAGACTATGTAAGTCCGATTTCTCAATTGTATTTGAGAATTTTTCTATAAAATTTGTTTGTCACTCATTTGGACCAATGGGAAATTAAAGCCATAGATCCATACTTATAGATTATGTAAGTCCGATTTCTCAATTGTATTTGAGAATTTTTCTATAAAATTTGTTTGTCACTCATTTGGACCAATGGGAAATTAAAGCCATAGATCCATACTTATAGACTATGTAAGTCCGATTTCTCAATTGTATTTGAGAATTTTTCTATAAAATTTTTAAGATTAAAATTGTGTAAATTTCGTTCAGCTCTACGGGAATTTGGCTATTTGTGGGCACATTTATGTTTGTCACTCATTTGGACCAATGGGAAATTAAAGCCATGGATCCATACTTATAGACTATGTAAGTCCGATTTCTCAATTGTATTTGAGAATTTTTCTATAAAATTTTAAAGATTAAAATTGTGTAAATTTCGTTCAGCTCTACGGGAATTTGGCTATTTGTGGGCACATTTATGTTTGTCACTCATTTGGACCAATGGGAAATTAAAGCCATGGATCCATACTTATAGACTATGTAAGTCCGATTTCTCAATTGTATTTGAGAATTTTTCTATAAAATCTTAAAGATTAAAATTGTGTAAATTTCGTTCAGCTCTACGGGAATTTGGCTATTTGTGGGCACATTTATGTTTGTCACTCATTTGGAGCAATGGGAAATTAAAGCCATGGATCCATACTTATAGACTATGTAAGTCCGATTTCTCAATTGTATTTGAGAATTTTTCTATAAAATTTTAAAGATTAAAATTGTGTAAATTTCGTTCAGCTCTACGGGAATTTGGCTATTTGTGGGCACATTTATGTTTGTCACTCATTTGGAGCAATGGGAAATTAAAGCCATGGATCCATACTTATAGACTATGTAAGTCCGATTTCTCAATTGTATTTGAGAATTTTTCTATAAAATTTTAAAGATTAAAATTGTGTAAATTTCGTTCAGCTCTACGGGAATTTGGCTATTTGTGGGCACATTTATGTTTGTCACTCATTTGGACCAATGGGAAATTAAAGCCATGGATCCATACTTATAGACTATGTAAGTCCGATTTCTCAATTGTATTTGAGAATTTTTCTATAAAATCTTAAAGATTAAAATTGTGTAAATTTCGTTCAGCTCTACGGGAATTTGGCTATTTGTGGGCACATTTATGTTTGTCACTCATTTGGAGCAATGGGAAATTAAAGCCATGGATCCATACTGATAGACTATGTAAGTCCGATTTCTCAATTGTATTTGAGAATTTTTCTATAAAATTTTAAAGATTAAAATTGTGTAAATTTCGTTCAGCTCTACGGGAATTTGGCTATTTGTGGGCACATTTATGTTTGTCACTCATTTGGAGCAATGGGAAATTAAAGCCATGGATCCATACTTATAGACTATGTAAGTCCGATTTCTCAATTGTATTTGAGAATTTTTCTATAAAATTTTAAAGATTAAAATTGTGTAAATTTCGTTCAGCTCTACGGGAATTTGGCTATTTATGGGCACATTTATGTTTGTCACTCATTTGGACCAATGGGAAATATAAAGCCATGGATCCATACTGATAGACTATGTAAGTCCGATTTCTCAATTGTATTTGAGAATTTTTCTATAAAATTTTAAAGATTAAAATTGTGTAAATTTCGTTCAGCTCTACGGGAATTTGGCTATTTGTGGGCACATTTATGTTTGTCACTCATTTGGACCAATGGGAAATTAAAGCCATGGATCCATACTTATAGACTATGTAAGTCCGATTTCTCAATTGTATTTGAGAATTTTTCTATAAAATTTTAAAGATTAAAATTGTGTAAATTTCGTTCAGCTCTACGGGAATTTGGCTATTTGTGGGCACATTTATGTTTGTCACTCATTTGGACCAATGGGAAATTAAAGCCATAGATCCATACTTATAGACTATGTAAGTCCGATTTCTCAATTGTATTTGAGAATTTTTCTATAAAATTTTAAAGATTAAAATTGTGTAAATTTCGTTCAGCTCTACGGGAATTTGGCTATTTGTGGGCACATTTATGTTTGTCACTCATTTGGAGCAATGGGAAATTAAAGCCATGGATCCATACTTATAGACTATGTAAGTCCGATTTCTCAATTGTATTTGAGAATTTTTCTATAAAATTTGTTTGTCACTCATTTGGAGCAATGGGAAATTAAAGCCATAGATCCATACTTATAGACTATGTAAGTCCGATTTCTCAATTGTATTTGAGAATTTTTCTATAAAATTTGTTTGTCACTCATTTGGACCAATGGGAAATTAAAGCCATAGATCCATACTTATAGACTATGTAAGTCCGATTTCTCAATTGTATTTGAGAATTTTTCTATAAAATTTTAAAGATTAAAATTGTGTAAATTTCGTTCAGCTCTACGGGAATTTGGCTATTTGTGGGCACATTTATGTTTGTCACTCATTTGGACCAATGGGAAATTAAAGCCATGGATCCATACTTATAGACTATGTTAGTCCGATTTCTCAATTGTATTTGAGAATTTTTCTATAAAATCTTAAAGATTAAAATTGTGTAAATTTCGTTCAGCTCTACGGGAATTTGGCTATTTGTGGGCACATTTATGTTTGTCACTCATTTGGACCAATGGGAAATTAAAGCCATAGATCCATACTTATAGACTATGTAAGTCCGATTTCTCAATTGTATTTGAGAATTTTTCTATAAAATTTGTTTGTCACTCATTTGGAGCAATGGGAAATTAAAGCCATGGATCCATACTGATAGACTATGTAAGTCCGATTTCTCAATTGTATTTGAGAATTTTTCTATAAAATTTGTTTGTCACTCATTTGGACCAATGGGAAATTAAAGCCATAGATCCATACTTATAGACTATGTAAGTCCGATTTCTCAATTGTATTTGAGAATTTTTCTATAAAATTTTAAAGATTAAAATTGTGTAAATTTCGTTCAGCTCTACGGGAATTTGGCTATTTGTGGGCACATTTATGTTTGTCACTCATTTGGACCAATGGGAAATTAAAGCCATGGATCCATACTTATAGACTATGTAAGTCCGATTTCTCAATTGTATTTGAGAATTTTTCTATAAAATCTTAAAGATTAAAATTGTGTAAATTTCGTTCAGCTCTACGGGAATTTGGCTATTTGTGGGCACATTTATGTTTGTCACTCATTTGGACCAATGGGAAATTAAAGCCATGGATCCATACTTATAGACTATGTAAGTCCGATTTCTCAATTGTATTTGAGAATTTTTCTATAAAATTTTAAAGATTAAAATTGTGTAAATTTCGTTCAGCTCTACGGGAATTTGGCTATTTGTGGGCACATTTATGTTTGTCACTCATTTGGACCAATGGGAAATTAAAGCCATGGATCAATACTGATAGACTATGTAAGTCCGATTTCTCAATTGTATTTGAGAATTTTTCTATAAAATTTGTTTGTCAGTCATTTGGAACAATGGGAAATTAAAGCCATGGATCCATACTTATAGACTATGTAAGTCCGATTTCTCAATTGTATTTGAGAATTTTTCTATAAAATTTTAAAGATTAAAATTGTGTAAATTTCGTTCAGCTCTACGGGAATTTGGCTATTTGTGGGCACATTTATGTTTGTCACTCATTTAGACCAATGGGAAATTAAAGCCATGGATCCATACTTATAGACTATGTAAGTCCGATTTCTCAATTGTATTTGAGAATTTTTCTATAAAATTTGTTTGTCACTCATTTGGAACAATGGGAAATTAAAGCCATGGATCCATACTTATAGACTATATAAGTCCGATTTCTCAATTGTATTTGAGAATTTTTCTATAAAATTTGTTTGTCACTCATTTGGAAAAATGGGAAGTTAAAGCCATGGATCCATACTTATAGACTATGTAAGTCCGATTTCTCAATTGTATTTGAGAATTTTTCTATAAAATTGGTTTGTCACTCATTTGGAACAATGGGAAATTAAAGCCATGGATCCATACTGATAGACTATGTAAGTCCGATTTCTCAATTGTATTTGAGAATTTTTCTATAAAATTTGTTTGTCACTCATTTGGAAAAATGGGAAGTTAAAGCCATGGATCCATACTTATAGACTATGTAAGTCCGATTTCTCAATTGTATTTGAGAATTTTTCTATAAAATTTGTTTGTCACTCATTTGGAAAAATGGGAAGTTAAAGCCATGGATCCATACTTATAGACTATGTAAGTCCGATTTCTCAATTGTATTTGATAATTTTTCTATAAAATTTGTTTGTCACTCATTTGGAAAAATGGGAAGTTAAAGCCATGGATCCATACTTATAGACTATGTAAGTCCGATTTCTCAATTGTATTTGAGAATTTTTCTATAAAATTTGTTTGTCACTCATTTGGAAAAATGGGAAGTTAAAGCCATGGATCCATACTTATAGACTATGTAAGTCCGATTTCTCAATTGTATTTGAGAATTTTTCTATAAAATTTGTTTGTCACTCATTTGGAAAAATGGGAAGTTAAAGCCATGGATCCATACTTATAGACTATGTAAGTCCGATTTCTCAATTGTATTTGAGAATTTTTCTATAAAATTTGTTTGTCACTCATTTGGAAAAATGGGAAGTTAAAGCCATGGATCCATACTTATAGACTATGTAAGTCCGATTTCTCAATTGTATTTGAGAATTTTTCTATAAAATTTGTTTGTCACTCATTTGGAAAAATGGGAAGTTAAAGCCATGAATCCATACTTATAGACTATGTAAGTCTGATTTCTCAATTGTATTTGAGAATTTTTCTATAAAATTTGTTTGTCACTCATTTGGAAAAATGGGAAGTTAAAGCCATGGATCCATACTTATAGACTATGTAAGTCCGATTTCTCAATTGTATTTGAGAATTTTTCTATAAAATTTGTTTGTCACTCATTTGGAAAAATGGGAAGTTAAAGCCATGGATCCATACTTATAGACTATGTAAGTCCGATTTCTCAATTGTATTTGAGAATTTTTCTATAAAATTTGTTTGTCACTCATTTGGAACAATTGGAAGTTAAAGCCATGGATCCATACTTATAGACTATGTAAGTCCGATTTCTCAATTGTATTTGAGAATTTTTCTATAAAATTTGTTTGTCACTCATTTGGAACAATGGGAAATTAAAGCCATGGATCCATACTTATAGACTATATAAGTCCGATTTCTCAATTGTATTTGAGAATTTTTCTATAAAATTTGTTTGTCACTCATTTGGAACAATGGGAAATTAAAGCCATGGATCCATACTTATAGACTATGTAAGTCCGATTTCTCAATTGTATTTGAGAATTTTTCTATAAAATTTGTTTGTCACTCATTTGGAACAATTGGAAGTTAAAGCCATGGATCCATACTTATAGACTATGTAAGTCCGATTTCTCAATTGTATTTGAGAATTTTTCTATAAAATTTGTTTGTCACTCATTTGGAACAATGGGAAATTAAAGCCATGGATCCATACTGATAGACTATATAAGTCCGATTTCTCAATTGTATTTGAGAATTTTTCTATAAAATTTGTTTGTCACTCATTTGGAACAATTGGAAGTTAAAGCCATGGATCCATACTTATAGACTATGTAAGTCCGATTTCTCAATTGTATTTGAGAATTTTTCTATAAAATTTGTTTGTCACTCATTTGGAACAATGGGAAATTAAAGCCATGGATCCATACTTATAGACTATGTAAGTCCGATTTCTCAATTGTATTTGAGAATTTTTCTATAAAATTTGTTTGTCACTCATTTGGAACAATTGGAAGTTAAAGCCATGGATCCATACTTATAGACTATGTAAGTCCGATTTCTCAATTGTATTTGAGAATTTTTCTATAAAATTTGTTTGTCACTCATTTGGAACAATGGGAAATTAAAGCCATGGATCCATACTTATAGACTATGTAAGTCCGTTTTCTCAATTGTATTTGAGAATTTTTCTATAAAATTTGTTTGTCACTCATTTGGAACAATTGGAAGTTAAAGCCATGGATCCATACTTATAGACTATGTAAGTCCGATTTCTCAATTGTATTTGAGAATTTTTCTATAAAATTTGTTTGTCACTCATTTGGAACAATGGGAAATTAAAGCCATGGATCCATACTTATAGACTATGTAAGTCCGATTTCTCAATTGTATTTGAGAATTTTTCTATAAAATTTGTTTGTCACTCATTTGGAACAATGGGAAATTAAAGCCATGGATCCATACTGATAGACTATATAAGTCCGATTTCTCAATTGTATTTGAGAATTTTTCTATAAAATTTGTTTGTCACTCATTTGGAACAATTGGAAGTTAAAGCCATGGATCCATACTTATAGACTATGTAAGTCCGATTTCTCAATTGTATTTGAGAATTTTTCTATAAAATTTGTTTGTCACTCATTTGGAACAATGGGAAATTAAAGCCATGGATCCATACTTATAGACTATGTAAGTCCGATTTCTCAATTGTATTTGAGAATTTTTCTATAAAATTTGTTTGTCACTCATTTGGAACAATTGGAAGTTAAAGCCATGGATCCATACTTATAGACTATGTAAGTCCGATTTCTCAATTGTATTTGAGAATTTTTCTATAAAATTTGTTTGTCACTCATTTGGAACAATGGGAAATTAAAGCCATGGATCCATACTTATAGACTATGTAAGTCCGTTTTCTCAATTGTATTTGAGAATTTTTCTATAAAATTTGTTTGTCACTCATTTGGAACAATTGGAAGTTAAAGCCATGGATCCATACTTATAGACTATGTAAGTCCGATTTCTCAATTGTGTTTGAGAATTTTTCTATAAAATTTGTTTGTCACTCATTTGGAACAATGGGAAATTAAAGCCATGGATCCATACTGATAGACTATATAAGTCCGATTTCTCAATTGTATTTGAGAATTTTTCTATAAAATTTGTTTGTCACTCATTTGGAACAATTGGAAGTTAAAGCCATGGATCCATACTTATAGACTATGTAAGTCCGATTTCTCAATTGTATTTGAGAATTTTTCTATAAAATTTGTTTGTCACTCATTTGGAACAATGGGAAATTAAAGCCATGGATCCATACTTATAGACTATATAAGTCCGATTTCTCAATTGTATTTGAGAATTTTTCTATAAAATTTGTTTGTCACTCATTTGGAACAATTGGAAGTTAAAGCCATGGATCCATACTTATAGACTATGTAAGTCCGATTTCTCAATTGTATTTGAGAATTTTTCTATAAAATTTGTTTGTCACTCATTTGGAACAATTGGAAGTTAAAGCCATGGATCCATACTTATAGACTATGTAAGTCCGATTTCTCAATTGTATTTGAGAATTTTTCTATAAAATTTGTTTGTCACTCATTTGGAACAATGGGAAATTAAAGCCATGGATCCATACTTATAGACTATATAAGTCCGATTTCTCAATTGTATTTGAGAATTTTTCTATAAAATTTGTTTGTCACTCATTTGGAACAATTGGAAGTTAAAGCCATGGATCCATACTTATAGACTATGTAAGTCCGATTTCTCAATTGTATTTGAGAATTTTTCTATAAAATTTGTTTGTCCCTCATTTGGAACAATGGGAAATTAAAGCCATGAATCCATACTGATAGACTATATAAGTCCGATTTCTCAATTGTATTTGAGAATTTTTCTATAAAATTTGTTTGTCACTCATTTGGAACAATTGGAAGTTAAAGCCATGGATCCATACTTATAGACTATGTAAGTCCGATTTCTCAATTGTATTTGAGAATTTTTCTATAAAATTTGTTTGTCACTCATTTGGAACAATGGGAAGGAAGTTAAAGCCATGGATCCATACTTATAGACTATGTAAGTCCGATTTCTCAATTGTATTTGAGAATTTTTCTATAAAATTGGTTTGTCACTCATTTGGAACAATGGGAAGTTAAAGCCATGGATCCATACTGATAGACTATGTAAGTCCGATTTCTCAATTGTATTTGAGAATTTTTCTATAAAATTGGTTTGTCACTCATTTGGAACAATGGGAAATTAAAACCATGGATCCATACTGATAGACTATGTAAGTCCGATTTCTCAATTGTATTTGAGAATTTTTCTATAAAATTGGTTTGTCACTCATTTGGAACAATGGGAAGTTAAAGCCATGGATCCATACTTATAGACTATATAAGTCCGATTTCTCAATTGTATTTGAGAATTTTTCTATAAAATTTGTTTGTCACTCATTTGGAACAATGGGAAATTAAAGCCATGGATCCATACTGATAGACTATGTAAGTCCGATTTCTCAATTGTATTTGAGAATTTTTCTATAAAATTTGTTTGTCACTCATTTGGAACAATGGGAAATTAAAACCATGGATCCATACTGATAGACTATGTAAGTCCGATTTCTCAATTGTATTTGAGAATTTTTCTATAAAATTGGTTTGTCACTCATTTGGAACAATGGGAAGTTAAAGCCATGGATCCATACTTATAGACTATATAAGTCCGATTTCTCAATTGTATTTGAGAATTTTTCTATAAAATTTGTTTGTCACTCATTTGGAACAATGGGAAATTAAAGCCATGGATCCATACTTATAGACTATATAAGTCCGATTTCTCAATTGTATTTGAGAATTTTTCTATAAAATTTGTTTGTCACTCATTTGGAACAATGGGAAATTAAAGCCATAGATCCATACTGATAGACTATGTAAGTCCGATTTCTCAATTGTATTTGAGAATTTTTCTATAAAATTTGTTTGTCACTTATTTGGAACAATTGGAAGTTAAAGCCATGGATCCATACTTATAGACTATGTAAGTCCGATTTCTCAATTGTATTTGAGAATTTTTCTATAAAATTTGTTTGTCACTCATTTGGAACGATGGGAAATTAAAGCCATGGATCCATACTGATAGACTATATAAGTCCGATTTCTCAATTGTATTTGAGAATTTTTCTATAAAATTTGTTTGTCACTCATTTGGAACAATTGGAAGTTAAAGCCATGGATCCATACTTATAGACTATGTAAGTCCGATTTCTCAATTGTATTTGAGAATTTTTCTATAAAATTTGTTTGTCACTCATTTGGAACAATGGGAAATTAAAGCCATGGATCCATACTTATAGACTATGTAAGTCCGATTTCTCAATTGTATTTGAGAATTTTTCTATAAAATTTGTTTGTCACTCATTTGGAACAATTGGAAGTTAAAGCCATGGATCCATACTTATAGACTATGTAAGTCCGATTTCTCAATTGTATTTGAGAATTTTTCTATAAAATTTGTTTGTCACTCATTTGGAACAATGGGAAATTAAAGCCATGGATCCATACTTATAGACTATGTAAGTCCGATTTCTCAATTGTATTTGAGAATTTTTCTATAAAATTTGTTTGTCACTCATTTGGAACAATGGGAAATTAAAGCCATGGATCCATACTGATAGACTATATAAGTCCGATTTCTCAATTGTATTTGAGAATTTTTCTATAAAATTTGTTTGTCACTCATTTGGAACAATTGGAAGTTAAAGCCATGGATCCATACTTATAGACTATGTAAGTCCGATTTCTCAATTGTATTTGAGAATTTTTCTATAAAATTTGTTTGTCACTCATTTGGAACAATGGGAAATTAAAGCCATGGACCCATACTGATAGACTATATAAGTCCGATTTCTCAATTGTATATGAGAATTTTTCTATAAAATTTGTTTGTCACTCATTTGGAAAAATGGGAAGTTAAAGCCATGGATCCATACTTATAGACTATGTAAGTCCGATTTCTCAATTGTATTTGAGAATTTTTCTATAAAATTTGTTTGTCACTCATTTGGAACAATTGGAAGTTAAAGCCATGGATCCATACTTATAGACTATATAAGTCCGATTTCTCAATTGTATTTGAGAATTTTTCTATAAAATTTGTTTGTCACTCATTTGGAACAATTGGAAGTTAAAGCCATGGATCCATACTTATAGACTATATAAGTCCGATTTCTCAATTGTATATGAGAATTTTTCTATAAAATTTGTTTGTCACTCATTTGGAAAAATGGGAAGTTAAAGCCATGGATCCATACTTATAGACTATGTAAGTCCGATTTCTCAATTGTATTTGAGAATTTTTCTATAAAATTTGTTTGTCACTCATTTGGAACAATTGGAAGTTAAAGCCATGGATCCATACTTATAGACTATATAAGTCCGATTTCTCAATTGTATTTGAGAATTTTTCTATAAAATTTGTTTGTCACTCATTTGGAAAAATGGGAAGTTAAAGCCATGGATCCATACTTATAGACTATGTAAGTCCGATTTCTCAATTGTATTTGAGAATTTTTCTATAAAATTTGTTTGTCACTCATTTGGAAAAATGGGAAGTTAAAGCCATGAATCCATACTTATAGACTATGTAAGTCTGATTTCTCAATTGTATTTGAGAATTTTTCTATAAAATTTGTTTGTCACTCATTTGGAAAAATGGGAAGTTAAAGCCATGGATCCATACTTATAGACTATGTAAGTCCGATTTCTCAATTGTATTTGAGAATTTTTCTATAAAATTTGTTTGTCACTCATTTGGAAAAATGGGAAGTTAAAGCCATGGATCCATACTTATAGACTATGTAAGTCCGATTTCTCAATTGTATTTGAGAATTTTTCTATAAAATTTGTTTGTCACTCATTTGGAACAATTGGAAGTTAAAGCCATGGATCCATACTTATAGACTATGTAAGTCCGATTTCTCAATTGTATTTGAGAATTTTTCTATAAAATTTGTTTGTCACTCATTTGGAACAATGGGAAATTAAAGCCATGGATCCATACTTATAGACTATATAAGTCCGATTTCTCAATTGTATTTGAGAATTTTTCTATAAAATTTGTTTGTCACTCATTTGGAACAATGGGAAATTAAAGCCATGGATCCATACTTATAGACTATGTAAGTCCGATTTCTCAATTGTATTTGAGAATTTTTCTATAAAATTTGTTTGTCACTCATTTGGAACAATTGGAAGTTAAAGCCATGGATCCATACTTATAGACTATGTAAGTCCGATTTCTCAATTGTATTTGAGAATTTTTCTATAAAATTTGTTTGTCACTCATTTGGAACAATGGGAAATTAAAGCCATGGATCCATACTGATAGACTATATAAGTCCGATTTCTCAATTGTATTTGAGAATTTTTCTATAAAATTTGTTTGTCACTCATTTGGAACAATTGGAAGTTAAAGCCATGGATCCATACTTATAGACTATGTAAGTCCGATTTCTCAATTGTATTTGAGAATTTTTCTATAAAATTTGTTTGTCACTCATTTGGAACAATGGGAAATTAAAGCCATGGATCCATACTTATAGACTATGTAAGTCCGATTTCTCAATTGTATTTGAGAATTTTTCTATAAAATTTGTTTGTCACTCATTTGGAACAATTGGAAGTTAAAGCCATGGATCCATACTTATAGACTATGTAAGTCCGATTTCTCAATTGTATTTGAGAATTTTTCTATAAAATTTGTTTGTCACTCATTTGGAACAATGGGAAATTAAAGCCATGGATCCATACTTATAGACTATGTAAGTCCGTTTTCTCAATTGTATTTGAGAATTTTTCTATAAAATTTGTTTGTCACTCATTTGGAACAATTGGAAGTTAAAGCCATGGATCCATACTTATAGACTATGTAAGTCCGATTTCTCAATTGTATTTGAGAATTTTTCTATAAAATTTGTTTGTCACTCATTTGGAACAATGGGAAATTAAAGCCATGGATCCATACTTATAGACTATGTAAGTCCGATTTCTCAATTGTATTTGAGAATTTTTCTATAAAATTTGTTTGTCACTCATTTGGAACAATGGGAAATTAAAGCCATGGATCCATACTGATAGACTATATAAGTCCGATTTCTCAATTGTATTTGAGAATTTTTCTATAAAATTTGTTTGTCACTCATTTGGAACAATTGGAAGTTAAAGCCATGGATCCATACTTATAGACTATGTAAGTCCGATTTCTCAATTGTATTTGAGAATTTTTCTATAAAATTTGTTTGTCACTCATTTGGAACAATGGGAAATTAAAGCCATGGATCCATACTTATAGACTATGTAAGTCCGATTTCTCAATTGTATTTGAGAATTTTTCTATAAAATTTGTTTGTCACTCATTTGGAACAATTGGAAGTTAAAGCCATGGATCCATACTTATAGACTATGTAAGTCCGATTTCTCAATTGTATTTGAGAATTTTTCTATAAAATTTGTTTGTCACTCATTTGGAACAATGGGAAATTAAAGCCATGGATCCATACTTATAGACTATGTAAGTCCGTTTTCTCAATTGTATTTGAGAATTTTTCTATAAAATTTGTTTGTCACTCATTTGGAACAATTGGAAGTTAAAGCCATGGATCCATACTTATAGACTATGTAAGTCCGATTTCTCAATTGTGTTTGAGAATTTTTCTATAAAATTTGTTTGTCACTCATTTGGAACAATGGGAAATTAAAGCCATGGATCCATACTGATAGACTATATAAGTCCGATTTCTCAATTGTATTTGAGAATTTTTCTATAAAATTTGTTTGTCACTCATTTGGAACAATTGGAAGTTAAAGCCATGGATCCATACTTATAGACTATGTAAGTCCGATTTCTCAATTGTATTTGAGAATTTTTCTATAAAATTTGTTTGTCACTCATTTGGAACAATGGGAAATTAAAGCCATGGATCCATACTTATAGACTATATAAGTCCGATTTCTCAATTGTATTTGAGAATTTTTCTATAAAATTTGTTTGTCACTCATTTGGAACAATTGGAAGTTAAAGCCATGGATCCATACTTATAGACTATGTAAGTCCGATTTCTCAATTGTATTTGAGAATTTTTCTATAAAATTTGTTTGTCACTCATTTGGAACAATTGGAAGTTAAAGCCATGGATCCATACTTATAGACTATGTAAGTCCGATTTCTCAATTGTATTTGAGAATTTTTCTATAAAATTTGTTTGTCACTCATTTGGAACAATGGGAAATTAAAGCCATGGATCCATACTTATAGACTATATAAGTCCGATTTCTCAATTGTATTTGAGAATTTTTCTATAAAATTTGTTTGTCACTCATTTGGAACAATTGGAAGTTAAAGCCATGGATCCATACTTATAGACTATGTAAGTCCGATTTCTCAATTGTATTTGAGAATTTTTCTATAAAATTTGTTTGTCCCTCATTTGGAACAATGGGAAATTAAAGCCATGAATCCATACTGATAGACTATATAAGTCCGATTTCTCAATTGTATTTGAGAATTTTTCTATAAAATTTGTTTGTCACTCATTTGGAACAATTGGAAGTTAAAGCCATGGATCCATACTTATAGACTATGTAAGTCCGATTTCTCAATTGTATTTGAGAATTTTTCTATAAAATTTGTTTGTCACTCATTTGGAACAATGGGAAGGAAGTTAAAGCCATGGATCCATACTTATAGACTATGTAAGTCCGATTTCTCAATTGTATTTGAGAATTTTTCTATAAAATTGGTTTGTCACTCATTTGGAACAATGGGAAGTTAAAGCCATGGATCCATACTGATAGACTATGTAAGTCCGATTTCTCAATTGTATTTGAGAATTTTTCTATAAAATTGGTTTGTCACTCATTTGGAACAATGGGAAATTAAAACCATGGATCCATACTGATAGACTATGTAAGTCCGATTTCTCAATTGTATTTGAGAATTTTTCTATAAAATTGGTTTGTCACTCATTTGGAACAATGGGAAGTTAAAGCCATGGATCCATACTTATAGACTATATAAGTCCGATTTCTCAATTGTATTTGAGAATTTTTCTATAAAATTTGTTTGTCACTCATTTGGAACAATGGGAAATTAAAGCCATGGATCCATACTGATAGACTATGTAAGTCCGATTTCTCAATTGTATTTGAGAATTTTTCTATAAAATTTGTTTGTCACTCATTTGGAACAATGGGAAATTAAAACCATGGATCCATACTGATAGACTATGTAAGTCCGATTTCTCAATTGTATTTGAGAATTTTTCTATAAAATTGGTTTGTCACTCATTTGGAACAATGGGAAGTTAAAGCCATGGATCCATACTTATAGACTATATAAGTCCGATTTCTCAATTGTATTTGAGAATTTTTCTATAAAATTTGTTTGTCACTCATTTGGAACAATGGGAAATTAAAGCCATGGATCCATACTTATAGACTATATAAGTCCGATTTCTCAATTGTATTTGAGAATTTTTCTATAAAATTTGTTTGTCACTCATTTGGAACAATGGGAAATTAAAGCCATAGATCCATACTGATAGACTATGTAAGTCCGATTTCTCAATTGTATTTGAGAATTTTTCTATAAAATTTGTTTGTCACTTATTTGGAACAATTGGAAGTTAAAGCCATGGATCCATACTTATAGACTATGTAAGTCCGATTTCTCAATTGTATTTGAGAATTTTTCTATAAAATTTGTTTGTCACTCATTTGGAACGATGGGAAATTAAAGCCATGGATCCATACTGATAGACTATATAAGTCCGATTTCTCAATTGTATTTGAGAATTTTTCTATAAAATTTGTTTGTCACTCATTTGGAACAATTGGAAGTTAAAGCCATGGATCCATACTTATAGACTATGTAAGTCCGATTTCTCAATTGTATTTGAGAATTTTTCTATAAAATTTGTTTGTCACTCATTTGGAACAATGGGAAATTAAAGCCATGGATCCATACTTATAGACTATGTAAGTCCGATTTCTCAATTGTATTTGAGAATTTTTCTATAAAATTTGTTTGTCACTCATTTGGAACAATGGGAAATTAAAGCCATGGATCCATACTGATAGACTATATAAGTCCGATTTCTCAATTGTATTTGAGAATTTTTCTATAAAATTTGTTTGTCACTCATTTGGAACAATTGGAAGTTAAAGCCATGGATCCATACTTATAGACTATGTAAGTCCGATTTCTCAATTGTATTTGAGAATTTTTCTATAAAATTTGTTTGTCACTCATTTGGAACAATGGGAAATTAAAGCCATGGACCCATACTGATAGACTATATAAGTCCGATTTCTCAATTGTATATGAGAATTTTTCTATAAAATTTGTTTGTCACTCATTTGGAAAAATGGGAAGTTAAAGCCATGGATCCATACTTATAGACTATGTAAGTCCGATTTCTCAATTGTATTTGAGAATTTTTCTATAAAATTTGTTTGTCACTCATTTGGAACAATTGGAAGTTAAAGCCATGGATCCATACTTATAGACTATATAAGTCCGATTTCTCAATTGTATTTGAGAATTTTTCTATAAAATTTGTTTGTCACTCATTTGGAACAATTGGAAGTTAAAGCCATGGATCCATACTTATAGACTATGTAAGTCCGATTTCTCAATTGTATTTGAGAATTTTTCTATAAAATTTGTTTGTCCCTCATTTGGAACAATGGGAAATTAAAGCCATGGATCCATACTGATAGACTATGTAAGTCCGATTTCTCAATTGTATTTGAGAATTTTTCTATAAAATTTGTTTGTCACTCATTTGGAACAATGGGAAATTAAAGCCATGGATCCATACTTATAGACTATGTAAGTCCGATTTCTCAATTGTATTTGAGAATTTTTCTATAAAATTTGTTTGTCACTCATTTGGAAAAATGGGAAGTTAAAGCCATGGATCCATACTTATAGACTATGTAAGTCCGATTTCTCAATTGTATTTGAGAATTTTTCTATAAAATTTGTTTGTCACTCATTTGGAACAATTGGAAGTTAAAGCCATGGATCCATACTTATAGACTATGTAAGTCCGATTTCTCAATTGTATTTGAGAATTTTTCTATAAAATTTGTTTGTCACTCATTTGGAACAATGGGAAGGAAGTTAAAGCCATGGATCCATACTTATAGACTATGTAAGTCCGATTTCTCAATTGTATTTGAGAATTTTTCTATAAAATTTGTTTGTCACTCATTTGGAACAATGGGAAATTAAAGCCATGGATCCATACTGATAGACTATATAAGTCCGATTTCTCAATTGTATTTGAGAATTTTTCTATAAAATTTGTTTGTCACTCATTTGGAACAATTGGAAGTTAAAGCCATGGATCCATACTTATAGACTATGTAAGTCCGATTTCTCAATTGTATTTGAGAATTTTTCTATAAAATTTGTTTGTCACTCATTTGGAACAATGGGAAATTAAAGCCATGGATCCATACTGATAGACTATATAAGTCCGATTTCTCAATTGAATTTGAGAATTTTTCTATAAAATTTGTTTGTCACTCATTTGGAACAATTGGAAGTTAAAGCCATGGATCCATACTTATAGACTAAGTAAGTCCGATTTCTCAATTGTATTTGAGAATTTTTCTATAAAATTTGTTTGTCACTCATTTGGAACAATTGGAAGTTAAAGCCATGGATCCATACTTATAGACTATGTAAGTCCGATTTCTCAATTGTATTTGAGAATTTTTCTATAAAATTTGTTTGTCACTCATTTGGAACAATGGGAAGGAAGTTAAAGCCATGGATCCATACTTATAGACTATGTAAGTCCGATTTCTCAATTGTATTTGAGAATTTTTCTATAAAATTTGTTTGTCACTCATTTGGAACAATTGGAAGTTAAAGCCATGGATCCATACTTATAGACTATGTAAGTCCGATTTCTCAATTGTATTTGAGAATTTTTCTATAAAATTTGTTTGTCACTCATTTGGAACAATGGGAAATTAAAGCCATGGATCCATACTTATAGACTATGTAAGTCCGATTTCTCAATTGTATTTGAGAATTTTTCTATAAAATTTGTTTGTCACTCATTTGGAACAATGGGAAATTAAAGCCATGGATCCATACTGATAGACTATATAAGTCCGATTTCTCAATTGTATTTGAGAATTTTTCTATAAAATTTGTTTGTCACTCATTTGGAACAATTGGAAGTTAAAGCCATGGATCCATACTTATAGACTATGTAAGTCCGATTTCTCAATTGTATTTGAGAATTTTTCTATAAAATTTGTTTGTCACTCATTTGGAACAATTGGAAGTTAAAGCCATGGATCCATACTTATAGACTATGTAAGTCCGATTTCTCAATTGTATTTGAGAATTTTTCTATAAAATTTGTTTGTCACTCATTTGGAACAATTGGAAGTTAAAGCCATGGATCCATACTTATAGACTATGTAAGTCCGATTTCTCAATTGTATTTGAGAATTTTTCTATAAAATTTGTTTGTCACTCATTTGGAACAATTGGAAGTTAAAGCCATGGATCCATACTTATAGACTATGTAAGTCCGATTTCTCAATTGTATTTGAGAATTTTTCTATAAAATTTGTTTGTCACTCATTTGGAACAATTGGAAGTTAAAGCCATGGATCCATACTTATAGACTATGTAAGTCCGATTTCTCAATTGTATTTGAGAATTTTTCTATAAAATTTGTTTGTCACTCATTTGGAACAATTGGAAGTTAAAGCCATGGATCCATACTTATAGACTATGTAAGTCCGATTTCTCAATTGTATTTGAGAATTTTTCTATAAAATTTGTTTGTCACTCATTTGGAACAATGGGAAATTAAAGCCATGGATCCATACTTATAGACTATGTAAGTCCGATTTCTCAATTGTATTTGAGAATTTTTCTATAAAATTTGTTTGTCACTCATTTGGAACAATGGGAAATTAAAGCCATGGATCCATACTGATAGACTATATAAGTCCGATTTCTCAATTGTATTTGAGAATTTTTCTATAAAATTTGTTTGTCACTCATTTGGAACAATTGGAAGTTAAAGCCATGGATCCATACTTATAGACTATGTAAGTCCGATTTCTCAATTGTATTTGAGAATTTTTCTATAAAATTTGTTTGTCACTCATTTGGAACAATGGGAAATTAAAGCCATGGATCCATACTGATAGACTATATAAGTCCGATTTCTCAATTGTATTTGAGAATTTTTCTATAAAATTTGTTTGTCACTCATTTGGAACAATTGGAAGTTAAAGCCATGGATCCATACTTATAGACTATGTAAGTCCGATTTCTCAATTGTATTTGAGAATTTTTCTATAAAATTTGTTTGTCACTCATTTGGAACAATTGGAAGTTAAAGCCATGGATCCATACTTATAGACTATGTAAGTCCGATTTCTCAATTGTATTTGAGAATTTTTCTATAAAATTTGTTTGTCACTCATTTGGAACAATGGGAAATTAAAGCCATGGATCCATACTTATAGACTATGTAAGTCCGATTTCTCAATTGTATTTGAGAATTTTTCTATAAAATTTGTTTGTCACTCATTTGGAACAATGGGAAATTAAAGCCATGGATCCATACTGATAGACTATATAAGTCCGATTTCTCAATTGTATTTGAGAATTTTTCTATAAAATTTGTTTGTCACTCATTTGGAACAATTGGAAGTTAAAGCCATGGATCCATACTTATAGACTATGTAAGTCCGATTTCTCAATTGTATTTGAGAATTTTTCTATAAAATTTGTTTGTCACTCATTTGGAACAATGGGAAATTAAAGCCATGGATCCATACTGATAGACTATATAAGTCCGATTTCTCAATTGTATATGAGAATTTTTCAATAAAATTTGTTTGTCACTCATTTGGAAAAATGGGAAGTTAAAGCCATGGATCCATACTTATAGACTATGTAAGTCCGATTTCTCAATTGTATTTGAGAATTTTTCTATAAAATTTGTTTGTCACTCATTTGGAACAATGGGAAATTAAAGCCATGGATCCATACTTATAGACTATATAAGTCCGATTTCTCAATTGTATTTGAGAATTTTTCTATAAAATTTGTTTGTCACTCATTTGGAACAATTGGAAGTTAAAGCCATGGATCCATACTTATAGACTATGTAAGTCCGATTTCTCAATTGTATTTGAGAATTTTTCTATAAAATTTGTTTGTCCCTCATTTGGAACAATGGGAAATTAAAGCCATGGATCCATACTGATAGACAATATAAGTCCGATTTCTCAATTGTATTTGAGAATTTTTCTATAAAATTTGTTTGTCACTCATTTGGAACAATTGGAAGTTAAAGCCATGGATCCATACTTATAGACTATGTAAGTCCGATTTCTCAATTGTATTTGAGAATTTTTCTATAAAATTTGTTTGTCACTCATTTGGAACAATGGGAAGGAAGTTAAAGCCATGGATCCATACTTATAGACTATGTAAGTCCGATTTCTCAATTGTATTTGAGAATTTTTCTATAAAATTGGTTTGTCACTCATTTGGAACAATGGGAAGTTAAAGCCATGGATCCATACTTATAGACTATATAAGTCCGATTTCTCAATTGTATTTGAGAATTTTTCTATAAAATTTGTTTGTCACTCATTTGGAACAATGGGAAATTAAAGCCATGGATCCATACTTATAGACTATATAAGTCCGATTTCTCAATTGTATTTGAGAATTTTTCTATAAAATTTGTTTGTCACTCATTTGGAACAATGGGAAATTAAAGCCATGGATCCATACTGATAGACTATGTAAGTCCGATTTCTCAATTGTATTTGAGAATTTTTCTATAAAATTTGTTTGTCACTTATTTGGAACAATTGGAAGTTAAAGCCATGGATCCATACTTATAGACTATGTAAGTCCGATTTCTCAATTGTATTTGAGAATTTTTCTATAAAATTTGTTTGTCACTCATTTGGAACAATGGGAAATTAAAGCCATGGATCCATACTGATAGACTATATAAGTCCGATTTCTCAATTGTATTTGAGAATTTTTCTATAAAATTTGTTTGTCACTCATTTGGAACAATTGGAAGTTAAAGCCATGGATCCATACTTATAGACTATGTAAGTCCGATTTCTCAATTGTATTTGAGAATTTTTCTATAAAATTTGTTTGTCACTCATTTGGAACAATGGGAAATTAAAGCCATGGATCCATACTTATAGACTATGTAAGTCCGATTTCTCAATTGTATTTGAGAATTTTTCTATAAAATTTGTTTGTCACTCATTTGGAACAATTGGAAGTTAAAGCCATGGATCCATACTTATAGACTATGTAAGTCCGATTTCTCAATTGTATTTGAGAATTTTTCTATAAAATTTGTTTGTCACTCATTTGGAACAATGGGAAATTAAAGATATGGATCCATACTTATAGACTATGTAAGTCCGATTTCTCAATTGTATTTGAGAATTTTTCTATAAAATTTGTTTGTCACTCATTTGGAACAATTGGAAGTTAAAGCCATGGATCCATACTTATAGACTATGTAAGTCCGATTTCTCAATTGTATTTGAGAATTTTTCTATAAAATTTGTTTGTCACTCATTTGGAACAATGGGAAATTAAAGCCATGGATCCATACTGATAGACTATATAAGTCCGATTTCTCAATTGTATTTGAGAATTTTTCTATAAAATTTGTTTGTCACTCATTTGGAACAATGGGAAATTAAAGCCATGGACCCATACTGATAGACTATATAAGTCCGATTTCTCAATTGTATATGAGAATTTTTCTATAAAATTTGTTTGTCACTCATTTGGAAAAATGGGAAGTTAAAGCCATGGATCCATACTTATAGACTATATAAGTCCGATTTCTCAATTGTATTTGAGAATTTTTCTATAAAATTTGTTTGTCACTCATTTGGAACAATTGGAAGTTAAAGCCATGGATCCATACTTATAGACTATGTAAGTCCGATTTCTCAATTGTATTTGAGAATTTTTCTATAAAATTTGTTTGTCACTCATTTGGAACAATGGGAAATTAAAGCCATGGATCCATACTTATAGACTATATAAGTCCGATTTCTCAATTGTATTTGAGAATTTTTCTATAAAATTTGTTTGTCACTCATTTGGAACAATGGGAAATTAAAGCCATGGATCCATACTTATAGACTATGTAAGTCCGATTTCTCAATTGTATTTGAGAATTTTTCTATAAAATTTGTTTGTCACTCATTTGGAAAAATGGGAAGTTAAAGCCATGGATCCATACTTATAGACTATGTAAGTCCGATTTCTCAATTGTATTTGAGAATTTTTCTATAAAATTTGTTTGTCACTCATTTGGAACAATTGGAAGTTAAAGCCATGGATCCATACTTATAGACTATGTAAGTCCGATTTCTCAATTGTATTTGAGAATTTTTCTATAAAATTTGTTTGTCACTCATTTGGAACAATGGGAAGGAAGTTAAAGCCATGGATCCATACTTATAGACTATGTAAGTCCGATTTCTCAATTGTATTTGAGAATTTTTCTATAAAATTGGTTTGTCACTCATTTGGAACAATGGGAAGTTAAAGCCATGGATCCATACTGATAGACTATGTAAGTCCGATTTCTCAATTGTATTTGAGAATTTTTCTATAAAATTGGTTTGTCACTCATTTGGAACAATGGGAAATTAAAACCATGGATCCATACTGATAGACTATGTAAGTCCGATTTCTCAATTGTATTTGAGAATTTTTCTATAAAATTTGTTTGTCACTCATTTGGAACAATGGGAAATTAAAACCATGGATCCATACTGATAGACTATGTAAGTCCGATTTCTCAATTGTATTTGAGAATTTTTCTATAAAATTGGTTTGTCACTCATTTGGAACAATGGGAAGTTAAAGCCATGGATCCATACTTATAGACTATATAAGTCCGATTTCTCAATTGTATTTGAGAATTTTTCTATAAAATTTGTTTGTCACTCATTTGGAACAATGGGAAATTAAAGCCATGGATCCATACTGATAGACTATATAAGTCCGATTTCTCAATTGTATTTGAGAATTTTTCTATAAAATTTGTTTGTCACTCATTTGGAACAATGGGAAATTAAAGCCATGGATCCATACTTATAGACTATGTAAGTCCGATTTCTCAATTGTATTTGAGAATTTTTCTATAAAATTTGTTTGTCACTCATTTGGAACAATTGGAAGTTAAAGCCATGGATCCATACTTATAGACTATGTAAGTCCGATTTCTCAATTGTATTTGAGAATTTTTCTATAAAATTTGTTTGTCACTCATTTGGAACAATGGGAAATTAAAGCCATGGATCCATACTTATAGACTATGTAAGTCCGATTTCTCAATTGTATTTGAGAATTTTTCTATAAAATTTGTTTGTCACTCATTTGGAACAATGGGAAATTAAAGCCATGGATCCATACTGATAGACTATATAAGTCCGATTTCTCAATTGTATTTGAGAATTTTTCTATAAAATTTGTTTGTCACTCATTTGGAACAATTGGAAGTTAAAGCCATGGATCCATACTTATAGACTATGTAAGTCCGATTTCTCAATTGTATTTGAGAATTTTTCTATAAAATTTGTTTGTCACTCATTTGGAACAATGGGAAATTAAAGCCATGGATCCATACTGATAGACTATATAAGTCCGATTTCTCAATTGTATATGAGAATTTTTCTATAAAATTTGTTTGTCACTCATTTGGAAAAATGGGAAGTTAAAGCCATGGATCCATACTTATAGACTATATAAGTCCGATTTCTCAATTGTATTTGAGAATTTTTCTATAAAATTTGTTTGTCACTCATTTGGAACAATTGGAAGTTAAAGCCATGGATCCATACTTATAGACTATGTAAGTCCGATTTCTCAATTGTATTTGAGAATTTTTCTATAAAATTTGTTTGTCACTCATTTGGAACAATTGGAAGTTAAAGCCATGGATCCATACTTATAGACTATGTAAGTCCGATTTCTCAATTGTATTTGAGAATTTTTCTATAAAATTTGTTTGTCACTCATTTGGAACAATGGGAAATTAAAGCCATGGATCCATACTTATAGACTATATAAGTCCGATTTCTCAATTGTATTTGAGAATTTTTCTATAAAATTTGTTTGTCACTCATTTGGAACAATTGGAAGTTAAAGCCATGGATCCATACTTATAGACTATGTAAGTCCGATTTCTGAATTGTATTTGAGAATTTTTCTATAAAATTTGTTTGTCCCTCATTTGGAACAATGGGAAATTAAAGCCATGGATCCATACTGATAGACTATATAAGTCCGATTTCTCAATTGTATTTGAGAATTTTTCTATAAAATTTGTTTGTCACTCATTTGGAACAATTGGAAGTTAAAGCCATGGATCCATACTTATAGACTATGTAAGTCCGATTTCTCAATTGTATTTGAGAATTTTTCTATAAAATTTGTTTGTCACTCATTTGGAACAATGGGAAATTAAAGCCATGGATCCATACTTATAGACTATATAAGTCCGATTTCTCAATTGTATTTGAGAATTTTTCTATAAAATTTGTTTGTCACTCATTTGGAACAATTGGAAGTTAAAGCCATGGATCCATACTTATAGACTATGTAAGTCCGATTTCTGAATTGTATTTGAGAATTTTTCTATAAAATTTGTTTGTCCCTCATTTGGAACAATGGGAAATTAAAGCCATGGATCCATACTGATAGACTATATAAGTCCGATTTCTCAATTGTATTTGAGAATTTTTCTATAAAATTTGTTTGTCACTCATTTGGAACAATTGGAAGTTAAAGCCATGGATCCATACTTATAGACTATGTAAGTCCGATTTCTCAATTGTATTTGAGAATTTTTCTATAAAATTTGTTTGTCACTCATTTGGAACAATGGGAAGGAAGTTAAAGCCATGGATCCATACTTATAGACTATGTAAGTCCGATTTCTCAATTGTATTTGAGAATTTTTCTATAAAATTGGTTTGTCACTCATTTGGAACAATGGGAAGTTAAAGCCATGGATCCATACTGATAGACTATGTAAGTCCGATTTCTCAATTGTATTTGAGAATTTTTCTATAAAATTGGTTTGTCACTCATTTGGAACAATGGGAAATTAAAACCATGGATCCATACTGATAGACTATGTAAGTCCGATTTCTCAATTGTATTTGAGAATTTTTCTATAAAATTGGTTTGTCACTCATTTGGAACAATGGGAAGTTAAAGCCATGGATCCATACTTATAGACTATATAAGTCCGATTTCTCAATTGTATTTGAGAATTTTTCTATAAAATTTGTTTGTCACTCATTTGGAACAATGGGAAATTAAAGCCATGGATCCATACTGATAGACTATGTAAGTCCGATTTCTCAATTGTATTTGAGAATTTTTCTATAAAATTTGTTTGTCACTCATTTGGAACAATGGGAAATTAAAACCATGGATCCATACTGATAGACTATGTAAGTCCGATTTCTCAATTGTATTTGAGAATTTTTCTATAAAATTGGTTTGTCACTCATTTGGAACAATGGGAAGTTAAAGCCATGGATCCATACTTATAGACTATATAAGTCCGATTTCTCAATTGTATTTGAGAATTTTTCTATAAAATTTGTTTGTCACTCATTTGGAACAATGGGAAATTAAAGCCATGGATCCATACTTATAGACTATATAAGTCCGATTTCTCAATTGTATTTGAGAATTTTTCTATAAAATTGGTTTGTCACTCATTTGGAACAATGGGAAGTTAAAGCCATGGATCCATACTGATAGACTATGTAAGTCCGATTTCTCAATTGTATTTGAGAATTTTTCTATAAAATTAAAAATATATATATAAAATATATATACATTTATAAAATATATATTTATATATATATATATATATATATATATATATATATATATATATATATATAATGATTTTTACAAATCACAGTGCAGCACACTCGGTGAATATTTCTCTGCACTCTAAAGGGCATACCTTCTAAATTTCTGAATAGATTTTAATGAGAGTTGGGGGTCGGATTTGGGGCACATTTAGCTTTATAACCCTATTCAAACTTATCTGGGACATTTTGTTTGAGCAGTTTTAAAAAATGATTTTTACAAATCTACCCTTTAGAGTGCAGAGAAATATTCACCGAGTATACGGCACTGTGCAAACAGATGGTGAAGATGACCTATTTTTAGTTGACGAAAACAGCGTTCAAAGCTCATGTTATTTACTAAAAAGTGGTTTGCGAGAAATGGAAATTTTAAACTGTTCCTCTGATGATGACGGCATAATAATTAATGACAAATTGATAACTATACAGAAAAACGAATGGATGTCGATGAGGATTTGGTGCTATTTGTACAATTTTGCCACGTTTGTCGCCAATGCAGTAATTCTGCGTCTAGTTTCTAAATAAATATTTTCTTCATACCTTTTGTCTTCAAAGCACATGTTTAGATTTTGTATAAGATTTGATCCCTTTTGAAGGTCTAAATCTTGTTTTTGCAAAATTATGCTTAACGGTTGAGTAATGGCAAGTATATCACTAAGAATGTGAAGTGCGCAAATAAATTCTAAGCTGTTGAGAGAATCTTGCAATAAAAGTACTTTGCAAGACGTATCTCTATCTCTCCACTGAGATATCTTTTCCAAAGACTCTATTATTTGCTGTAGATTTGTTAAAAATTGCAAAATAGAATTGTGGCGATCATAATAATGAAAGTCGAGATCGCATATACTTAAGTAACACAGCATTTTTCTTAGCATGGTGATTTAAAAAAATTTTATTATTGGTACTTTGTTGTTCTTTGAAATGGAATTATTAATTATTATCCTATCCCCCCACCCCTCTTGTAGCCGCGCCAGCTTATTTACATATTAATTTACAGTTTATGTAGGAAAGTATACGGTTATCTAAATTTGATAAATTTGTTATTTTTTATTTGTTTGGTAGTGGTATGTATCTTTCTATTTCTATAAAAATTGATAATAAATTTTTTTCTGTTGTACTGAAACTGTAAAGAGAATGGGAATGCGCTTTTATTTTTACTAAACCAGAAATGCAATTTTTGTATAATTACCCTTAAACACCATTTCTACTACGAAAAATGTATATTGTTTTCTTTTTAATTTAATACCTCTTGCGTTCTCATCTTTGCAAATGGTTATTGGTAACAACACATTTTGGTCAATTGTATGCCAAAAGTGCGTGTGTTTAAGCAGTAAAAGAAATACAGTACGAGCTAAATTTGAGCAGCACAAAAAGAAAAACATCAAAAACTCTGTATAAAAAACGCCACTACTTAATTTAAATTTATTAAAAAGAGGAAAATAAAAAACAATCCGCACATTGGATACCTTCAGAAAATTGTCTTTATTGTAATAAATCGAGACTCACGTTTGAAAAAAGTAGCTAGCAGTGTTGCAGTACTCGGGTGTTCGAGCTCACACTGTAAAACAATAAAGTAAGTGATACGGACACATTAAACGATATTAAAATTTTAATTATAACAACAAAACAAATCAATATCTATAATTAAAAACATTAACCATCAAGAGTAACGTAACACTCGTGTATAAAAATATTATTTCGAAAGCTACCACTACTTTCTTCCACAAATTGCCCATAAGAATTTTAATTTAGGCCCACTCACACTCGGTCGGTATGCAGTCTGTTAGACAGGGATTTTTTAAGGGCTGCAACTAGATTACTAATAACGTATTTATAGTACGCAACTTTGATGCTTTCAAATCGATTTTCGCAGTAAGAAAGATAGAGAATAAATATAAAATGTATACATTTCAACGGCATAGTAATGTATTTAATGTATGCAACTTGTTGCATGCAATTTTAAGTTTAAGTTAGAGTGTTGAGATATAAACGAATACATTTTGTATTTCTTCGCTTTCTTTCTTACAGAAAAAAGGTAGTTGCACGCAAAAAATTTGCGTTGTGTAAATACAATATAAGAATTTCGATACTGTATTGGGTCATAGAAAAAGGGTTAAAAAGGTGAAGCAAGATTTCTGCTAGTAGGAAATACAATCCGTGAACTATTTCCTTGTCTGAGGAAAACACAGAGGGTCTTTGTCCGGAAGCGATCAGGCTACCTACGTACTAATAAGATAGCATTGCTACCCCAACACCCAGAGCACTATACATTTTTCCCAAAAAATTACAAAATATTATTTAAACAATTTTAATTTAAATATTCCTTAAAATTCTTCTAGTTTTCGTAGTTTGAAATAAATTTTTGACATTTTTTAGAAATTTTTTATACTGGAAATTTTTTTAAATTAACAACCAAATGCTTTTGGATAATCACATACACCTAGTTTGCTGTTGAACATTGTGCCGCCACTGCATTCACGCTTAACTTCGCACTCGCACTGACAAACCACATAATTAGTGCTGCATTTATTGTTGGCTTCGACTAAGCTAAAGCCATTGGGCTTACCAATACAGCGGCCACCGTTGGCGCACTGGGTTCCAGAAGGGCCGGCATGTGGTCCGCTTGGTCGGTGATAGGGCTTAGTACATTTGGCATTTTCGGGAAAATCACAAGAGCCGGTCTTCGCATTATAGTGCAAATTATTGGGACAATCGAATATGATGGGCTTATTGTTTTGACAGACAATAAATTGTTGACATGTAGCGCCGAGTATCTTTGAGCCACTACGTTTAACACAACATTCACCTTCGCAATCGATGGGTGTGGATGGCGGGGGAATTACCGTGGTGTTTGGAGTCTGAGTAGAGTTTGGATTTTCAGTTGGTCTTGGAGTTTCATTGGGATTTGGTGCTTCAGTGGGATTTGATGATTCAGTACTGGGTTTGGTCGGTCTTGGAGACTCAGTGGAAACAGTGGTTTCAGGAGAATTTGGTGACTGTGTGTGAATTGGAGATTCTGTTGCTAGTGGCGTTTCTGTAGGAATCGCCGTTTGTGTGGGTCTTACAGTTTCAGTTTGATTCGGTGAATCGGTATTAATTGGAGTTTCTGTGCTGGGCTCTGAAGTTGTTTTGGTAGGATTTGGAGATACCGTAGAATATGGACTTTTAGTGGAGCTAGGCGAGTTAGTGTGATCTGGAGTTCTTGTTGGCTGTGACGTTTCGGTCGGTTTTGGAGTTTCAGTTGGAATTGGGGACTCTGTCTGAATCGGTGTCTCTGTAGTGCATGATGTTTTTGTAGCATTTGGAGTTTCCGTGGGATTTGGAGTCTCAGTGGGGTTCGAGGATTCGGTTTGAGGCGGAGTTTCTGTTGGTTTTGAAATGCTTGAAGTATCTGTTGGTACTGGAGTTTGTGAGGAGTTTGGAGTTTCTGTGGCGTTTGGAGTTTCTGTAGGTTGCGGAGATCCGGTTGGGTTTGGGGTCTCGGTATGTATCGTAATTCCAGTCGGCTTTGAAGTTTTGGGCGTACTTGCTTTGCATGGTGAAGTGACTACATGAGTTGCTGTTGTCTCTGTGGGTTTCAAAGTTTTAATAGGCGCAGAGGATTCTGTATATGCAGGAGTTTCCGTTGGACTTAGAGTTTCTGTGGGTTTTAAAGTTTCAGTGGTATTTGGTAGTCCAGTGGAATTTTGAGATTCGGTGTGAATCGGAGTTTCTGTAGAGTTTGGAGTGTTAGTTGAAGTTACTGATACAGTGGTTTTACATGGAGATGTGGTTGCAGGAGGGCTTAGAGTGTTTATACAGTTTGGAGTTGGAGTTGGACATGGGGACTCAGTGTGTGTAGTTTCGGTTGGTCTTGGAGTTTCTGTGGGGCTTGGAGATACGGTTTGATTAGGCGTTTCTGTCAGCTTTGGTGTTTCAGTGGGATTTAGAGTTGCAGTTGGATTCGGTGGCTCTGTGTGATCAGGAGTTTCTGTCGGTTTTGGAGTTTTACATGGAGATGTAACTGCAGGAGTTTCTGTTGGATTTGCTGTTTGTGTGGATGTTGGATGTTCAGTTGGTTTTGAGTTTTCAGTTAAACTTTGACTTTCTGAAAAGTTTGTTGTAGGAGTGGGCTCCGGAGTTGCTGTTTGCGTTGCGGTTGATGCTGTAGTAATTTTACAAGGTGTTTTTCTGGGCATGGAAGTTAGAGTTGGGGTTTCAGTTACTGTTTCAGAAGGTATTGAAGTTTCAGTGGGACTTATAGTTTCTTTAGGGTTTGGAGTTTCAGTTGGCTGTAGAGTTGATGCATCGGTAGTTTCTGTAAGAGTTGTTTGTTCCGGAGTTTCGGTCGTTTTATTAATTTCAGGTGTTTGTGTGGAATTTGAAGTTTCGGTGGTTTTTGTCGTTTCATTCGGCTCTGGTGGTTTTGATGATGTCGTTTTACATGGAGGGGTAACTTCAGGGGATTCTGTGGGATTTGTGGTTTCTGTTAGAGTCGGAATTTCTGTTGGTTTCATTGTTGTTTCACAGATTGTAGTTAATTCCTCTGTCTGCGTGAGAATTGTACTCTCTGTTGGGGTTAGAGATTCCGTAAAACATGTTTTTTCAGTTGTTTGTTGTGTGGTTTCATTGGGTGCTGGTATTTTGCAACTAGTGGTTTTTTCTGGAGTTTGAGTAGGATTGTCTGTATTATTTGACGTTTCACTTGCTGTTTTTATTTCAGGGGTCTCTGTCGATTTTGATGGTTCTGTTAATTTATCTGTGCAAGGCGTAGTAGTCTCCAATGTTATAGTTGTTTGTGGTGATGGCGTATTACAACAGGCATCGCAATCACATGATTGACATTTGGTTTCATCTGGCAAAAATATTTTACCATATCTGCAAAGAGCTCTTGCAGGTAAATCACACATTTCCAATTCATTATTAAAATGTAAACCCTTTGGGCATTCTTTTACATTAACGCGTCCATTAGGAGAGCAAACGAGGTATTTCGAACAACTTGTGGGCAAGGCAATACGTTGTCCGACATTGTCCGAATTACAATAGCTGGCTGATGTGTAATCCACTAACAATGAAACAATTGCAGCTAATGAAACTATTATTAATTTCATTCTTTTTATTTTAAATTTTCATTAATTTGACTCCTTTTTTTATGTACTATCCGGTAGCTAAGAGCCTATGAAGGTACACACGTTATTTGAAGATGGCGAAGGTGCAGTAGGTTGCTATTTATATGCGCTCAAACGTGATGCTGCATGCAGAATTGAAAGATAACAACAATAGAATTCTTATTTTCTAATTTAATATTTATATTGGTTATTGATGTCATTTTGTTTAACTTTTATCAATAATTTTTTTTAAAGAATAGCATATAATATATATCAGTATGTAGTACATATGTATGTATGTATGTATATTTTTAACAAAAAACATTTAAACTAAAAGCTATCAATCAAATTGATCTTATTTATTTTTATCATATAATCATTTGTTTTTATCAGAAGCGCTATTGCAAAACGTGTGAACACATTTAAATTAACAACTTCATGCAGGTTGGAAAGTAGAATGTAAAAGAAGAGTTGGGTTCTAAAAATTATCTCTAGGGACTACAATTCTAGAATTCAATTGTGTTAACACATATCATTTTATAAAATTAATAATCAGATTCGAGTCATTATTGTCTCCTGTGCCTCGTTTCTGTAACGAATGTGGGAGTTTCTCGCATCGAAAAATTTATTATCATTCTGTGAAAAACAGGATGAGTGAGAAGAAAAATATATTTTTATTTGGTTTGCAGGGTGGCTCAAATAAAAATCCTACTAATATTATATGACTCATCCTACAAAAGATTGGGTGACAAATATAAACTCACATATTTTCTCGATGAGAGAACTTTTCACAAGTTACAGAAACGAGGTACTGAGCTCGATTAAAGTCATCATTTATGTGCTCATTTTATAATTATAAAAAAAACTTTCGTCGGTAGAAAATGGTACCCTACTTATAATTCCGTTTGAAATGTTTTTTATGAACCGCTTTTCAAATAATTTTTGAGCCATATTTAAATTGTATTTGCTTTAATTTATATTTTTTTTAACCCTCTTTTAAATCATATATTGTTGTCTTTATCTATATGTGTATATGTATATACCTACATATATACATATATCTATACATAAGTGGGAGCGCCTACCGTTAGTTTTCGCAAATCAAAAAGGAACAAATGAGAACAGAGAACAGTTTCACCTGATAGGAAGAAAACAGATCAAACAACGAACATACACCCGATAATTAAAATGGTAAGGGGGTAGAATCGGGTCACTAAATTCCGTGTCGTCTTTTGTTTCAACCGTGCGATCAACGTGTCCGAGATACATACATATATATATTTTTTTTATATTTTCAAAATTTATAACAATAAAACAAGTGAATATTTTCAAAAATATTAATTTTGTGTCTAAAAGTAGAAAATATTCAAAAATTATTTTTTATCCTTTAACTGTTTGAAAAAAGTATTCCAAATAATTGCCATAACAATCACATTTTAGACATATCCAATCAAGATTTATTTACAATTGCTGTAAATTTTTATTTTCAATAAATCATTTTTTCAATACAAATATGAAACATTATCGAGTGCTTTTATGTGCTTAAACCACTTATCAGTTTTTGATCATAAGACGTACTCGGGGAGGGAGGACGCAGTTAGCTGATTTTTTTAAAAATAATCATCCAAATGTTATGTGACTTATGGCCTCAAACAACATAATGTGAACAGCTGTTTAGAGAGGGGAACAATTTACCATTGGCCGCTCCAGTACAACGTCCTCCACTGGCGCCTGCAATTCCAGATTGTCCAGCTGACGGTCCCGATGGTGGATTTTGTGGCCAAGGGCAGTTGTAGTTTTGTAGGTTACTCACATGTTTTGTGGTGGGAATGCAAATAAGATTATTTGGACAGGCAACTTCGACCGCACTCCCGTAGTTACATTGGTAGAATTTATTACAAGCACCGTTAACGGGAATTAGTATGACACAGATGATATTTTTACATACCGGTATATCCTTGCCGCAGATATTGTTAGTTGAGTTGTTATTTCCACTGCTATTGACACTGCCATTTCCAGTACTATTTACGTTTCCGCAGCCATTCCTATAATCACAGCAATCCCACGTCCGCAGCCATTACCGGATTCACAACCATTTTCACTTGCTTTTCCACCACAATTTCCGTTTTTTCCTCCATTTCCATTTTCACCACCATTACCAGATTCGAAACCATTTCTACTACGCGTTATACAGACTAATGGTTGGCAAAATGTTTGCCTTTTTATTTATGTAATCATACCGTTAGTATCTTTATCTATCTAATGCAATTAGCTAAATTTGAATTCGATCTATTCGATAATGTTATAGTTGATTCCACGATTTTATCCTTTAAAAAGTACCCAATCTGGGTAACGACTTAAACTGAAAAAAAGTAGCAGAAGTTAAAAAGTACTATAAAAATATACCAAAAGTATTAGTTTTTTTAATTTCAGCCTCCAGAACTTATGTTAAAAATATATAAAAGGTTAGCACAAACATAATAAGAATGTACTAAAACTATTAATTTGTCTTGTTTTTAACCCTTAAGAATATAACACTATATTTTAATCGGCGTCACATCATATCCATCTAAAATCGAATTGCATCCAAATCCATTTAGCAGTTTTCAGGTAATAGTGGAACAAACATTCAAACATTTCCATTTATAAAATTAGTAGGATGTACAGTATATGTACCCTAAAACACCGGTGTTGATAATTTCATATTCATTTTTATTTTGTTGTAAAACTAAATAACTTTCCACTCTTTTGCAGATGACAGCAGCATCGTTCTTTCGTATTCATTCAGTAACAGGCCAAACCATATACGAGTTGTTGTAGATGGGATCCCATCTCAAACGAGTTCAATATACATTCAGGTGTACCTCAAGGCTCCGATCTTTCTCCTACCATTTTTCTTATTTTTCTTAATGACCTTCTATGTCAAACATCCAACCCTATCTACTCTTTTGCAGATGACAGCATCTTAGTTCATTCGTATTCATTCAGTAACAGGCCAAACCCGTCGGAGATCCGGGCAATGCTGCAAAATTTGACGGATACACTAAATCGCGATATCCTGACAATTTAAAATTGGGGTCATGCTAATAGGGTAAATTTTAATGCACGAAAGACCCAATGTGCTTTGCTCCCTCAAAGACGTATGACCGGACATGCTGCTCCATTTGTAAACATGGATGGTAAGATATTGAGGAATCAGAAGCTCTTGATGTTCTTGGCTTGAAAATTCATTGTGATGTTCGATGGAATGATCATGATGCCTTGGTTTTTTAAGACGGTGTAGGACATACTTCACTCCATCTGATCTCCTTAATATTTATACCACCTATTCGATCGCGTACAGGATAGGGCGAATAGGCTTATCGGTGACAGTAGGGTATAGTTGGCATAGGTATAGGTATAGTTGGCATATTGACTCACTGGAACATCGACACAATGTTGGGTGTTTCATTGTTCTATCGCTACTATAACGGCATGTGTTCTATTGAAATCAGGGAACTTGTTCCCGAAACCCATCACTTTTCACGTACATCACGCTCTTCATTAAGAGCACATGCCCTTGAGGTCGATATGCCTGTGAACCGCACTAAGCATTGCAGAGAGAATTCGTACTTTAGCCGAACTGTTCCCATGTGGAATAAACTCCCCGCAGTGGTCTTTCCAGCCACTTTTAGTGTGTTAGGGTTCAAATCGAATGTCCACAAACTCTACTCACTTTATCCTCCTTCCCAAAATTTATTTTCCAAGTCCCTGAGTGCCTGTCCTAATAATAAAAAAAAACTTTCTTTAGTCATCTTTTTTTAAAATTTATTAGTATTTATAAATATAATGCATTTCTAAGGTGACATCTGATGAAAGTGCTGCCCGAATTTTTGATGAGCTGCCACATTTTTGTTAAGAAAATTACATGCTCTTCCCAAAAATGAAATAAATTTAAAAATACGTTCACGAAGTACGCTAATATGCAAATTTGCATAATCACCATCGTGATTACCCTTATAAATATATGATTTTTATTTGTTCAATGCATGATATAATGCATATAATATATATGCAGAAATACAAAAACAATCAACTCTCAATTTTTACACAAATTTTTCACTGCATACCACATATTTTTTAAAAATATATAATATAATTTTTACGAAAACGTCCCGTAAAATTTAATAAAAAGTTTGTTAGCTAATATTTAACCTACTTTTTTCAATTCTATAACCCCATTTTACCTTATTGAGTTAAATTTTTGGTTGAGTTTATCTATTCTTTGATTAACCGTTAAAACAAACATATCGAAATGATTTCCAATATTAAGAACCTCCTGGAAAACATCGATATTTATGTAACAGAAAGCCTTGTAGATCATACCTGAAAATTTATTTTTAATTACTTTCGCCGCAGGGACGGACACCCATCTATTCTGAAAACTTTTCAGGAAACTTTTAATAACATCTTCTCTTTGAGATCTTTTTAAATGCATATCACTTCATTACATCTTTTCTTGTTGTTGTTCTGTTTTTTTTTTTATTTTTTTGTTTGTTTTTTTGTAATTAGGTGATAATAATTTTTTACTTGAATTTCTTTTCTTTCTTATTTTTTTTATTTTCTGTAGAACTGAGGAATACATTCTTATCTTTCTTATATGATAAAAAATTATATATACATACATATATACATATATGTATATATTTTTTTTTTTTTTGAAAAACATGCACTTGATTAGAATACAATTAATGTTACATTATTTCCTCAAATAATTTGATTCTATTAACAGGTAACTGTAGCAGAGATGGAGAGTTTATTATTATTGTGTGTGCGTGTATTGTTTGTTATCTGTACGCTGATAAAGGGTGTTTTTATAGAAGTATAAAACTTTAAGTTGGCAACACTTTTTTAATTGACAGCATGTGATTTATGTTTAGTTTGATTTGGCATCTCAACATGAATAAACTGACGCCTGAACAACGATTCCAAAATGTTCAAATGGGCCAAAATTCGTTATATCGCAAAATTTTTTTAGCGTTATTTTTATTGGAACGAAGTTCCTTATTATTATTATATTATTAAAT
Source organism: Lypha dubia (assembly GCA_947311025.1). NCBI lineage: Eukaryota > Metazoa > Arthropoda > Insecta > Diptera > Tachinidae > Lypha > Lypha dubia. The sequence continues at coordinate 4,568,434 of OX371263.1, forward strand.
CAGATCTGGACGACAACTTTTCTCCACATTCCTTCATACTGGCGTACTCACCATGCTTCAAAGACCGTCGATATTTTGAATAATTATTGGTTTTTTCCAAATTGAGAACAATTTTTGATTCCGTTTTCTTTAACGTGCAAATTGACAATTTTGATATTCCGTATTTCATTGATATCTTAGAGAGGGTTGTACCTTTCTACAATCATCTAAAATTTTAACTTTTTCTTTTAATGCAATTCTTTTTCTGTTTCACTTTTACACTTGCGCAGCTCAAAATACACCTAAAATATGTAATGACCGGAATTTGCTTTAAAATAAGCTACCAAATACAAACTAACGGTACCCTTTTTTATTTACATTGTAGATTGTGTTTATTTATTTTTTGCCGTTCGTTATACAGAGCACACATTTATCAAAACATTCGCTATATAAGGTAGTAAATGTTAGAAAATATGTGGTGGGGTGTCATAAAGCAATAGGACATAAAGCCATAATGTCTCAATTCAAACGGACATAAAGCCATAATTTTGATATGGCCTTAATTCTTAGATTTTAGTGGAATAGGACATAAAGTCATTACGGTTTTATGTCCCATTTGATGTTTTGCGTTACAAATGCTTTCACTTAATATACCTATTTAGTGATTTTCTCCACCATGGTATATGCTGACACGGCGGTAGATAGAATATATTTTCTGCATAAACGGCCTTCGGCCGGGCTTAGTTATTTTATCCCGACACGGCGGTGTATAGAATATGTTTTCTGCATAACCGGCCTTCGGCCGGGCTTAATGATTTTCTCCACCATGGTATATACATAGAATAGGTTTTCTGCATAACAATGTCGGAATTTGATTGATTTCCAACAACATTTTGACAGACAAATGCATTTTTGACATAAAACAGGGCTAAATGAAAAAACAATGCATTTTTTACATGAAATAGCAATCATTATCAAAAATATGGCTTTATGTCGCATTTTCGAAAAAAAAAAAATGTATGGCGTTACGTCCCAATATATTGAGACTTAATGGCATATGCTCTTATGTCTCAATGGAATGGGACTTGACGCCATATGACTTTATGTTCTATGGCTTTATGACACCCCGCCGAAATATGTTGCTAGCGTGGTTTTGTTTTTTTATTTTGCATAAATTTTTTTATCGTTCGTTATATCCAGTATAAAATTGATTAGTATTCGCTATATAAGGTTGTTAATGTAAAAAATTTCAACGTTCTTTATATCGGATTTTCGTTAAAGCGAGATTCGTTATACTGGCATTTGCCTGTATGTATAAATATATATATTAAATAATATATATAAGTATAATAATATAAGTATGAACTTATGTACTTATGAAATGTGAACTTAGGTAACTTTTTATGTACTTACTGTTGTGAATTCCTTTATTTTATATAAATAAACATTTTTTTAATAAAATTTTTATATATTTTAATGAAATAATCGTTTAACCGGTTGTTTTTTAAATTTTTAGTCGAAACCCAGTTTTTTAAAAATGCTACTATTCGAACTATTTGAAAACCCGGTTTTGGGGAAAAGTCGAATAATCGATCTCTGTAATACCTAAACAAGAGCGTCAACGCTTTGTCAAATCGATTAAAACGGGGTTATTACAAAATATATAACAACCCTAATTATGTACTATTAGTGTACTATACACTCAAAGCTTGGCTTGCCACCCGTACTTTATAATAAAGTATTGTACGTTTTTTTGATTAATTGTACTCTATACTTTATAGAAACAATAAAGTACACCAAAATACTTTATTTCGCATGATTTGATTTATCTACAATTCAAAATAGATTCGGGTTTTATTAGTCATTTGTTGACCTTTTTTACAGTGGCGATTCTTTCTTAAGACTATGTCATGCCAATTTGGATATTTGGATATGAAACAAGCAAAAAAATTTGTCTGCACCGGAACTGACCAGGGAAATTCACATGATTGTTTTATTATTTATCGATAAAGCCTTAGAGTACCTGAATAAATGGTTTGATTTTAAAAATACAAACTGGGCGGTTACTCTGTAATTCGATTCGAAAAGAAAACTGTTCGAATTTGTATCTTATTTACATTGAAATTCGAAAGCATTTGCTTTCGATTCGAAATACAGAGTAACCCCCCTGGTTATTTACAATTAGCAATAAAAATTTAAAGAGCAAAGTTGAATTTGATAATATTGTTAGCATAAACTAAAATTTAAATCTGCAAAAACTTAATATAAATATGGATGATCTTTATGGAGAAATTGCGTCATTAAACAAAATTTATGATCAGATATACAGTTCTGAAGGTATTGCGGAATTATCTACAGCAAGTAAATGGCAGCTATTATTTAATAATTATATATATATGTTCCTTTAACTCCCACTGGAGCATAGGACGCCTATTATTAAATACGTTTTCAAATATAACAGTAAAGAAAAATAAATTTTACTTTATTTTTATACTGTGTACTTTTTTTTCCTAACCTTTAACAACCAATGTACTATAATTGCAAAAAAAAAAAAAAAAGGTGGGAACCCTACTCATAGCCGAATAATACAGGTCTGTGCATCTCTACAACAAACACAACAAAAAATTCCTCGGAAGTCAAAAGTATAAATATGTATGTGTGTATGTTTCAAACTGTGACTAAAACATAAATAAAAATTATTTATTCAAATACGAAAAAAAAACATTGCTGTGAAAATTTTTGTGAAGACTTCTTTCCACGATTTTAGTTTGGGTTCATCTTTGGAAACTTTAAAAAAGGTTCCTTTCCAATAGCTCTAGTATTTTTTTATATATTACTCCCCTTTTGCAAAAAAGCAAACTCATATTTAATTTGTATTCAGTTTCAAAAATTTCACAATTTTCTTCATAAACGATTTTTTTTTTAATTTAAATTTAATAAATTAATATAAATCAAAATTTACCACCTGAAATAAAAAACAAGTGGTTTCCAACAATTGTCAGCTGGGCTTGTAAGACTACCTTGACTTGAAAATTAAAAAAAATGAATCGCCCCCAGTATATATTTTAAAGTACTTGTTGCACAGAAGAGTTACCGTTGAGCTGACACATAAAAAACTGGACCTATCCAATGCTTGAACTGTCAAGAATTTGGCCATACCGAAACTTATTGCCAGTTGCCTACCGTTTGCGTTGTATGTGGTGAGCTACACAGTATCGCTAACTGTGACAAAATAAAAGGTGATACCAAGACAAAAAAATGGTGCAATTGCGGCGGAAACTGTAGGGGTCCTCTTTGTTCGTTTTTTAAAAATTCGTCGAACAGAAAACTTTAAACACAGTTACCTCAACCGTCGTCCAGCCATAATCAATACTCAAATCTTTTAAAGTCTACCACGACTCTTACTCAACAAAAACCTAATAGTCAATTTTCATACGCTAATATTTTAAAACGTAACCAGACTACGGCGCAAAAAACAGCACCAGCAAATGAAGAATCAGGGCCTAATTTTAGTCGTATTGAAGCCTCAATACAGAGCTTAATACAAACAGTAAATACTTTTACTCTCAACATGTCCTGTATGATGAAGGAAATATTGAAAATGCAGTCTACCTTGTTACAGGCTGTATTGAACAAACCATGAACTTGAAAATATGTTTTTGGAATGCAAACGGCATCTGCCAACATCAAAATTAAATAGAATATTTTCTTCTGGATAAACAAATCGAAGTAATGCTTATCTCAGAAACTCATTTGACCTCTCGAAGGTATTTTAGAATTAGTGGATATAATTTTTACGACACAAATGATCCTCGAGGTAGAGCTTGTGCTGGCTCGGGAATTCTAATAAAATCGCGAATAAAACACTACCTGTTAAATGATTTTTGTGAAGATTATCTACAAGCAACGCATATCTGCATTGAAAATTACTATCAAAAACTTGTAATATCATCAGTCTATTCCCCCCCAAGGTTTTCAATTACCGAGAGTCAATATACGGCTTTTTCATAAAACTGCAACACCGACATATGGTATACCGATGACATCTGCACGTAGTAACTGGCTGAAATACAAAAAATATTTGAGTGCTCATTGCTCGGAAAGAATGCCGCTGAGAACACCTTCTGACATAGATGATTCTATTAGGTTGTTTGAAGCACATGTTAGACAAGCTGCTCTTAATGCTTCTTCAAATCAACCAAATCAACAAGTAAGATTTAACAATATTTTTTTGTGCAGATGAAGAAAGGCTATTGACTGAAAAACGGAGAGCTCGACGAGAATGGCAACGTTACAGATCGCCTCAGCTAAAATTGAGACGTAAGAAGTGTACCAAACAGCTCAGAAAACTTTTACAAACACAAAAAACAGCTTCGCTGCAAAAATTTCTGCAAGAACTCGATGCAACACCATCAACAGATTATTCGCTGAAAGCGTGCAGCCGACTTGAAAGGCCAGTGCTAACCTCCATTAAGAGCCTCTAATGGTGACTGGACAAGTACTGATGCTAAAAATTGTGCTCTTTTCGTTAAACATTTGGAAAAAGTATTTACTCCAAATATTTCTGCTGATATTGTTGAACTGCTGCTACCAGTCGTTTCTTTACTAGAAATACCGCTAAGATTTACCACTGTGGAGATTGAAAATGCCATTACTCTTCTCAACACCAAAAAATCCCTCGGTGTCGACAAAATAAGCAACAAAATGCTTCAAAATTTGCCATATATTGCCACTCGCTATTGATTTGTATAGACGCGCATGTCACAATTACACGTTTCTGTTCATTATCTTTTATCCGCCATTTTTAGCCATTAATCCAGTTTTGAATTATACACTTGCAAATTGCGGGCAGCAATATGTACTAAGTCATAGTTTGCTTTGTACTCAACACTGTAACTCTTTCGGCCAACACTACCCTCAAATCATCTTTTATTTTTGTTCAGGGATGGAAGTGGCCAGAAATAAAAGATTTTGAATGGAATATGAAACTCCGGCCGCCCAAAATTTTATGATATGACAGCTGATAACAAAGCGTAATTACTCAGAGCTCAAAATGGCGGCCACCTTAAACAGTTCATTGATTGGACGATTTTATCACAATCTTCAGACTATGAAGAGCGATATCAGGGCAAGGGAAACTAATATATGATGACAGACTTCTGCTGGAGTTTGCAACAAGATCTACCTAAAGTCGTTCATTCAAGTAAATATTATAAAAGATCATTTGATAGTGTTTGATAGAAATTTTGTTAACCTATGGATTAATTTTTTATATTTTTTGTCAAAATAATAAAACTGCATATTTAAAAAAGTAAAGCTGTTAGCAATCTCACAGAATTTTGTTCACAGTCAAGGCCATAGAAATACCCAATAACAGAAAAAAAGTAAAGGAAACAAAAGTTGTGTTGATCAGTGTAATATTACTTCTGTAGTATCCTTAATGAACTTGCAAGTTTTATCACATGGCTGCTCTCTTTTTGACATAAGAGAGTTTAGTGTGATCTCCTTAAAAAAAATCAGGCCTTATCAGAAAGCTGCTGTTGTAAAATTTATTCTAACAGAAGACTTTAACACAATTTAGTGGCAAGGAGAACCAGTGGCCTCTTTTCTTTTAATCTTTGCAGAATTTTGACTTCAGGTCGTATCAAAAAGTTGTTATCCTTTACACGGCAGACAATAGCCCGGAGGAAATAACCCCAAAAAATTATATCTAAAGTGATGTTTAGGTATTAAATTATTTCTTTGTTGCTTGAATCTTAAAAATGTCTAATTTTTCTTTGATTATTACATTTCGAACTTTAGCCTATATAAAATGTTAAAATATCGTATAAAATCACCCGAAAATTTTGGGAGACCGGATTTTTTATTGGACTGTTTTCATAGAAAAAACCTAATTTCCTTCTTTCGACTGATGGCTCAATTATACTACTGGAAATATTATCCCATTCTCCAATTCATATTCCAAGTTAAATATTACATTGCACATTCTTAGCAACTGACGTTCCTGAACAAAAAAGTGATTTTTACAAAAATAGCAAAACGTTAGTATTAATTAAATAAACCGAACACGTTAAAAAGCCTCAGTAGTGTTGAATGCTAATCTAAGATTCCAGATTCAATACTGAGGCACTGTCATGTGTTTAAAAATTTAGATAAGTGAATTTTAATTCGAAAAATTTAATTCTCCGGATATATTTTTCTGATTTTCAATACGAATCGTCTTAAGACAAATTCTTACACATCAGTCGAAGACCCAACCCTCTAACTCTTCTGTTGGCTTCGGAAAACCGATTTGACGTACAGAATGACAGACGGGTATGGCTCCTTCAACTGCCCTATCTATAAGGATCTATGAATATTGTAGAAAATACACACGGAATGACAAAACTATAAATACCCATAACATTTTTTAGTGAAAAGAATAAAGATGACATTTTATATATTTTAATCGAATATTTCCTGAACTGTAAGCGAAAAAACAGATTGGTAGAAGTTTAAATTTTTATAACACCGAAAAATACATTTTTAAATACCATATCAAATCTTTTTTACAATCAGTCTGCCCGTTTAGAAAATGCAGATTTATTTTAATTTGTTTTTCAAAGTTCCCCACTAAGCGACCCCCGGTTTAATTAGACAGCCACTCTTTTTGTGAACTTCCATTATAAATGTTAAACACTTGATATAGAAGTTAATGACAAATCATACTCAATTTAATATCAAACCCAAATGTTTGTTGGGTAAAATATTTTATATTTGATTTTCTTATCGTTTAATACTTACGCATAATATGTAACTTTTTTTATAACATTTTCGTAAAAATTTACTTTCAGAAACACTGTTGTAAACCTTTGATAAATATTATGTACGAACAACGTAGTAAATATGAATAAAATAATATACGTATTATTCTAAGATTTTAATTTTATTTGGTTGTTTTTAATTTTCAAGATCATTTTAAATACATAAACAAACAAAAGATAACTTATTTAAGTTCGTTACACTTCTGGCAACTTCATTTTCATAACAAAATTAAAAACTAAACAATTTGGAGAAAACTACCATCCAGCTTGGCTTTTAATTAATATCTTGAGAATTCAGTATTTAGACGTTAGTAAATATGTAGCAAAAATGAGCATTGAACTCGTGTCCTTTTTAGTTCTTTGGTATATTTTTTATATTAGATGTTGCAGTAGCAGGGCCACAGCTGATCATATGTATGATAAATACAGGCACTACTACCACCCTGCCAATAAGATAATAAATGGTTTATTTTATTTCTTTACTCAAAATAAAAATACATTTAAGCAAAAGATTTGCTTCAAAATATTTTAAAAAAATTCTAAATTTATGTATAATATGGATACAATTGAGAAAATTTCATTTCAATAAAAAATTTTCCTTAAATTAAGAAAAACTCAAGTAGTTGCTGTCTTTCAAAATATTCATAATGTTTTTCCAAAACTAATTTTAATTTCAAGAAAATGTTTTCAAAAAGTACTAAATTTTCCCAAGTTTAAGGACATTTTGTCCTACGAATGAAATTATTGTATTTTGGCTTTAAACCAATTATTTAGGAAATTAATTTCTCCTGATAAGTCATAAAAGTTGACATATTTAAAAACAGTTTAAGTTCATCCTTTTTTTTTTTCCTAAGAGTGTTGACTACGAGTACTTATTACTATTCTGCTAGCAAAGCGCCATTACGTCTGATATGAGATGACAATAGTGCCAGCATTGCCTAATTTCCTGTCATTTGACAAGATATTAAGAAAGATAGGCTTTTATTTTAATAAAGTCCGCATGATGTAAAATAAAATATTTTAACAACTCGTAAGTCAATATTAAGTTTTCATATAGTATATTACTAGTAAACAGCCTTCTATATATTTACTTACATAAACGCGAACTGCGCTTAATGGATTTAAATGAAATCGGGTAGAGAGATATTACATGCCCCATATGATTTTGTACTTTTTATCTTTTCACAGATATTTTATAGTGTTATTACACTATTGTTATTCTACCTTCTAATACTATTCTTGTAATTATATATACTTATTTGTATTACTTTAATAAACTTCTTTGAAAGAATAACAAATAATACACGTGTCTCTTAATAAGTGAGACGCTTCATTTGAATGGAGAAACCTTCTGGAATTTTTGTTTTAAAATTGTTGAATAAATTATAGCAAAACTCTAAGAAGGCTAAAGAAAATATCAGCAGTTAAATTAAAGTTATGAAATTTTTTCTAAAAAATTTAAAGAACATGTTTCATAAGAATTTATATATGTGACAGCGCATAGAGAAAGGGACCTAAGGGTAAAAAATCAATTTTCAATTTTTTTTTTGATGTGGACAGCATCTGAGCATCGAATGAGTGCGATCCCATGCCCCAAAAGTGTTCCCTCCCAGAGATATGCGCGTTTTATGAAAGTGATTTTACACCAAAGATACACGTATTTAAATCTTTAAAATGGCTCTCCTGCACAAAACCGGGTTTTACCCTTTCTATTTTGCGCGTCACATATACTCGCATATACAAGTACACACATTTAAAAGTTTTATTTGAATTTTATTTTTATAAACATATACTCGTATGTTCATATAATTGTACATTTGAACTGATAATAAGAATTAGGAGTATTTCCAAAATATTATTGTAATTTTAATCATTTTGTTTCTTCTTAATAATAATAATATTGATCAATTTATTCACATAAAAATTATAAGGACATCTTTGGGTTGGATTTTCTGGATTAGAAAGTGACGCTTGCCAATTACCGTTAACAAGATAATAACGCTGATTAGAGTTTAAATTTTCGAGATTATAAGAAATACTTCCATCTTGGTTACTATCATGGCAATTAAAAATTTCGTTTATTGGATCGTATCAGGATATTGTTGATTGGAAATTGTAGTTCCATCTTGGCTAACAGTAGGGGAAACCACTGAAATTTCACCAGTTGGATTTTGTTCTCTTTGTTTCCATATTTCTCTATCATTATCTATATTTTGCGAATAAACAGAATTTGTATTTTCCTGATTAGAAGATGACGATATCCAATTATCATCAACATAATCGGAGATTGAGTTTGTCCAAACAAGTTTGAACACTATTTATTCCCTTTTTTTATTGTTATTATTATTATTATTTATTTATCTATACATAAATATAAATTGAATTTATTTAATGGATTATATACTTACCTTATCTTATACTTACCTAATGCTATAAATATTTATATGGATCAAAATGAAGTAATTGATAAGACCATAATATAATTGTGTACATGGCAACCCTTAAATTTAGTACTTTCCAACTGTCAATTTAGAATCGGAGCTTCCGAAATTAAAGACCCGAATATACGGAGACATTTGAGACATTCGCCTTTTGTCAATCGACCCCTGAACTTATATACCTAAATTTCGCATCACCGAAAAGTAACAATTATTAATTCAAACCTCAATTTTGTAAGATTACTGAAGTTCAATAAAACAATTGAAATAAAACCGATCTCCTTCCCCTGTATTCATTTATTCACACTCTTACAATCCATATTGAGGGAATATATCAACATCATATTAATAATTTCATCAAATTATTACATGGTCCTCGAAACCGGCAAGAAAGAGAAAGGAATCCACAGCGAAAAAGAAGAAGCCAAAAATCCAACTCAAAAAATCTGAAAACATGAGGTAAATGCTAACAAAAGAAACTCAAGTTATCAGTAGTCAACAAAAATTCAATGCATAAAGAAGAAAAAGTGTATGTAGGTAGGTATGTGAAAAGAAGAAAAAACACCCGAAATTAAAAATAATTAGTTGATATGTAAATTAAAAAATATACAAAATAGAAAAAGCAAATAAGAAAAATCAAAAATTCATTTAATTAATACAAATACATATGTAGGTATGTACACATGTAGGTACATACATACATACATACCAATAGCAAAGTTTAAAAAATACACATGTATATACATACATACATATCTGTATGTATAACAAAATTTAAAAAACAACAACAAAAAAAAAAAAAAATTCTTCCCAATTAACGGAAAACACATGTATGTACATAAGTATACACACTTTATTTCCAAAAGTACATACTTACATCACGGCGCCAAAAAAGGTACATGCATAGACATACATACATACATAAGTACGTATATACATATGTATGTACATAAGCAACAAGTTAATTCTTACTCCATCAAACAACAAGAAAAAAGGTACATGCATATCCATATATATATATACATATTTACATATCAAAAAACTTATAATCTATTTAAACACATTCATGAATACATACCTATATAAATACATATCTAAAAACACATTTAACAAACATACATACATACATATATGTATAAGAAATAATAATACATTCCACAAACTTTTGCAAAGGCTCTCAATTTCTCTCTCACTGCAGAGTTCTATCTCTTTAAAACAGTGCATTCTCTTAAAAAATTTCCAAAAAAAAAATTTAATAATAATACTACTCATACAGTCCACAAAAGCTTTAATATACCACGGATGGTAAACTCAGCAGAATTGTATTTGGTTGAACCAAGTAACTATAAAAAAGTTACAGCGGAAAATAAGTAAAGTTACATATACATATGTATGTATATACAAGGCAAGATCAAGGACCTAATTAAAAAATTTATGTATAAATAATTAAAAATTAAATGATCTTCAAAAATTCTTATGCCCGCTTCCTCACCAAACCAATCAAGTTTTTCAAAGTAATCAAAGGCTGAAGTTGCTCATCCCTGGTATACGAAAATAAAAACAATATTACACACAACCACAAGGTTACATACAAATCTACTTGGTTGAAACAAAACAAATTTCACGCAACACTATAAATAAATTTAAACATAAACATTAAATAAAATTAAAATTAATGTTTCAGTAAACGCCATGCTATGATCGCTTAGCGTTTACACACATACATACATATTTACATAAGCGCAATCCCACAAGTAAGTTTCGTTAAGGCATTTACTTGCATCACCAAGTAAAACATTCTCTAACATCACAACTTAAGAGTTTGTTCCCTTTCTCTCTCTCTCTCATCAATCAAGCCAAACAAGAACGCATACCAAAAAAAATCAATCAAGCCAAACAAGAACGCATACCAAAAAAAAAAAAAAAAAAAAAAAAAAAAAAAAAAAAAATAAATAAAGTTGAATGCCCTTTGAAGGTTTGGTATGTAAACAAAATACTTAGTAAATAGAAGTAAATGCTTTTAGGGTGTTCCATAACCAAAGAAATTAATCTAAATTCCCAGTTTAGCGGAATTAGTAAAACATTCCCACAATTGGTAAAGAAAAATAAAATTTAGTGATTTAAGAAAAGGTTTAATTCCCCAAACCATACAAAATTCTCCAGAAATCTCACTACATAAAAAATTTTTATTGAGCAAACAAATTTATGGACACCCTATAAATTCAGTTCTCGTTAACTTGAAAAAAGGGATAAATCGCAAATTTTTAACCTCTATATTTTCATTTATTTAAATTGAAACTAGAAGTAAATTCTAGTGCTATTCCTCTATAGCCCCTCCCTCAATAATATAGAAGAGTCACTTACTGCTCAATAAAATATAAAATTTGCGAGAACTATAAATCTAGTTCTGTTAAACACAAACAAATTTATGGATACCCTATAAATAAATTCTCGTTAACTTGAAGAAAGTGATAAATCCCAAATTTTTTAAATTCTATATTTTCATTTATTTAAATTGAAACTAGAAGTAAATTCTAGTACTATTCCTCTATAGCCCCTCCCTCAGTAATATAGAAGAGTTACTTACTGCTCAATAAAATATAGAATTGCGAGAACTTTAAATCTAGTTCTGTTGAACACTAACCCACTCAGTGCATACCAGAGCACTATTTAAACAGAATTTATTCCCAGTTTCAAGTAATTTCTTTAAATATGCCTTCCACGTCTAGTCAATCTCGCGTGTCGGCCAAGGAGCATTTTACCTTTGATTCCGACCACCTACTCTCATTTTGCGAACGGTTTCAGGAAACCCCTGTAGAAAACCATACGGAAACCGTCCTTGAAGTCAAGTTGAAAGACTTAGACACCCGGTGGGATAGGGTAAACATCTCTTATGAGGAGTTAATATTCTCAACAGATGAGGGAATCACCAATGAAATCAAAACCCGAACAAAAGAAAAATTCGATCTATGTACAGACGAATATTACGCTTGTAGTGCTCAAATCCTCGATTATCTTAAAGCCATTCGTAACGATAACGTGGGAAATCCCAGATTTCAATCAACAACTCGATATTCAGTGACGAATGTAGCTCCCACTCAAATTCTCACCCAAAATGACTCCGCAGATTATATAAAACTTCCGCCGTGTGATACTGAAGTATTTCACGGCAGTTATGAACAGTGGCCATCGTTTCGTGACATGTTCACAGCCGTTTATATAAACCACTCAAAACTCACCCCAGTCACGAAGCTATATCACCTCCGCAATAAAACAACTGGTGAAGCTGGAGCCATAGTTAAGAGATATACTCTCTCACACGAAAATTTCGAACTGGCATGGCAAGCACTCAAAACTCGATACGAGAACAAACGTGTTCTCGTAGACAATCAAATAAGAATTTTATTTGATATACCTTCAGCAAAAAACGAAGACAGCGAGTCGATACGGAGAATACAATCATCGGTAAATGATTCTCTAGCCACATTAAGAACTCTCGGGGTAGAAGTCGATAGCTGGGACCCAATTTTGATACGTTTAATATCTACAAAACTCCCAGATCAAACACTTTCTCTTTGGGAGCAATCTCTCACATCCCCTCGAGAACTCCCTAAATGGACACAAATGTCCAAATTTCTGGTCGACAGGTACGAGGCAGTAGAACGCCTTGCCAATATAAAAATCTCCAAAGATTGCTTTAACCTCAAACCCGCACGCAAACCCGACGTGCAAACTTACACATCGCAAGAAAATCTGTATGAACACTCATGCAAGCTTTGTGATGAAAATCACTCATTAAGATCATGTCCCAAATTCCGAAAGTTCACCGTGCAGCAAAGGGTAGATTTTGTGTATAAAAACAAGTACTGCAATAACTGCTTAGCCACGTCGCATCTAAAGGCAAATTGCAGCAGTAAATACACTTGCCTACATTGCCGAAAACCACATCACACTTTGCTCCACGTAAAACAAAAATTCCAAAACCCAGCCACAACCGCAGAAAGCGTTCAACAAAAAGACGAGCTTAAAGATGAACACAATTCTGCCAAAAAATCCATTTCCAACCCTGCCCGTTTTCACAATAATAGATCACAAGACGAGTCTCCCCAAACATCCAAACAAGTGTCAGCCAACTGCACAACAGATAATGAAAACGTTTTATTGCGAACTGCGTTGATGCAAATAGAACATTGCGGTACGCTCTTCACTGTAAGAGCTCTCATTGACCCAGGTTCTCAACGCACCTTCTTAACTGAAAAAATTCGAAATCGTCTTCAACTTCCATACCAGAAGTCCCATTTTGAAATAGTTGGCATTGGTGGGCAGAAACAAACTGCAAACAAGGAATGCGAGTTCGTTTTGTACGCAAAACGTTACGACATTCGAGTTCCTGTAAAGGCTATAGTACTGCCAAAAGTGACCAAACGTCTCCCAGCCAATACTTTCGAAATCCCAATAACAACGGAACTTTCTGATCTAGATTTGGCAGACCCAACCTTCAATAAGTCATCACAAATAGATCTCATACTCGGCAACGATTATGAACATTTTCTTAACATTGAAGGTATACGAAAAAATATTTGCGGGAAAACATCAGCATATAATACCATTTTTGGATGGGTACTAAGTGGTCCCATGAAAACGCAGGTCGTTCAGTCATTCACCACGTCAGTGCAAAATTCAGACACTTCAGACCTTTATAACCTCTTGAAGCAATTCTGGGAACAAGAAGAAAGTCTGGCGTCTCGCCCAAAATCCGCTGAAGATGAATTCTGTGAGAATCATTACACCCAAACAACACGTCGTGATGAGAATGGCAGGTACGTTGTAAGATTGCCATTTAAATTAGAATTTCCCGAGAAATCTTATCTTGGTCCATCTCGATTTGTGGCGCTAGCACAGTACTCTAGAATGGAAAAAACGTTATCCAAAGACCCAGATCTATATGCTCAATATCAAGCAGTTCTCGAAGAGTACTCAACACTTGACCATATGGAAGAAACTTCTTCACACGAAATTATGTCCCAAGGCAAATGTTACTCCTATTATTTGCCTCACCATGCAGTCGTTCGCCCAGAACACAAAACAACAAAAGTTAGAGTAGTGTTTAATGCCTCAAGAAAAACTAAATCTCAGTTTTCTTTAAACGATATTCTCTACACAGGCCCCACATTACAAAACGAGTTAATAACCATTATACTCAATTGGCGAAAGTACAAATTTGTATTTAGTGGCGACATACAAAAAATGTATCGCCAAATAATGGTCCACCAAGCTGATCGCCAATATCAGCGAATTGTATTCCAACCCCAAGCTGACAGTCCGGTAAAAGACTATCAGCTTAAAACTGTGACATTCGGTGTAAATTGTGCACCGTACCTCGCGATACGAACTCTAATGCAACTTGCAAATGACTGTGAATCAGTTTTTCCCAAGGCTGCCTCGATTTTGCGCACAGAGACTTATGTTGATGACATATTGACCGGGGGCTTCTCAATAGAAGAATCTCTGTCAGCTCAACAGCAGTTAATCAAAGCTTTGAATTCCGCTGGGTTTCCACTTAAAAAAGTAACGGCAAATGATCCGCAGTTACTAGCTCACTTACCGAAAGAAGATCTTTATGATTCAGATTTCCTTCGGTTTCACGAAACAAGTTCCGCAAAAACACTCGGCATTAAGTGGAACGCACTTAATGACTCATTCACTTATAGCTTCACGCCTATTGAGCAAGCAACAAAAGTCACCAAGCGTCAAATTCTCTCCTCAGTAGCAAAGCTATTTGACCCAGCAGGATGGCTAGCACCCATAGTCATCGGAGCAAAAATTCTTATGCAGCGATTGTGGCTAGAGGGGTTACAATGGGACGAAGACGTCTCACAGGAATCTCTTCAACGATGGAATGATCTGGTCAAAGATTTCTCTAACGTAGAAAATATCTCCATATATCGTTGGCTTCAATACACCCCGTCAGACAGTATTCAAATACACGGCTTCGCAGATGCGTCAAAATCAGCGTATTGTGCCACAGTATACATTCGCTGCCAAACTAAGGCTAACACAGTTTTTTCAAATTTATTAGTAGCGAAAAGCAAAGTTGCACCCATTCAAACTGTGTGCCTCCCTCGCCTAGAGCTCAACGGCGCGGTATTGTTGGCAAACCTTGTGAAGTATGTCCACATGTCACTGAATTTCAAACCCAAAGAAATAATTCTATGGACAGATTCGTCCATAGTCCTTGGCTGGCTCTCCAAGCCCCCTTCTTCATGGGAAACATATGTTGCTAATCGAGTGTCCCAGATACATCTATTAGCCCCAAACGCAACATGGGGACATGTACCAACACACGATAACCCAGCAGATTTAGGCACGCGGGGAATCCGGGCTCAAGATCTAGCTCACAATTCTCTTTGGTGGCATGGACCCTCGTGGTTGACTAAACCTCAATCAGAATGGCCAAAACGAAATCTGCTTAAAATGGTCGAAACGCCTACGGAAATCATATCCCTACAAACACAAGTTGAAGGAAATGACTTTCTAAATAATTTCTCGTCGTATAACAGAGCGCTACGGGTTGCTTGTTATATGTTTAGATTTTTCAACCGCACAATCAAAACCATTAGGCCCCATACGTTACAAGGCCATCAAATAGACTTAACCCAAGACGAAATGTCATTCGTTAAGTCCAGATTAATTATGTTGGCACAAAAATCGTATTACTCAGAAGAGTTTAAGGCTTTATTAGACTCAAAGCCACTGCCTAATAAATGCGCATTAAAGCCACTCAACCCATTTCTTGATTCTAAATCAATTCTACGAGTAAATGGCAGATTGTCTCAATCGTCTCTTCCCTACAATGAGCGATATCCTATTATATTACCAGGAAACTCGAGACTCTGCCAGTTATATCTCACACATCTGCACAAAATACTATGTCATGCTGACTGTGGGCTAATGTGTAGGATGGCTCAAACGGAATTTTTCATTCCCAGGCTCAAACCCCGAGTAAAAAGCCTCATACGACACTGCAAAACCTGTATAATATATAAGCAGCAATCAAGCCATCAAATCATGGCCCCTTTACCGCCCGAAAGATGCACTCTGTCACCACCCTTTCAAGTAACAGGGATAGACTTTGCGGGCCCATTTGAGCTAAAAACCTCAGCTTTACGAAAGGCACCTTATGTCAAAGGATACGCATGCATATTCGTGTGTTTCAGCACAAAAGCTATACACTTAGAGCCCTGCTCTGACCTATCTTCCGCAGCATTCGAAGCCGCATTTGCGCGGTTTGTTGGTAGGCGGGGACTCCCCCAAAGGGTAATAACTGATAACGGCAGAAATTTCGTTGGTACCAGCAGATCCCTTGAATATGAATTTGCCACATTCAGTAAGAAAATTGCACATGATATAGCTCAAAAATATATCACGCACGGGTTTGAGTGGAAGTTTATACCACCTCATGCACCACACATGGGCGGCTTGTGGGAAGCAGCTGTGAAGAGTTTTAAGTTCCACTTTAAACGGCTTGCCGGGGCGCATAAGTTCACGTTCGAAGAATTCGCCACGATTCTAGCTCGGATAGAAGGGGTACTTAACTCGCGGCCTCTTTCGTCTATTTCAGACGACCCAACAGACTTAACTGCCTTGACTCCGGGTCATTTCCTTAAAGGTGCACCCTTGTTAGCGTTCCCGGAACTACCCTTCGAAAACATGTCTCTTCTCAACCGATGGGAGAAGCTAAAGGCACTCCACCATCAGTTTTCTATACGATGGAGACAAGATTACCTGCAATCACTTCAAAAACGCTATAAATGGAAGAACTCAATGCCAAATCTTCACGGCGGAGACCTAGTAGTGATTATTGATGATTTGCAGCCACCACACGAATGGCGTTTGGGTCGAGTAGAAAAAACTTATCCAGGTCCAGATGGAAATGTACGTACTGCAACCGTACGAATTTCCACTGGAGTCATTACCAGACCTATAGTGAAGTTGTGCTACTTACCACTCCTAAACGATGAAAATTCAAGTAAAAGTTCACACTAAGTAATTTAAGCTCTATTTCACCACACTTATTAACCACCTTAGTAGTATTACAAGCAAATCCAATCACTAGTCATCACAATCATGTCATTCCTATAATCAACTCTTTACCACTCACATATACTAATCTCATGAACTTTATTTCCCTAGGCCCACTAAAGGTTCTAATTCCAACAGAAAGGAAGCCAACTCTATCCACCGAACAATCACCCAATCAACCAGAAAGGATCGCAGCTTATATAAGTGCATGGTATGCAAGGGAGTCCATGCATTAAAGGTCTGTAGAAAGTTCCTAAAAATGACAGTGCCTATGAGAGAAGAAGCAGTCGATCGCTATAGATACTGCGTGAATTGTTTAGCAAAAAGCCATGACTTACGATCCTGCACGTCCATGGTAACTTGCAAAAAGTGTGATAAATTTCACCACACTCTTTTGCACTATCCGCAACGTAAGTCATCCAGGGCTACTGGTAATCATCAACGCAAAAAAAGGGACGCATCATCAAACCCTGCACCACCATCAAGGAAAACTGAGAAACCAACAACATCATCTACATCACGTGCTTCGACAGCAAATCCAACAAAAACATCTACATCGCGTGCCTCGGGGACAAAATCTACACCTATATCAACGGCTCCTACTCTAGCTGCCAACAATCATGCGCAAATAATTGCAGAAGCAATAAAGTCTCTGGCGGCGGTGCTATGCACTACCAACCAATCATAAAAATTGGCAACACACAGGCCCGGCGGCATGTCCAAACAAGTTTGAACACTATTTATTCCCTTTTTTTATTGTTATTATTATTATTATTTATTTATCTATACATAAATATAAATTGAATTTATTTAATGGATTATATACTTACCTTATCTTATACTTACCTAATGCTATAAATATTTATATGGATCAAAATGAAGTAATTGATAAGACCATAATATAATTGTGTACATGGCAACCCTTAAATTTAGTACTTTCCAACTGTCAATTTAGAATCGGAGCTTCCGAAATTAAAGACCCGAATATACGGAGACATTTGAGACATTCGCCTTTTGTCAATCGACCCCTGAACTTATATACCTAAATTTCGCATCACCGAAAAGTAACAATTATTAATTCAAACCTCAATTTTGTAAGATTACTGAAGTTCAATAAAACAATTGAAATAAAACCGATCTCCTTCCCCTGTATTCATTTATTCACACTCTTACAATCCATATTGAGGGAATATATCAACATCATATTAATAATTTCATCAAATTATTACAGAGTTTTCATTACGATTATCAGGATATTGTTGATTGAAAATTGTAGTTCCATCTTGTCTAACAGTATGGGAATCCACAGAAATTTCACCAGTTGGATTTTGTTCTCTTTGTTTCCATATTTCTCTATCATTATCTATATTTTGCGAATAAACAGAATTTGTATTTTCCTGATTAGAAGATGACGATATCCAATTATCATCAACATAATCGGAGATTGAGTTTTCATTACGATTATCAGGATATTGTTGATTGAAAATTGTAGTTCCATCTTGTCTAACAGTATGGGAATCCACAGAAATTTCACCAGTTGGATTTTGTTCTCTTTGTTTCCATATTTCTCTATCATTATCTATATTTTGCGAATAAACAGAATTTGTATTTTCCTGATTAGAAGATGACGATATCCAATTATCATCAACATAATCGGAGATTGAGTTTTCATTACGATTATCAGGATATTGTTGATTGAAAATTGTAGTTCCATCTTGGCTAACAGTATGGGAATCCACAGAAATTTCACCAGTTGGATTTTGTTCTCTTTGTTTCCATATTTCTCTATCATTATCTATATTTTGCGAATAAACAGAATTTGTATTTTCCTGATTAGAAGATGACGATATCCAATTATCATCAACATAATCGGAGACTGAGTTTTCATTACGATTATCAGGATATTGTTGATTGAAAATTGTAGTTCCATCTTGGCTAACAGTAGGGGAAACCACTGAAATTTCACCAGTTGGATTTTGTTCTCTTTGTTTCCATATTACTCTACCATTATCTATATTTTGCGAATAAACAGAATTTGTATTTTCCTGATTAGAAGATGACGATATCCAATTATCATCAACATAATCGGAGATTGAGTTTTCATTACGATTATCAGGATATTGTTGATTGAAAATTGTAGTTCCATCTTGGCTAACAGTATGGGAATCCACAGAAATTTCACCAGTTGGATTTTGTTCTCTTTGTTTCCATATTTCTCTATCATTATCTATATTTTGCGAATAAACAGAATTTGTATTTTCCTGATTAGAAGATGACGATATCCAATTATCATCAACATAATCGGAGATTGAGTTTTCATTACGATTATCAGGATATTGTTGATTGAAAATTGTAGTTCCATCTTGGCTAACAGTATGGGAATCCACAGAAATTTCACCAGTTGGATTTTGTTCTCTTTGTTTCCATATTTCTCTATCATTATCTATATTTTGCGAATAAACAGAATTTGTATTTTCCTGATTAGAAGATGACGATATCCAATTATCATCAACATAATCGGAGATTGAGTTTTCATTACGATTATCAGGATATTGTTGATTGGAAATTGTAGTTCCATCTTGGCTAACAGTATGGGAATCCACAGAAATTTCACCAGTTGGATTTTGTTCTCTTTGTTTCCATATTTCTCTATCATTATCTATATTTTGCGAATAAACAGAATTTGTATTTTCCTGATTAGAAGATGACGATATCCAATTATCATCAACATAATCGGAGATTGAGTTTTCATTACGATTATCAGGATATTGTTGATTGAAAATTGTAGTTCCATCTTGGCTAACAGTAGGGGAAACCACTGAAATTTCACCAGTTGGATTTTGTTCTCTTTGTTTCCATATTTCTCTATCATTATCTATATTTTGCGAATAAACAGAATTTGTATTTTCCTGATTAGAAGATGGCGATATCCAATTATCATCAACATAATCGGAGATTGAGTTTTCATTACGATTATCAGGATATTGTTGATTGGAAATTGTAGTTCCATCTTGGCTAACAGTATGGGAATCCACAGAAATTTCACCAGTTGGATTTTGTTCTCTTTGTTTCCATATTTCTCTATCATTATCTATATTTTGCGAATAAACAGAATTTGTATTTTCCTGATTAGAAGATGACGATATCCAATTATCATCAACATAATCGGAGATTGAGTTTTCATTACGATTATCAGGATATTGTTGATTGAAAATTGTAGTTCCATCTTGGCTAACAGTATGGGAATCCACATAAATTTCACCAGTTGGATTTTGTTCTCTTTGTTTCCATATTTCTCTATCATTATCTATATTTTGCGAATAAACAGAATTTGTATTTTCCTGATTAGAAGATGGCGATATCCAATTATCATCAACATAATCGGAGATTGAGTTTTCATTACGATTATCAGGATATTGTTGATTGGAAATTGTAGTTCCATCTTGGCTAACAGTATGGGAATCCACATAAATTTCACCAGTTGGATTTTGTTCTCTTTGTTTCCATATTTCTCTATCATTATCTATATTTTGCGAATAAACAGAATTTGTATTTTCCTGATTAGAAGATGACGATATCCAATTATCATCAACATAATCGGAGATTGAGTTTTCATTACGATTATCAGGATATTGTTGATTGGAAATTGTAGTTCCATCTTGGCTAACAGTATGGGAATCCACAGAAATTTCACCAGTTGGATTTTGTTCTCTTTGTTTCCATATTTCTCTATCATTATCTATATTTTGCGAATAAACAGAATTTGTATTTTCCTGATTAGAAGATGACGATATCCAATTATCATCAACATAATCGGAGATTGAGTTTTCATTACGATTATCAGGATATTGTTGATTGAAAATTGTAGTTCCATCTTGGCTAACAGTAGGGGAAACCACTGAAATTTCACCAGTTGGATTTTGTTCTCTTTGTTTCCATATTTCTCTATCATTATCTATATTTTGCGAATAAACAGAATTTGTATTTTCCTGATTAGAAGATGGCGATATCCAATTATCATCAACATAATCGGAGATTGAGTTTTCATTACGATTATCAGGATATTGTTGATTGGAAATTGTAGTTCCATCTTGGCTAACAGTATGGGAATCCACAGAAATTTCACCAGTTGGATTTTGTTCTCTTTGTTTCCATATTTCTCTATCATTATCTATATTTTGCGAATAAACAGAATTTGTATTTTCCTGATTAGAAGATGACGATATCCAATTATCATCAACATAATCGGAGATTGAGTTTTCATTACGATTATCAGGATATTGTTGATTGAAAATTGTAGTTCCATCTTGGCTAACAGTATGGGAAACCACTGAAATTTCACCAGTTGGATTTTGTTCTCTTTGTTTCCATAATATTCTACCATTATCTATATTTTGCGAATAAACAGAATTTGTATTTTCCTGATTAGAAGATGACGATATCCAATTATCATCAACATAATCGCAGATTGAGTTTTCATTACGATTATCAGGATATTGTTGATTGGAAATTGTAGTTCCATCTTGGCTAACAGTATGGGAATCCACATAAATTTCACCAGTTGGATTTTGTTCTCTTTGTTTCCATATTTCTCTATCATTATCTATATTTTGCGAATAAACAGAATTTGTATTTTCCTGATTAGAAGATGGCGATATCCAATTATCATCAACATAATCGGAGATTGAGTTTTCATTACGATTATCAGGATATTGTTGATTGGAAATTGTAGTTCCATCTTGGCTAACAGTATGGGAATCCACAGAAATTTCACCAGTTGGATTTTGTTCTCTTTGTTTCCATATTTCTCTATCATTATCTATATTTTGCGAATAAACAGAATTTGTATTTTCCTGATTAGAAGATGACGATATCCAATTATCATCAACATAATCGGAGATTGAGTTTTCATTACGATTATCAGGATATTGTTGATTGAAAATTGTAGTTCCATCTTGGCTAACAGTATGGGAATCCACAGAAATTTCACCAGTTGGATTTTGTTCTCTTTGTTTCCATATTTCTCTATCATTATCTATATTTTGCGAATAAACAGAATTTGTATTTTCCTGATTAGAAGATGACGATATCCAATTATCATCAATATAATCGGAGATTGAGTTTTCATTACGATTATCAGGATATTGTTGATTGAAAATTGTAGTTCCATCTTGGCTAACAGTAGGGGAAACCACTGAAATTTCACCAGTTGGATTTTGTTCTCTTTGTTTCCATATTTCTCTATCATTATCTATATTTTGCGAATAAACAGAATTTGTATTTTCCTGATTAGAAGATGACGATATCCAATTATCATCAACATAATCGGAGATTGAGTTTTCATTACGATTATCAGGATATTGTTGATTGGAAATTGTAGTTCCATCTTGGCTAACAGTATGGGAATCCACAGAAATTTCACCAGTTGGATTTTGTTCTCTTTGTTTCCATATTTCTCTATCATTATCTATATTTTGCGAATAAACAGAATTTGTATTTTCCTGATTAGAAGATGACGATATCCAATTATCATCAATATAATCGGAGATTGAGTTTTCATTACGATTATCAGGATATTGTTGATTGAAAATTGTAGTTCCATCTTGGCTAACAGTAGGGGAAACCACTGAAATTTCACCAGTTGGATTTTGTTCTCTTTGTTTCCATATTTCTCTATCATTATCTATATTTTGCGAATAAACAGAATTTGTATTTTCCTGATTAGAAGATGACGATATCCAATTATCATCAACATAATCGGAGATTGAGTTTTCATTACGATTATCAGGATATTGTTGATTGAAAATTGTAGTTCCATCTTGGCTAACAGTATGGGAATCCACAGAAATTTCACCAGTTGGATTTTGTTCTCTTTGTTTCCATATTTCTCTATCATTATCTATATTTTGCGAATAAACAGAATTTGTCTTTTCCTGATTAGAAGATGACGACATCCAATTATCATCAACATAATCGGAGATTGAGTTTTCATTACGATTATCAGGATATTGTTGATTGAAAATTGTAGTTCCATCTTGGCTAACAGTATGGGAATCCACAGAAATTTCACCAGTTGGATTTTGTTCTCTTTGTTTCCATATTTCTCTATCATTATCTATATTTTGCGAATAAACAGAATTTGTATTTTCCTGATTAGAAGATGACGATATCCAATTATCATCAACATAATCGGAGATTGAGTTTTCATTACGATTATCAGGATATTGTTGATTGGAAATTGTAGTTCCATCTTGGCTAACAGTATGGGAATCCACAGAAATTTCACCAGTTGGATTTTGTTCTCTTTGTTTCCATATTTCTCTATCATTATCTATATTTTGCGAATAAACAGAATTTGTATTTTCCTGATTAGAAGATGACGATATCCAATTATCATCAACATAATCGGAGATTGAGTTTTCATTACGATTATCAGGATATTGTTGATTGGAAATTGTAGTTCCATCTTGGCTAACAGTATGGGAATCCACAGAAATTTCACCAGTTGGATTTTGTTCTCTTTGTTTCCATATTTCTCTATCATTATCTATATTTTGCGAATAAACAGAATTTGTATTTTCCTGATTAGAAGATGACGATATCCAATTATCATCAACATAATCGGAGATTGAGTTTTCATTACGATTATCAGGATATTGTTGATTGAAAATTGTAGTTCCATCTTGGCTAACAGTAGGGGAAACCACTGAAATTTCACCAGTTGGATTTTGTTCTCTTTGTTTCCATATTTCTCTATCATTATCTATATTTTGCGAATAAACAGAATTTGTATTTTCCTGATTAGAAGATGACGATATCCAATTATCATCAACATAATCGGAGATTGAGTTTTCATTACGATTATCAGGATATTGTTGATTGGAAATTGTAGTTCCATCTTGGCTAACAGTATGGGAATCCACAGAAATTTCACCAGTTGGATTTTGTTCTCTTTGTTTCCATAATATTCTACCATTATCTATATTTTGCGAATAAACAGAATTTGTATTTTCCTGATTAGAAGATGACGATATCCAATTATCATCAATATAATCGGAGATTGAGTTTTCATTACGATTATCAGGATATTGTTGATTGAAAATTGTAGTTCCATCTTGGCTAACAGTAGGGGAAACCACTGAAATTTCACCAGTTGGATTTTGTTCTCTTTGTTTCCATATTTCTCTATCATTATCTATATTTTGCGAATAAACAGAATTTGTATTTTCCTGATTAGAAGATGACGATATCCAATTATCATCAACATAATCGGAGATTGAGTTTTCATTACGATTATCAGGATATTGTTGATTGGAAATTGTAGTTCCATCTTGGCTAACAGTATGGGAATCCACAGAAATTTCACCAGTTGGATTTTGTTCTCTTTGTTTCCATATTTCTCTATCATTATCTATATTTTGCGAATAAACAGAATTTGTCTTTTCCTGATTAGAAGATGACGACATCCAATTATCATCAACATAATCGGAGATTGAGTTTTCATTACGATTATCAGGATATTGTTGATTGAAAATTGTAGTTCCATCTTGGCTAACAGTATGGGAATCCACAGAAATTTCACCAGTTGGATTTTGTTCTCTTTGTTTCCATATTTCTCTATCATTATCTATATTTTGCGAATAAACAGAATTTGTCTTTTCCTGATTAGAAGATGACGACATCCAATTATCATCAACATAATCGGAGATTGAGTTTTCATTACGATTATCAGGATATTGTTGATTGAAAATTGTAGTTCCATCTTGGCTAACAGTATGGGAATCCACAGAAATTTCACCAGTTGGATTTTGTTCTCTTTGTTTCCATATTTCTCTATCATTATCTATATTTTGCGAATAAACAGAATTTGTATTTTCCTGATTAGAAGATGACGATATCCAATTATCATCAACATAATCGGAGATTGAGTTTTCATTACGATTATCAGGATATTGTTGATTGAAAATTGTAGTTCCATCTTGGCTAACAGTATGGGAATCCACAGAAATTTCACCAGTTGGATTTTGTTCTCTTTGTTTCCATATTTCTCTATCATTATCTATATTTTGCGAATAAACAGAATTTGTATTTTCCTGATTAGAAGATGACGATATCCAATTATCATCAACATAATCGGAGATTGAGTTTTCATTACGATTATCAGGATATTGTTGATTGGAAATTGTAGTTCCATCTTGGCTAACAGTATGGGAATCCACAGAAATTTCACCAGTTGGATTTTGTTCTCTTTGTTTCCATATTTCTCTATCATTATCTATATTTTGCGAATAAACAGAATTTGTATTTTCCTGATTAGAAGATGACGATATCCAATTATCATCAACATAATCGGAGATTGAGTTTTCATTACGATTATCAGGATATTGTTGATTGAAAATTGTAGTTCCATCTTGGCTAACAGTAGGGGAAACCACTGAAATTTCACCAGTTGGATTTTGTTCTCTTTGTTTCCATAATATTCTACCATTATCTATATTTTGCGAATAAACAGAATTTGTATTTTCCTGATTAGAAGATGACGATATCCAATTATCATCAACATAATCGCAGATTGAGTTTTCATTACGATTATCAGGATATTGTTGATTGGAAATTGTAGTTCCATCTTGGCTAACAGTATGGGAATCCACAGAAATTTCACCAGTTGGATTTTGTTCTCTTTGTTTCCATATTTCTCTATCATTATCTATATTTTGCGAATAAACAGAATTTGTATTTTCCTGATTAGAAGATGACGATATCCAATTATCATCAACATAATCGGAGATTGAGTTTTCATTACGATTATCAGGATATTGTTGATTGGAAATTGTAGTTCCATCTTGGCTAACAGTATGGGAATCCACATAAATTTCACCAGTTGGATTTTGTTCTCTTTGTTTCCATATTTCTCTATCATTATCTATATTTTGCGAATAAACAGAATTTGTATTTTCCTGATTAGAAGATGACGATATCCAATTATCATCAACATAATCGGAGATTGAGTTTTCATTACGATTATCAGGATATTGTTGATTGGAAATTGTAGTTCCATCTTGGCTAACAGTATGGGAATCCACAGAAATTTCACCAGTTGGATTTTGTTCTCTTTGTTTCCATATTTCTCTATCATTATCTATATTTTGCGAATAAACAGAATTTGTATTTTCCTGATTAGAAGATGGCGATATCCAATTATCATCAACATAATCGGAGATTGAGTTTTCATTACGATTATCAGGATATTGTTGATTGGAAATTGTAGTTCCATCTTGGCTAACAGTATGGGAATCCACAGAAATTTCACCAGTTGGATTTTGTTCTCTTTGTTTCCATATTTCTCTATCATTATCTATATTTTGCGAATAAACAGAATTTGTATTTTCCTGATTAGAAGATGACGATATCCAATTATCATCAACATAATCGGAGATTGAGTTTTCATTACGATTATCAGGATATTGTTGATTGAAAATTGTAGTTCCATCTTGGCTAACAGTATGGGAATCCACAGAAATTTCACCAGTTGGATTTTGTTCTCTTTGTTTCCATATTTCTCTATCATTATCTATATTTTGCGAATAAACAGAATTTGTATTTTCCTGATTAGAAGATGACGATATCCAATTATCATCAATATAATCGGAGATTGAGTTTTCATTACGATTATCAGGATATTGTTGATTGAAAATTGTAGTTCCATCTTGGCTAACAGTAGGGGAAACCACTGAAATTTCACCAGTTGGATTTTGTTCTCTTTGTTTCCATATTTCTCTATCATTATCTATATTTTGCGAATAAACAGAATTTGTATTTTCCTGATTAGAAGATGACGATATCCAATTATCATCAACATAATCGGAGATTGAGTTTTCATTACGATTATCAGGATATTGTTGATTGGAAATTGTAGTTCCATCTTGGCTAACAGTATGGGAATCCACAGAAATTTCACCAGTTGGATTTTGTTCTCTTTGTTTCCATATTTCTCTATCATTATCTATATTTTGCGAATAAACAGAATTTGTATTTTCCTGATTAGAAGATGACGATATCCAATTATCATCAATATAATCGGAGATTGAGTTTTCATTACGATTATCAGGATATTGTTGATTGAAAATTGTAGTTCCATCTTGGCTAACAGTAGGGGAAACCACTGAAATTTCACCAGTTGGATTTTGTTCTCTTTGTTTCCATATTTCTCTATCATTATCTATATTTTGCGAATAAACAGAATTTGTATTTTCCTGATTAGAAGATGACGATATCCAATTATCATCAACATAATCGGAGATTGAGTTTTCATTACGATTATCAGGATATTGTTGATTGGAAATTGTAGTTCCATCTTGGCTAACAGTATGGGAATCCACAGAAATTTCACCAGTTGGATTTTGTTCTCTTTGTTTCCATATTTCTCTATCATTATCTATATTTTGCGAATAAACAGAATTTGTATTTTCCTGATTAGAAGATGACGATATCCAATTATCATCAATATAATCGGAGATTGAGTTTTCATTACGATTATCAGGATATTGTTGATTGAAAATTGTAGTTCCATCTTGGCTAACAGTAGGGGAAACCACTGAAATTTCACCAGTTGGATTTTGTTCTCTTTGTTTCCATATTTCTCTATCATTATCTATATTTTGCGAATAAACAGAATTTGTATTTTCCTGATTAGAAGATGACGATATCCAATTATCATCAACATAATCGGAGATTGAGTTTTCATTACGATTATCAGGATATTGTTGATTGGAAATTGTAGTTCCATCTTGGCTAACAGTATGGGAATCCACAGAAATTTCACCAGTTGGATTTTGTTCTCTTTGTTTCCATATTTCTCTATCATTATCTATATTTTGCGAATAAACAGAATTTGTCTTTTCCTGATTAGAAGATGACGACATCCAATTATCATCAACATAATCGGAGATTGAGTTTTCATTACGATTATCAGGATATTGTTGATTGAAAATTGTAGTTCCATCTTGGCTAACAGTATGGGAATCCACAGAAATTTCACCAGTTGGATTTTGTTCTCTTTGTTTCCATATTTCTCTATCATTATCTATATTTTGCGAATAAACAGAATTTGTCTTTTCCTGATTAGAAGATGACGACATCCAATTATCATCAACATAATCGGAGATTGAGTTTTCATTACGATTATCAGGATATTGTTGATTGAAAATTGTAGTTCCATCTTGGCTAACAGTATGGGAATCCACAGAAATTTCACCAGTTGGATTTTGTTCTCTTTGTTTCCATATTTCTCTATCATTATCTATATTTTGCGAATAAACAGAATTTGTATTTTCCTGATTAGAAGATGACGATATCCAATTATCATCAACATAATCGGAGATTGAGTTTTCATTACGATTATCAGGATATTGTTGATTGGAAATTGTAGTTCCATCTTGGCTAACAGTATGGGAATCCACAGAAATTTCACCAGTTGGATTTTGTTCTCTTTGTTTCCATATTTCTCTATCATTATCTATATTTTGCGAATAAACAGAATTTGTATTTTCCTGATTAGAAGATGACGATATCCAATTATCATCAACATAATCGGAGATTGAGTTTTCATTACGATTATCAGGATATTGTTGATTGAAAATTGTAGTTCCATCTTGGCTAACAGTAGGGGAAACCACTGAAATTTCACCAGTTGGATTTTGTTCTCTTTGTTTCCATATTTCTCTATCATTATCTATATTTTGCGAATAAACAGAATTTGTATTTTCCTGATTAGAAGATGACGATATCCAATTATCATCAACATAATCGGAGATTGAGTTTTCATTACGATTATCAGGATATTGTTGATTGGAAATTGTAGTTCCATCTTGGCTAACAGTATGGGAATCCACAGAAATTTCACCAGTTGGATTTTGTTCTCTTTGTTTCCATAATATTCTACCATTATCTATATTTTGCGAATAAACAGAATTTGTATTTTCCTGATTAGAAGATGACGATATCCAATTATCATCAATATAATCGGAGATTGAGTTTTCATTACGATTATCAGGATATTGTTGATTGAAAATTGTAGTTCCATCTTGGCTAACAGTAGGGGAAACCACTGAAATTTCACCAGTTGGATTTTGTTCTCTTTGTTTCCATATTTCTCTATCATTATCTATATTTTGCGAATAAACAGAATTTGTATTTTCCTGATTAGAAGATGACGATATCCAATTATCATCAACATAATCGGAGATTGAGTTTTCATTACGATTATCAGGATATTGTTGATTGGAAATTGTAGTTCCATCTTGGCTAACAGTATGGGAATCCACAGAAATTTCACCAGTTGGATTTTGTTCTCTTTGTTTCCATATTTCTCTATCATTATCTATATTTTGCGAATAAACAGAATTTGTCTTTTCCTGATTAGAAGATGACGACATCCAATTATCATCAACATAATCGGAGATTGAGTTTTCATTACGATTATCAGGATATTGTTGATTGAAAATTGTAGTTCCATCTTGGCTAACAGTATGGGAATCCACAGAAATTTCACCAGTTGGATTTTGTTCTCTTTGTTTCCATATTTCTCTATCATTATCTATATTTTGCGAATAAACAGAATTTGTCTTTTCCTGATTAGAAGATGACGACATCCAATTATCATCAACATAATCGGAGATTGAGTTTTCATTACGATTATCAGGATATTGTTGATTGGAAATTGTAGTTCCATCTTGGCTAACAGTATGGGAATCCACAGAAATTTCACCAGTTGGATTTTGTTCTCTTTGTTTCCATATTTCTCTATCATTATCTATATTTTGCGAATAAACAGAATTTGTCTTTTCCTGATTAGAAGATGACGACATCCAATTATCATCAACATAATCGGAGATTGAGTTTTCATTACGATTATCAGGATATTGTTGATTGGAAATTGTAGTTCCATCTTGGCTAACAGTATGGGAATCCACAGAAATTTCACCAGTTGGATTTTGTTCTCTTTGTTTCCATATTTCTCTATCATTATCTATATTTTGCGAATAAACAGAATTTGTCTTTTCCTGATTAGAAGATGACGACATCCAATTATCATCAACAAGACCATTAGCATAATCGGAGATTGAGTTTTGTCCAAGATTTTTAGAATCAATGAAAGACCATATCTTTTCAACACTATTACTATTAGGTAATTTCCCAGTTGGATTTTCCTCAGTAGAAGGAAAAATTCTTTCATTCCTGTTACTGGCAGGATAATAATCATAGTCCGCATTGTTAGCTTGATCATCAAACTGATTTGCAAGTGTTGGATGTTGCGGAATATAAGTTTCACAAACTGTCAAAACAATCAGACTTAAGAGTCTTAAGACAAGTAAAAGTTTCATTTTGCTTAGAAATCGTACTATTGAATTTAAATTTTAAACTAAATAACTTCTCAGCATAATTTTGGCTTTTTATAGAAAACAGTTCACAATATGAATTTCGCCAAATGTATGGATACAAATAATTTTAAAACGCATTTACTAAATAAAAAAATATGTAATAGAAAACTAATTATGTATATGTATGTGTGTATGAAGTAAATAAATATTAATTGTCTTATTTGGTTTAGATCTCTATGATAAGCATTGTGAATAAGGCGGTACATATATTATTATTATTAATTAAAATTAAATATGTAATAATAACGAATAACAAAAAAAAAAATTCTTGAATTCTATTTCTGTTGAAATTTTTTTTTAAATAGTTGATATTCTTTGACAAGATGTATAGCGGTCTTCAAATCGGTATAATAATACCGTCTTCTTCACCCTATTCTTACCACTTGAATCGGGAAACAAATATCCTTTGTCCTTTTTAGAGACAGTTGTGTATCAGAAGGAAACTCATCGGTAGAAGCAGACAACTTTTTTTATGATTTTCCTGGACTCGTACTCAAAGTCAATAAGAGTCAAAGCACAGCGATCAGGCAGTAACTTCAGAAGTCACTTAAAACATATTTTATCTACACAATTTGCACAGATTGCGCAACACATTTTATAATACATACATACGAGTATATTCATACATGTATATACACATTTAATTTTTTTTTTGTGGAATCATCTTCCCGCAGAGGTTTTTCCAGTCACCTTCAGTATGTTAGAGTTCAATTGGAATGTCCACAAACACAACTCGCTAAAAGAGATTCTGATAACTGGAAGCTTGCTATTGAAGAGAACTATCACCACCACCACTAAATCGTAAGGCAATTAAATGTAAATTGACTAAGTCATTGGAGATTTCATTGCCAGTGAGTTATAAATAATGCTAATTAGATTTTAGGCATTATCATTATTTTAAAAATGAAAAGATTTCATTAATAATTATTTAAAAAACAAAACCGTTGCGTTTGACTAATGGTTTCTTTTCCTATAAAGCATTATCATTGTAGTAGCTGCTGATACCAGTGGGGAAAAGGGATATTTCTCTATTGCGAACTAAGCACGGCAAAACAGTTTGGATAGATCCCTATAAACTGGATACGCACTAAAAGATATCGAATTTATATGAAACAGCCTGATCCTTTTATGTATCAAAATAATACGTCGAAATTATGTCGTCTGAATAAACCATAGTACGGACTCAAACAAAATAGTAAAATTTGGAATTAAGAATTAAATAGTGCACTTCAGTCATTTAAACTTCAGTAATCGTAGTAATTGCTATAAGCATACGCAGATTATCTATTGCTAATTTGCAATGATGATGCTTGGCTTGAAAACGCATAAATTCATTTAAAGCCAAAATTGATCATGGAAAATTTTGGTGCAGCGTTTCAATTAGGTACTTGGAATGAGATCAACTCTTTGCAAACATTTTATTGCTCTCAATCAAGAGGCCTACATAGGAAATATAATTGAAAAGTTGGAATGAAAGATGCAAAAGCAGTATACGCCAATAATACGTTACTGAAAAAAATATTCTTTCATGACTGTAACTGCTAACGAAGACATTCAGAAAATGAGCAAATTAATAGGATGTTTAATGTAACCAGCTCAATGCACATTTGTTTTGCAGTAATCAAACTCAACATATATAATTCTAATTCAGGTCCTCGTCATTGCGCTGCTGTCAAGCATCTGTTTCGATGTATACGGCGAACATCAATTTCCACTCATGCAAATTGGGCATCAAATGTTGAGGACCAGATATCAACAAAGGGTTATGTTTTTATAGCTCAAGTGAGAGCTATATCATGATCTTTAAGGTCATATTTAAACCGTTTCGGAAACGAAAATCTGAGCATGTGAGATGGAGTCCTGCAACAAGTCATACTCACTTTTATATCAAACCCATATGTTTGTTGGGTAAAATATCTTAGAGTTTGTTTTCTTATAGTGCATTTACACCTGAGCGAAATCCAGTTCGTAGGAGATTTTGAGCCGAATCTACTTCAAATCTACTAGATTTCCCATACAAAACAAAATCTAGCTGTTGAAGAGATTTTGGCAAAATCTCATGAAATCTTACCACTACCCAGTGATACAACTGTGATTATCACAGCAATGTACCAAAAAAATACGACGCTGAATACCAAAATTGATAAATTGACAAAGTGCGGAAATTAAAATTACTTTTAACCACAGGTATTTTGAGATTTTAACATAAAATAAAGCTGGAGTTTTTTACGCAGCAATATTAACTATGATTGTACTTTTCTAGCTCTGGATCCATAATACAGTAAAATTAGTTTTTTTGGTTTCCATTTTTGTTACTTAAAGTTTCGAATACGATTTCTTTTATTTTTCAATCAGCTGTTTTTGTTATGAATATAAAATCGAGCAATATCTCAAAAAGCAATCGTGTAAACGGCAAAGATTTTCTTCAAGATTTGAACTGAAATCTACCAGATTTCGCTCTGGTGTAAATGCGCTATTATCATTTTAAATAACTTTTATCAGTATTTTATCAACGAACATTTTTATATAACATTTACATACAAAAAACAACGTAGTAAATATGAATACAGAAATAAGGCTTTTTATTATACTCTGACTTTTCAAGATCATTTCAAATACATACATATATTAAGATCTTTCTTCTATCTATAACTACATAAGTACATATGTACTCGTATATACATATATAACTAATAGGCAAAGTCATTTTTTGTGATAGACTTTATGACTGATTTTAACAAATATTAGTTCAGTATTTTGAGAACTGTGGTCATTTAAAGTTGCTACTAATACATTAACACGCATTACTCTTGCTTGCTTGTAGGTTAAAAAGTTAAAACAAGCAAGCAATTGCAGTTGGAGAAAATCACACGTACATATGTATGTATATGGCTCCTTAAAAAATGTCCCCAAACCAAAAACAAAAAATGGCTTCAACGATTGTGTTGTTGTTTGGGGTCATTTTTCATGGAGCCTATATGTTTTTTGGTATTTTTATAGGCTAAAAATCGTTATGAAATGATCAGAGAAAATAAGACATTATTAATATATCAAGCAACAAAGAACAATTTTAATATCCAACATCACTTAGATTTCAACATACATGGCTGAATAGAAAAACCGTTGTTTTTGGCCAGTAAACCTCGTCAGTATTCATGTGTAAATGCTTTCACAACTTGTTAGGTAGCTCTTTTGCAGTAAGAGAGTTCTCACTACTAAAAATTAATGTTAGTCTTTAGCTTTATTTTTCACCACATTACATTCCAGTGTTGCCAAATCTCCTGACGTTTAGTTCTGACTAAGTCAAAATAATCATTACTGAAAGCTATACGAGTACATAAGATAAAATCCAAAAGTTAAATATTACATATATTCGCAATAGTAATATGAAATATCAATTCAGCTTCGGCTCCAGCCATTGCTTTGTAACAGGGTCTCAGTTAAATCACAGTTGTGTCAACCGAATTTGTTTCCAACCGAATTGTGGCAGTTGCCCCAACTATCATAGAATTCGGTTGCTACAACAACAATAGTTGCAACAACCGATAAAATTGGAAAGCACAGACTTATGTGCAACCAGCTTCGTTTCAGTCTATTTTGCCTTACTCTATGTGGTTATGTTGTATCAAACCACAGGTACTTTGAGCAACTACCCTGCAGTCGGCGTAGCTAGCAAAAGACTAGCTGTAAATGCGTTTGTTGATAGTTTTTAATTACATTTTATTACAAAATACAAAAAGGAGTTAAAGATTTAAAAAAGATATATATTACGCTTGTTACATTTACACAGATCAAACAAAGAGTGAAAAAGTAATAAATATGGCGGAATACATATAAAAAGGTATGACAACATTTAAATATTGGTTTAGAATTAGAATAGAAATATAGAAAATAATGATGCCACTTATTTGTAGTCTGTGACTAATGTTACCATACCGATAACATTAATAAGGAACATCACAATCTCCCACACTAATAGATGACATGATCTCCAAAACGAGCTGGTAATCGTCTAGGCCTATTTGATCGCCTTGCACTTCCTGGCGTCTGTGGCTGTTGTGCTTCCGCAGCGAATTGTGTTAAGCGATGTGTGTGGCTTCGATGAATAATGACTTCTATTTGCGGTTTATTTTCTTCCGAAGAATTTTGAACTAAAGCTGGTTGTTTTAGGTTATGTACCATCGACTTATATAATTGATTAATGTGCTTTTTCAAAGTATAACCGTTATCTAATCGAACTTGATAATGAAGACTTCCAAGCTTCTTTAGGACGGTAGCAAATTTCCAAGTGGGAACGTTTTTCTCAAACCAACGTGCTTGGACCCTTTCTCCCACACTAATTTCACGTACTGCAAAATTATTACTTATTGGTACAAAGGAAATTAAAATATATGCGAGATCGCAGATTTCGTCCAATAGCTGAAGATGGAAACAGTAGGAATCCTCATACATTGAACTCAATGGATATCAACGCTGCTAACACACCCATTGCCAATTGTTGGAACGAACGTATGCTGGACAATTTGTTTTTTATTGCTTTATTTACATACATACATACAGATTGAAAAATGCATTTTTAGTTAATAATTTCTAGTTTTATTCATGTGTTTGAATAATCATTTTTATTGTCTGGTATTATTTGTGTAATTAAGAAATGCATTTTTATTTAGTTTTCATTTATTAAAGTTTCCATTTATTTATTTAATGTACTATATAATTATAAATTAATGTAAAATTTAAATTTTATTGCTTGGTTTTAAATTAATAATTAATTATTAACTAATAAAATTTATTTGAAAAATAGTTCTAAATGCGTTCGTATTTTATTTGTACATTTATTTTCTCGTAAAGTCGTATGCATTGAAAAGTAAACGAGCGATCAACTTGCAAGACTTTCGGCTATAATTACGACATTTTTGTTGATAATACGTATACCCCTACTTGCAGGTAATTCCTTAAATGTGTAAATGCGAGGTTATACGCAGTTAGAAAAACTGCCTTTTTGTAATACTTTTTGCTAAGAAAATTATTGCATAGCTTTAGGCGTTAAAATATATATGAGAACATAATGTGAAAACCCAATATGGAATCTATCTAAAAACACCAACATTTGTTTTATAACATGCAAAAATTAAAAATTTTATATAAAACTATATGTACATTTATAATGAAATACGTAAAAATATGTATTTATCTTAAAGTATGCAAAAACTTGCACTATCGTTGACTAAGTACAAAAAAATATGTATTTACGTAATTAAAAAATTAATAATTGTTTCAACATGTCAAAAGGGGCTGTGCACATATTACGTAACGCTGTTTTCAGAGATGCCGAATTAAGGAGCAAGGCTAAAGATTGCGGGTTCACAGAATCTCAGCTACAAAATAAACCACTAGATAGAGCCCTTCGCGACGCAGTTTTCATGGGGACTAATAGTATGTACGTCTAATTATTGCCAAATCTTGGAAATAAAGAATAATAATTGCAAGAAACATCCGACTCTGTCAGCGATATCCATAAACTGAGCACGTGTTTGCAATGATGTATTAAAAAATAACGGTTTAATATCAATGACAATCGTTTAGAAAAAGTGGTAAACTTTGAAATGAAAGAATATGAATACTGCAACTTTTAGGAATGTTTAAAGTTTAGTGGTACATACGGGTACAACTCATACCGAAAGGGTTAAAGTGTTGTGTCATTGCGGTGTTACTTTGCTGTCTTGTATAAAGATTACGAATATTACTTTTAAGGTTTAATCCCACTTAATATTTCAAATTTATTTGGAAAATATCCCTCCCTTTGTGTCAGTAACAATAAATTGAAAAAAAAAAAAAACTGTCACACTACTTTAGATATTTATTTATTACATTGCGATGGCGAGTTTGAGACCTCTACTAAACGTTTTTAAATTATTTTACTTACATACTTTCGGCAGTATGTATAATGAAAACTTGGCATGGAGTTAGCATAAATGACGAATTGAACTGAAGCTTAGCGGGTTTTCTTTTACAATTTGACATTGAATATCACTGTAAATTGTAGTCGGGAGTCATGATTATAATCTATGATAATTTCAGATTGCACAGCATGTGGAAAAACATATCAAGATCCAGATAAATTTCGTCATTTATGCTAACTTCATGCCAAGTTTTCATTACACATACTGCCGTTTTAGATTTCGGTTTTCTTACTCTTCTTGAGCTTTTAATTAGTAATTCAATGCTGTTGGGAGAACATATTTTCGCAGATTGCGCAGCCACCTTTGACGGTGGACTTTCAAATATTAAATATTAGTTCTTCCATTTTTGAAGTCCAACATTCCACTACTGAGAATTGGTTACAAACTTAACATGATATGAAAAAATATATTTGTTATTATCCTGCGTCAAACTTTATGTTTTTTAATAAAAATTATTAATAATTAATATATTTTTGTACATTTTATATACTTTTTTAAACTGTATGTATATTTTTTCTTTGGATATTATGTGGCAATTATTCGAGAAATATTCGCTTGAATTTCTTTGAATAAGCGAATAGTCGAGTAATCGAACACGAATACGAGTATTCGTAACATCACTAGTAAGAAGTGAAATAATTTTAGGATTTAACTTTCAAAAAGGAAGAAAAAACAAGAGATGTGGCAACCATTGCATACTTATCTCCTATGGTAAGCTTAAGTCAACAGAGAGTAGCCAGAAAGAAATATATTAACCGGATTTTTGGAAACCTAAAGCTCAGGATTGAATGTAAGTCAGCCCACCATACCAAATAAATATAATTTTTGAAAACATAAATTTTTGAGAATTATTCAAATAAAATTTTATGCCAATTAAAATGGATTTTATTACATCACACAACTGTTAACTTTATATAAGAACTTATTTTCTAAAAGCTTAGTTCCTCGGACTAACACATTCTTCATCTTACATGTCTTTAATTGTTACCAATGAGTGGTCTGAAGGGGAAATTGTTTACCAAATTAAATCTAATAGGGTAC
Source organism: Lypha dubia (assembly GCA_947311025.1). NCBI lineage: Eukaryota > Metazoa > Arthropoda > Insecta > Diptera > Tachinidae > Lypha > Lypha dubia. Next base: position 4,606,179 of record OX371263.1, read on the forward strand.
TGCTGTGGATAAACTTGTTCAAAATAATGACCACTTTTAACAGGAAACTTGGTTGAATAGCCAGAACCATGAGCATGATTGTGCACAGGGTGCTGGTGTGGATACCCATGATTGTGAACATGTCCATGATTGTGTACGGGGTGCCGGGGCGGATGCCCATAATTGTATACAGGGTACTGGTGCGTGTAGCCATAACCAGGTTGTACATGATTGTGAACGTTCTGTACAGGGTGCTGGTGAGGATAGTCAGCACCATGAGTAGAATCTCCATGATTGTGTACAGGGTGCTGGTGTGGATGCCCATGATTGTGTACATGTCCATGATTAAGTACAGGATGCTGATGAGCATGAGGATGGTGATGATGGCGGTAAATGACACCACAACAGAAGTAAATGTCACTAACAAAGCAGGGACAATAAGGATATTTGGTGGTTTGTTGATAAACAGGAGTAGTGGTAGTTACGACTTCAGTCACACTTTCTGTTGGTTTATTATCACTTGCTGGAGTTGTAACCACAGCTTCAGTCGCTCCTTCAACACCTTCTGTAGTCACTTTATCGTTATTTTCGTTAATATATTCACTAGCAGGAGTTGTAGCAACAGCTTCAGTCGCTACTTCAATGCTTTCTGTGGTCACTGTGTCAGTATTCTCGTCAACGTCTTCACTACCTTCGCTATCGTCACTAAATTCGCTATCATCATTCCCGCCACTTTCTTCATCAGCTATGCTAAGGCCTTCCTCTTCAATTGATTCATCGTCACTCACAGACACTGTTTCAGTCACACCAGTAGTTTCATTGTTATCATCAACCGGTACTGCAGTAGGGACCTCTGTCCCGCCACTTTCTTCATCAGCAATGATATCTTCTTCCTCTTCCATTGATTAATCGTCGCTCACTGAAACTGTTTCAGTCACACCAATAGTTTCATTGTTATCATCAACCGGTAGTGGAGGAAGGACCTCTATCACGATTTCACGACTATTCGTAGATTCATTATCTGCTTTATTACCTTCTTCTCCAATTGCGATGATATCATCATCATTCAGCATAAAATCGTCGGTTCCCAAATTGTCTTTTTGACAGGATGTCAGAACTATCATGCTTAAGAGGCCGCAGAAGAGTAAAATTTTCATTTTTAATTTGAACTTGCACTTTTTACTTTAAACTAACTAATTGTACAGCATAATATTGCGTATTTATACAATATAAGTATCTGTGAGATGGAATAGAACCTTAAGCAGTCTTTTTCTTAAAATAATTTAAATTAATTAAAAAGTTAAAGTAAATATTTACTTTAAATTTAAATGACAAAATTTTTTGACGCATGTTGTTTTAGGGAACAGCGTAATAGAAAAAAAATAATTGCATAATACTTTTTGCATAATACGTTTTCACGATTACGAGTACTGCTGGCAAAATATTGACTATACAGCAAAAAAAAAAAAAAAAAAACAAAAGATAATTTTAAATAAAATGTTGATTTTAATAAAATTCCCGATTATTTATGCATGTGTACCGTATCATCAGTAAACTTCAGCAACATTTTGAAAAGTTGCCAAACTTGTCAACTTATGAAACAACCACAAACAAATATTATTCAATATGAATTAATTCTGTTTTAGCTTAGCAAACTTTAATACAAGTACAGTCTTATGCAAAAAATATTTTAAGATAAACTTTTTGTAAATCCAAGTACACAATTTAAACCTAACATATCGGTCATTATTGGAATCAATATCAAATATTTTTTTTCGGTATTATCGACATTTATATTATACTAGTTAACCCGACAGACTTCGTACTGCCTCAATCGATAAATAAAATACCTAAACTTTTGTATAAAATAAACTTAAATCCATAATTAATAATAAAAAAATGCTCGGTATGAATGAAGTTTTATTATTTTCGGTTAATTACACATGATGTTGCTTACTTACAAAACAGAATTTTCCTGAAATACTGGCTATTTATAAGGTTTTAATTTGATATTGACAGACACAAACAGTTATGACACAGTCTGTTAATCAATCTAAAGTTTTCTAATCTATATATATAAAAATGTAGAGCATTGTGTTTGGCATTGATGTTCTCTGTAATGCCTGAACCGATTTCAATTCTGTAAACTTCTCATGAAAGGTGACGTCAATACCAAGGTTTTTATGTATATACGGTTTTTGTGTGTGGATTGGTTTATGAGTTATAGTCGCTTCAGTAAGCCCACTTTTTCCAATACTATATAAAAGAAAGTCGTGTTAGTTACTTCACTTATAACTCAAGAACGGCTAAACCGATTTAGCTGAAAATTGGCAGGAAGGTAGTTTAGAGCCAGGAGAAGGACATAGGATACTTATGGGCGGGATTGGACAAAGGGGCGTGGTACCTCTCATACAAACCACAAATTAAAAATCTATTATTTCTGTTCCTGATAACGGTATTTGAACAAAATTTGGTATGTCGGTTTGTTGTAAATTTCTTAAGTGCTGCTGCAAATATGGGTGGGATTGGACAAAGGGGCGTGGTACCTCTCATACAAACCACAAATTAAAAATCTATTATTTCTGCTCCTGATAACGGTATTTGAACGAAATTTGGTAAGTCGGTTTGGTATGCATTTTTTTAGTGCTGCTGCAAATATGGGAGGGATTTGACAAAGGGGCGTGGTACCTCTCATACAAACCACAAATTAAAAATCTATTATTTCTGCTCCTGATAACGGTATTTGAACAAAATTTGGTACGTAGGTTTGGTGTGCATTTTTTTAGTGCTGCTGCAAATATGGGCGGGATTGGACAAAGAGGCGTGGCACCACCCATATAACCCAAAAATTTAAATCGCCATATTTTGGGCATTTTTTGACCTACGTCGATGATATTTGGTACATATGGTATTGCCATAATTTGGAATACGTACCGGGAGAAAAGTGGATGGGACCACGCTCCTTTTTATTAAAATTAAAAATCGTAATATAGTCTTAACTACTGGACCGATCGTCACAATAGGATATATAAATACTTTTAATTTTATTTTATAACGAGGGGGGTAGCGAAGTACACCGGGATCAGCTAGTAAACTATATTTTTTGTTTTATTTTGTGGTGCGTAAATAAACAAAGATGACGGTTTTCCGACGCGCGAACACGCGACGTATAATTGTCCATGCGCGAAACAGGGAAATTCCTAGTTGATTCCGCAAACTTCCAACGACTGGCCTTGCGATTTATTTATGGTCATCGTACTTTGTATTTTCTAGGGAGATCGATTATTAGACTTTTTTCGAAAACCGGGTTTTCAAATAGTTCGAATAGTTGCATTTTTAAAAAATTCGGTTTTCGGTTAAAAATTTTAAAAATAATCGGTTAACCGATTATTTCATTAAAATATATAAAAAAATTGTTAAAAAAATAAGGTTTATTTATATAAAATATTCGCAACAGTAAGTCCCCGTCCACACTTGTAATTTTATTGTCAGCAATTCTTCAAAATTCTGTCTTGAAATTGCATTAGTGTCCACATTATTAAAATATAATTTTGCAATTTTTATATTTACACCACCACAGAAAAATTTATTTTCAAAATTTTAACTTAAAAAAATTGTACTCGTAATTAATTTAAATTTCGTTTTATTTTGTTTTTCATATACTCGTATGTAATTGAAGAAATATAATGAAACGTCAAATACACATAGAAGCCAGTGCGAATTGCAAGGCAAAAGAGAATTGCCGAGCACACGAAACTCTGTACTCCTCCCCAAGCTTCTTACCTCTCTCACCAAAAAACCAAAAACCTTTAAAAATTAAATACCTTTTACAAAAATTACCATTTCTAAAGCGTAATTTCTCCAAAAAAGATATTGCTTTCAAAAATCGCCCTTTATATTAAGCTTCCTTAGCTTTCAGAACGTTCTTTTCTTTTCATTGAGTGCCATTTTTAAAAGAACCAACCTTTACAAAACGAACTTTTGAAATCCGTTAAAAAATCAAATAGATATTAATTTTATGCAATTAACTGCATCAGCATAAAATGGAAGAAGAGTTTCCTTTAAACATACATAAATTATTACTGAGAAGATATTAAGGGTCTCAAACAAGATGGTGCTGTAAAATCATTATTTATCAACTTTTTTAGCTAAAAATTCGCACTAAGATAATAAAAAAAATTATTTTTTATGGAAGTACAAAGGCTCGAGATTAAAAGTGTTATTCATAGATTAATCAAAGATGTTAAATATTTTCGGCCCAGCCCGCGATGTCGATCGATCGATAATGCTGAAATTGTAAACGAAATACAACCGGTTTGCGACCTTCTAATCATCAATTTACTATTATTTACATATTTAGCTTTTGTGGCAGTAAATAAATATTAAGTTAAATAAAATCGGTTATTAAAGAAATGCAAGTTAATTTTTTTACATCTAGAAAACCACCGATCGATATCGCAGGCCAGCCCATTTGTTTCTAGTTTGTCACCCAAGCAAAAACAACATTTTAGCTAATGCGAGTACCTGTATAAATATTCCATAGGAGAAATTTTTAGCATTTAGCCATAATTGACATTGTTACAATGTTTTAGGAAAACTGTGGGTTTTATGATTTGATTCAAAATTAAAACTTTATAAAATTACCGTACTCGTACATATGTTGAAATTACCTGCCTACCTCTTGGAGGTGTAAATTACCGTACAATACGGTAATTACCGTATAGTTAACATCAGTGATATGTATGTATATATAACTTGGTTTTACCATATGTATGTATGTAAGTATATAATCAAAAGAGAAATTGCATCATCCGCTTCACAATTCATGTTTTCTTCTTGACGTATAAGGTTATTGTGATTTGTTCGTCGTTTGTAGGGAAATAGTACACGAACAAATCACACGCACAAATCAAACATGTGTGGGCAGCTTAACACAAAAAAATTTTACTCTCTCTTCCTCTATTCTCCCTTCTCAAAGAAGCTAATTTGAAATGTGTGTCTTATTATTATTAATAGGTAGAGCCGAGGCCTTCTATGAAGCCTTCTTTAGCAGTTAAAAAAAAAGGAAATTGATTCAAAAACATTCCTATGAAGGCGTTTAATAAGGCCTGACGTTAGAAGGTCTTCTGAGTTTTCCCGCTGGGCAAATGCCCTTTCACTACTTGTTAGCTAGATTCGTTGAACGTCATTACATACTCCATTTATACACAATTACAAATAGAATACGCGACTTATTTCTACTGGATGCTAGCTGGGGAATTTTTTATTTTTTTGTTTTAAACTTAAGTATATTTTTGATTAATGTTCGTTTTTGAACATATAATTTACACATGCCCTTGCCTTTTTGTGTACATATGTATATTAATTGTAATTTTATAATAATATAAAAATAATAAAACTCATGCTAATCCATTAGAGTACATTTTTAGTACTCAGAATATGACCCCTACTTATGCGATGCGTTGTGCCAGAACTAAGAAGAAGGGATAGGGTAGAGAAGATAGACGGTGAAAATATAATAGTTATATTAATATCATCATAAAAAATTTAATCTGAACAGTAGGTGCCACGCCCACTTAAGATACCAAAATAATTTATGTTTAATGAATATTAAATATTATTAAATGTTGCCCAAATAAAAGAATGATTCAACAGTTAGTTTACTTATTTCTGAACGCTTGATATATTTAAGTACACAATGAAACCGGGTTTCCGATACAAAATTCATTCATTAAGCCTTAAGAATTAAGGCCACAATAACTTTGAGTACATAAGCTATATCAAGCTAAATATATACAGATGATTGGCAGATCTTAGAAAATGCCTAATAACCGTCTGAACATACAAATTTTTGCCTGCAAAGTTGGAAAAAAACATTGTCAGTACATTGTACGACAATAATGTTATCAGCCATCTGACAATTGTGTGAACACAAATCGTTGTTATTGTCAGATAATTGCCAGGTCATCTTATCATTGTCAGTATATAAAAAAAAATTTAAATATTTTAATTTCAAAAGCATTAATAAATTGAGTAATTCTCAATAAATGAGTTTGAAAACGCATGATGATAACGAATTACTGCTGTGTTGGTATTAACCAACTAAGGAAAAGCGTATAAAATATTTTTTGGAACACAGGAATTATTAAGACTTGCTCGAATAAAATATACAAAATACATACAAACGAGTATATAAAAACAAAAATAATTTCAAAAAAAATATATTTCAAAGTTTTATTCAGCATTCCAACAAAAAATTATGTGATGTAGCGAAGCACGTACGTTCTTAGCTATTGTTATATATATTTAAAAAACTGTGTACATGAATTTATTACGCGACACACTTGATTGATTGCGATCACGGCCAGCTTAAATCCTTGGACTACCGCTTTCTTCATCCTATGCCCGTCTGTAATTGCTACCAAAGAGTGGTCTGAGAGGGAAATTATTTTGCCAATTATATGCAAAAGGCCGTTGCTGTGGATAAACTTGTCCAAAGTGCAAACGAATGCCAGAATCATAATTATGTTCATGATTGTAAACAGGTTTCTGATGGCGATAACCATAACCATGATTGTGTATAGGGTGCTGGTGAGCATGAGGATGCTGATGATGGTGGTAATTAAAATTACATCTGCCACCAATAAAGCATGGATTATGAGGATATTTCGTGTTTTGTTGATAAACAGGACTACTGGTAGTAGTGGTAGCTACGACTTCAGTCAAACTCTCTATTGTTTCGTTATCACCATCTTCGCTATCGTAATTCTCGCCACTTTCGTCATCAGGTATGTAAGCCTCTTCCTCTTCCATTGGTTCATCATCGCTCTCGGAAACATTCTCGCCTTTATCTTCACCAGCTGCAGTTAAAGCAGCTTCGCTATCGTCATTAATTATGTTAATCACTTCCTCTTCCATTGGCTCATCGTCGCTCTCATTAATTGTTTCGTGATTTTCATTAATCGATACTACAGGAACGCTTACTAACACATTTTCACTAATATCAGTATTTCCATTGCCAGAAGGTTTACTGAGTTTTCTATTTGCGAAAATATCATCATCTGGGAACACAATAGCGCTATCCTTGTAAAAGTTTTCCTGACAGGCTGTCAGAATTATAAGGCTCAAAAGGCTGCAGAAGAGTAAACCTTTCATTTGGAGTGAGAACTTCGACTTTTTAACTCAAACTTTAAACTAAATAATTCTACAGAATAATTTTGGGTTTTTATACAAAATATCCGTGAAATGAAACAAAAAATTTAATAGTCTGTTTAAATAAAAAAAATAGTTATAGTAAATTTTTTTACAGTTGTTGGAAAGAATTCCGTATTCATTTTGCGACTACTGCTGGTAAAATAGTGACTACACAGACAAAAACTGAAATGAAAATAATGCTGATATTAAAAAAATTAGGTATATGATAGTAACAACTTTTAAAAATCGTTTAAAAATTATATACGAATAAAGCTACGTTCACATTTACTAAATATTTGGCAAAACAACGTAATCACTGGTTTTGCTTGGGGATAGTATCATTTAACTTATATTTTATATTACAAAATAAAATTAATTATTCTACAAAAAAGTAATTTCGAACAGTTGTTTTTTAAATAAATATTTGAATTGAAGGAAATAAATCATTAGTTTCTTTCTTTGTTAGGTTTTTATCGACAAGTATTTGATAAATGTGCTTTGCTTTAAGAAAGTTCTTTTGTACGAACCTTTACAAAATTACATTTTCAAAACGGATTTTTAAAATTCGTTAAAAAATCAAATAAACATTTAATTTGTGCTATTAACTGCATCTGCTTAAAATATAAGCAGAGTTTCCTTTATAAATAAATGAATACTGCGAATATGCCTTCCAAATCTGGCCATTCCCTTAGGTGAATGCCCTATCATTTTCCAAGGTGGAGTCTATGCAATTCCTATTAATGCTACAGAATGAGTAAGGGTATTATGATTTTCTTGACATCAGATAGCCAGGCAGCGCTTGAGGTCTTAATCCCCTACGAGATTATATGGGCTGTTGTCATGGACTGTGTAACATCTCATAATGAACTGGGAGTCATATATAAACAAACATTACGCTGTGTGCCAAGCAAGGCAAGTAAATTTAAAACTTCTTTGGCATATCACACGGATACGTTAAAGAACGGAATTATTCATTAACTCAGGTGGAAGTTGCAAATACATTATTGGAAACTCTGAGACCGAGAAACGCAAAAAGAGACGCAGGACGACATTCTCTGTGACTGCCCGGCTGTAAAGTGACGCGTAATACGGTTTCTTCACGTACCTAGACGACTCCCTGTCAGATTTACAATTTCTCACCGTTGGCTTTATTCGCCGCCTTAAATTAGTTCGGTGTACGTTCGGGCTGCATAAGATATCCTTCGGAGTGCGGTGCTTATCGGCCTCACTTAACTATAATGGACCGAGCAGAATACAGAGGATCCCAGATATTAAAATAGTGGATTTCTTCGGGTGAACGTGAACGAAAAACTCTAAGGGGGATCTGTCGGCTAACAAGGTTATGGCTGTGGAATAAAACTCAGAGATCTATACTATTTGATAGCAAACATCTCCTGATCCATGCAGTAGTAAGCACTGGTACAGTTCTTTTGACAGAAATCCATAAACAAACTGCTAATCTGAAGATTAAACCCCTAAATATATCGAGCAGTTGACTGGCGTAGTTAGTGAATTGAATAGAGATCAAACTATAAGTGTTTATTCACTTGAGTTCAATACCTGCTGAAGATAAGTCATCCACATCAGGAATTTTTTAAATGTGCGTTATAGTGGCAAAAAGAAATATAGGATGAGTGGCAAAATAAATTCAATAAAAAAAAAAAAAAAAATTGTACAAAACGAAGTCGGCCGATTCACCAAGTTCTTTTTATTTCAATTTGATAACATTAATGGAATTTTTCGGTTTATTCATATGCTTTGAATAGTATTACGAAGCGCTTTTCTTTCAATGGTAGTAACTTTTACGTAAAGGCCTTAAAAGCTGTGTCAACAAATAAAATTGAATTTATATACATAAGTATTTATGTATAAATTTTATCAAAATCGGTTGAATAATGTGGCCATAAAGTCCATTACGAAAAATGGTATTGCCTACTAATTTTAAAGACATCGTTTGTACAGCTAAACTTATGAGTAGTTTATACGTTGGTACGCCCAATTGAGACAAAAATGTAATATTGTGAATTGTTTTTTGAGTCATCAGAAAAATCTATTTTTTCAGTTATAATAAAGTCGTTAGAGTAAATGAGCAATATGCATACACATACATACAATATACATACATATGTAGTTAGAGATTTCAAAGTTGTTTTTCGTATCATAAAATTAAATTATGTATACGACTAGACATTAAATAATTATAAAATAATAAGAAATATTTTTATATATTAAAGTTTAATAGCCCCACATAGGTACAGCGTGATCGTGATATGCCTTATTTAGGATCACTTAGCGACTTAGTTTAATTAATTTTAATTAAAAATGCTCTACACACAAAATATAATTCGTACTAAATTTAATAATTTGGCGGATTGCTTTGAGTACGAATGGTACTTAAAAAAATTTACCACGATAATCCCCAAAATGTACTTCATACAATCCAAAAAAGCATTGCCTCCCTTCAATACCAGAAATGAATAAAAATTAAATAATTAAAATGTTTTTTTTTACTAGAGTTTGCTTATCATATGTAAGCTAATGAGGCCTAAAATTCCTTATGTTAATAAAAATGCGTAGTTAATTAAATAATTAAATTTTTTTTTTTTTTACTTTTATTGCTGATTGCTGAAAAAAGGAAATTGCTTAGTGTGAATACGGTATAGTGTACTTTTCCGTCAGATAACCCAAAAATAAAATTTTGTGGATTCTTGCAAACTTTTTCAAACAAAAAAGGTACATACATATTTTCAAAATCGTCCCATAAATGGAGTAGTAATGCGATATTTGGCAATTGGGCGAACAAGTTTCCCAATCGATATCCTGATTAGGACAAAAATAAACCTTATATAAGTTAATATAAAGGTAAACGAATTGTGTACGGCTTCCAGTTGGATACAAGATAATGTTTGGACATGGATTCATATATTCATTTTAAAGGTTGTTAATTTTCGATATAAATAAAGCCCGACGCTTTTTTGAACTACGATTTTTTTTATTAAATTAAGTTATTAGTGATTAAATAGTCCGTGCTTGAATCAATATATGTAGTTGATTTAAGAAAATCCGTACGGTTACCGCATTTTTGGCACCGCATGGGCGAGATTTACGGCCTGACCACCAATTTCGACTGATCGATATTGCTGGAATTGTAAACAAAAAATAACTCATTTGCGACCTTCTAACCATCCATTTTATTTATTTGTTTAGCTTTTGCTTCAATGAATCAATATTTAGCTGTGACAGAAATATTTTGTTCAGTTAAAAATATTGCAATCCTGTCTTTTCTTTGCGTGTAGCAAATTCTCATAAATATATTTTATGTATTCAGACATTTCAAATATTTGAATAAAACGTTTTAAACGTCTTTGTTAAAATAATTAGAATTGAAAAAAAAACATTTAATAAAGTAAATATTTTTCTGACATCAAATTAGATAAGAGGTTTTAGCGTATGTATGTGCGTCAGAGCATTATTGTACTGGCAAAGTATAACTACTGATATACAAATAAAATTGGTGAACAGCGTTTCTAGTAGTGATGTTACGAATACTCGTATTCATATTCGACTATTCGCCTATTTCAAGATTTTATATTCGTCTTCGTATTCGCATAATTCAAGCGAATATTTCTCGAATACTTTGCACATACTTTCGAAAAAAATAAGTACATAAGTTTAAAAAAGTACATAAAACGTACACAAATAAAGAACTGACATTTAATATCTGAAAGTGCACCGACACAGGTGGCTGTGCCATCTGTTAAGGTGTGTTCTCCCAAACAGCACTGAATTACTAAAATAGCGCCAGCAGAGTGGGAAAAGTGAAATCTGAAAGTATGCCAGTAAAAAATTTTAAAATAGTGGACTTTAAATTCGGCATCGCAATATCATAATAATGATCAATATCTATATTAGTGTTACATTTTTTTCAATTTATTGTTACTGACTCAAAGGGACGTGTTTTTTCCAATTAAATTTAAAATATTAAGATGCACTAAAAATAAAAATGAATATTTGTATTCGCGAATACTTAAAATTGATGCTCGTAACATCGCCAGTTCCTAGTTGAGTGGACTTATCCACAATATATAAATTTTAATTCAGTGATCAGGGGCGGATATCGTGGGTAAAATATTATTGTTTTATTTACTTATTTCGATTGAACAACATATTGTAGGTATATTGTGAGCGCCAAAATAAAGTAAACAAAAACTTTTGTCATAATACATGTTCTATTTTAATTCTTTAATATGTAATTAAATTTAATATTTTTGTGCTTTTCGTATTTGTATATTATTATCTGCTAAATTCTGAAAGAACAACAAACATTTCTTGCAACAGTCCATAGTCTAGTCCATATTTTAAGCGTGAAAATAAGTGTTTAAAGTGCATCTGTAGCATTTAGCGACTTCGCGGCGTACTGAAAAAATACCATTATATTTAGCTGCTTACTACTTTTTGCATTCTGTTTAAACTTGATTAATAGTGTTATAAATGAAAACCAGAGCGAAAAATCCACTCAAAACTCTCTAAAAACCGTTTAATGTCCTTGAAAGGACACATGTCAAAAGATATGAATATTCTTCTGAAGTTGGTAAAGGTCGTACTATAATCAAACTCACATACTGCCAGAAAACACATCGACCAACAGTTTTAAGTTTTATTATTAAGTAACTTCTGTGTTACAGTTTTGCTACCACAAGAGTTGCAGTGTGTATGGATTTGATATTTGATTTTTATGGTGAAGATTTCATTGGGAAGTTTTATTTTCAATTGAAAAATTAATACTTAAGTATTTTTCGTTCCCAAGAGCAATTTAAATGTTGTTCTTCGCTTATTTTTACATAACGCAAGACATCGAATTTTTTTTACAAAAACCAAAAAGGGCAAGAGATAATTACTTTGTGTTAATACGACTTTTACATTATTTAGGAGTGGATAATTTTTTTGCCTTTCTAATATATGGGAAAGAATTCTTGGAAAAATATTGCCAAGCTTACAGGTTGCCTAGAAATGATGATTTTGATCTCAGTACTTTTTACGGCCGAAATATTTTGGATAGGAACGTGGCCTTATTTTCACATTTGTGTTTTTGTGCGGATATAAATAAAACGAAAAAAAATCTTTTTAACGGAAAGAAGGCGTTAAAGGAAAAAAAGTAGCAAAATTTAAATAAATCGATACATTGGAAAAATCGCCGAATGGGAGACAAGTTTCCAAAAAGGATATCAAAAAACTAGTGACTGAATCATTCAAACGAAAAAAAAAACCAAAACGAAAAATACTCAAGTGGCTGATATTCGCCGTCAAATCCAATTAAGGTAACTGTCAAACAATCTTACACAGAGCTGGAATTTCTTTATTGGATATTCTTACAATTAGAGGTTTAAAATCTAAGGACGTAACTATCCTTTTTGGAGTTATAATTTCCCCAATGCAAATCCCAGCCGATGCCATACTTTTTCTGATCGTTATTTTCCGTTGCATTCTTGGCGCTTGCTCCAAAACTTATTTTCTTTTCAACTTTAATCTTGTCTCCAATACCAAACAGCCATTTGTAATTAGAACCATGATCATTGGTAGAAGCGTCTTCAAGTTTAACACTTTCGTCACTATCGTCGCTCCCCTTAATAACCAGTTTCTTTTCTTCTCTTAACAAATCTCCTAGATTAAAATATAATTTTAATCTGAAAGCATCATCATTATTACTCTCAGTGGTGGTAGCAACAGCTTCGGGAACATTTCCACTAGTTTCAATAGTATCATTCAAGTCGCTGACTTCATTAGATATGCTGGGAGCAATGGTATCAGTTGAAAGTTCATCAACCTCAGTAGTTCCCTTTTCGTCACTTACAACATTGGCTTCGGCTGCAGCAACGATTTCAGTTGGACGTTCTGTAGTTTTTCTATCATCACCATTTTCATTAGCAGGAATTGAAGCTACAGTTTCAGTCGTACCTTTTCCGCTTTCAATAGTTCCGTCATCGGCATTTTCGCAACTGCTTTCCTCATCTATGAGAACCCCCTCCAATTCAATTTCAGTTTCAGTTGCACTTTCACCGATTTCATTAGATTCATGATTGCCACTTTCATTTGTAGGTGTTACATTTTCTCCATTCTGGTCACTTATTCCATTAGTTGGGTAACCATTGTCTTTCTCGTTGCTATCTCCTCCAATTCTGATAATATCATTATCATCTATCAAATCAAAATTATTTTCCCAGCTAGCTGCCAAAACAATTAAACTTAAAAAACTGAAGAAAAGTAGAAATTTCATTTTATCTTCGAAGTTGTACTATTAAACAAGAAACTTTAAATGAAATAATTTCGCAGCATAATTTGGCGTTTTCATACAAAACTTTTATGACGTGAACAAATAAAACTTATGATGCTTTTGCATACTTCACAAATACTCATGTAAGTAAATACGTTTATTTTATCTACTGAATGATTTTAAAATAATACAACAATTTTCGTTTTTTATATTACACAAAAACGAATTTGAGGTTCTTGTATCTCTTTTAATCACTCAAAGGTCTGAGTGAGTTTTATGGAAATTTTTCACTCAAGCCAACAGTTTGGGTTATGTATGTAATCGCCAAATGAAGTTAACAAAACTTTTGTTAACCCTTATAATCCCGGAAATTTTTGTCTAGTCGATGAATGCTACATCAAAATCTACACCAAGGTTTTTTGACATCAAAGACACCGCACTGCATACAATCACGTAAAAAGATTGTTTTTAACTACAGCGCACGCACCCTTTATGAAGCCTTAATTCTGCAATAACTTAGCAATTTACAGTACGTTTTTAACAAAAACACAGTTGCATCATAGTTGAGTACTAGTGCAGATTTCGAATAGATTTTATAATAATCTAGTGACGGTGTAAATATTATTTTGTATGATTAATCATATCTAATAGTGCGTTCCCATATATGTGGATTGTGCCAAAAGGTAAGTGCTTTGGCGCAACACAAATGTTTTCCTATACATTTGTCAGTTGAGCAAAACACCTCAAGTAGCAGCACATTATTTCAAAAAATGTAAAAATTTGTCTTGCAAATCCAAAAAAGTTAAATATTTTGAAGGAAAGTAAATCAAGAGTACAAAGGTCAAACTGAAATTGGAAACGTTTCGACATATTTTGCATAAAACATAATTTTTTGCTCATAGTAGAAAAATACTATAAATCTACTAGATTTCGCTTAGAGTTAAACGCTCAATAAGGAGTTTTTAATAAAATTTTTTTAATTAATTTAAAGTGTGGTTTTCATTTACGATTGATTTGGAAATAAAATTAATATTTAAACATTTCAAAAATCCGAGTACTTTTCATTCAAAATTTTTTATTTAAGTTGACAACTTGGATTGCGGACACCATACCAAAATTATGTTTTTCTGAAGGGAGAACATTAAAGGACATGTAAGTTTTCAACAAATTGTGCAGTTGAAACAACATGCCACGTTCCCATAAGAATGTCTACACTGAAAGAAAAACTGTCGTAATGCAATTTGACATCAATTGAATTTTTAAAAAAGTCTTTGGTATCATTGGTTATCTCTTCATCAATGAAAATTATGATAATTTAGTCACCAATGAAATGATTAAAAGAAATTATGTCCTTATTTTAAATGTTCCTATTTGAATTTTACTTATTATATATTTCCACTTTCTTGTAATGTTGGTGTTTAACAGCTTATTAACGTCACTTGTGAACTATGACAAGCCTAAAGTCAATATATGATGTTGACATGAGATATGAGTACATATGATATCATATATTATTGTTAGCTTACCGTGTTTTGCTTATGCATTTATGCTGTCCTGTAGGCTTACATATGTCGAGTTTATTTTGTTACATTCACAATGTAGATGACACAGCCGTATGATGACACTTGTCACCAAATTATTGCTTTTATCTTATAGATGATATTTAGAATAACATTGATGGCATAATAGTACGAATATGATTTTTATCTATTACTGTGCACTGCTATGTACTAGTGTAGTAAAAGGGTTAAGGTAATTACCTGAACATGACAATAAAATTTTAAAGAATAACTGATATGAAAAGAACTGAATAATAAAAAATTTTTACGATATGCTGATACCTGCTGATATGTATATAAAGCCAATGGGCCTAAATGAATTAAATACATCGGTAAAGTAAAATATATATGTATGCATGTATGTGTGCACATAGCAGACAATAATAAAAACTAAACTTTATTTTCTTCTCGTATATAAATTTTTATTTTTATGGAATTTTTTTGAAACTTCTAAAACTTTTAAAAGATAAACTTTTTGTTTGCTTTATCTTCTCACTTTTATGGCGTGTTTTAAGCAATTGTCTCTGCAATATTTTTTTCCGTAAATCATATATTTCTTAAATCTAATTTAATGTGCCACGATATCATTTTGTTTTTCATACGAAGTGAAGAATTTTTCGACATTGTGAGAAAGGTACCAAATGGTACCAATACTGGGAAAGATGTACGATTATGATTGAAATATTTTATCCCAGTAACGGTTCGCTCGGATCGTTGTAGGGGTTTTTTAGTTCATTTCTTAAAAAAAGGGCAAACACGAATCAGCATCATTGCATCGGGGCTCACTAATTATCAGGCACGGATACAGGGGGGAAAAGGTATATTTCCTCTCAACTCAACGCAAAATAATAGGGGAAATCACTCTTAGTATTGTAATCATTGTAGATCTTGCAAGTCTAGCTAATTTTCATCAGTTTGCAGCAATGCAATAACAAAATGTGTGAATAATCTAGACCTGCAAGATCTGCAACGAATTCAAGAGCACTTTTAAACCAATAGTGATTTCTGCTAATATTATTAAATGTTGTCACAATCTTTTTTCAGAAAAAATATTGGAAAACGTTGCCGAAACGTTTGATGAAATCACGGACTTATCAGAAAAAGGCAACTTTCAAATGTCCACGAAAATAAAGTGAAAGAAAATTTTATTGAAGAAAATTAGTTGTAGATGCAATTGAAAAAACTTCAAAGAATATCGAAGGTTTTAACATCACCATTCAATTAATTCAAACACGCTATCCACCATTGTTGTGAAAGCTCTAAAATTTGGCTCGACTTTAAAAACTTGCGTGGCAAGTGGAACAGTTGAATGTCCGCTAAGGATGGTGGAAAATGGAACTGTTAAAAAATACTTGAATCTACGATGAATGCAAAACAAACGCCCTGCTATTTCCACATACTTAATAATTCCATTTCTAAGTGCAACAAAGTACTAATTATTAAAAAGGTGGTTTCGTTTGTAAAATAAACAACATACGAGTAATTTTTCAAATATTACCATGATAATAGAAACGCTGTTTTAATAAACTATTTGGAAGCCAGACTATCATTATTATTATGCGAAACGAGATGGGTTGATGGGCATGATTTCATTTTGAAATTAGTAACGAATCTAGAGCAAAAGATATCTCAGTGGCTAGAAAAACTTTTATTATGAGGTCCCGAAGAAATCTAGTTTAGCGACGCGACTCCAAATGAAAAAAAAAAATTATAGGGCGATAGAAAATCGAAAAATAAGACGAAAATTTTGTATGGTTACTTTCCCAGAAACGCATAGTTTTTGAGTTATTGGCCTCTGAAGTTTGCTTTAGACACCCAAGAACTTGTCAAGATTAGGGGAGAGGGAATCTCTCAGACTCCTTGGAGATGTCTAGGCAGAGTAGGAGCTTAACAGGCGTGGTAGGATAATCACCGGCTGGAGATGAAACTGTACGCGAATATTGGAGACGGCATGATAGCCTGTATCCATGGCAAGTCGTTGCGGCTCTAATTCAAGAAACTTGTATTAATAAAAATAGAGTTTTCGTATCAAGAGTCATGGGTTACACATTGCACATCGTGCTCACCGGGGACAGCTTAGGACTTGCTGTCCATAATAATAATGTTCAAGAGCCTCATATTGAAATAGTAACAGCCCAAAGCTTGTCTTAGACATTATTCTTTACCGGCTCCACAGAGGCGATTTCCAGCGTTGTCAACTTTGAAATTTCAAAAGGCACCAAAAGGGAGAAAAAAACGCACCATTCATCAAAAAACGCACCAAGTTCAGAATATTTTTTTTATTGAGTTAATTTTGCGTCCTTACAACATTTAAATTTAGTCCAAAATTCTAATGTTGATATAATATTGACATTGCATGAAGTGAATCATTCTCCACTCTTTTTCAATACTAGATAATATTTCGACATCGGATTCAGATTGTACTGCTAATGGTATGATATCACATTTGTAAAGGGCTTAAAGCTGCAATGTGTTTCCGTGTTCCAGCATGCCGAACAAGGTTGGATATTTAGGCTTGATATGACATTTGTAATAAAAACATCTTGCTTTTGTGTTATTATTTGGTCAAGGCCGAATCCATTGCTTAAACACACATTGTGATTCACATGTGATTTGTATTTCGCGTATCTCCTTTTTCAGACTCCATTATTGACACTAATTTTAAATATTTCTTTAGTAAATAGAAATTTTATTAATTTTAGTGTTGCAACACTTTCTATAAACGCATTTTTTATGCATTTTATAAAAATCGAGCAATGATCGATAGTCTCGAGAATACTTTGTTTTTGCTAAGCTCTTTAACAGACTTGACAGCAACTTTTTCTCTTACTATGGTCTGTAAAATTTAATGTACACATTATACACAATTGAATGAAATGGTATTGAAACAGTTGTATTTTTTGTACAAAATTCTTTTTTCTCATACTGAAACAAAAAATTGTGTTTAATATGATTTGGAGCTACCCAAAAATAAAAAAAACGCACCAAAATTAAAGAAAAAGCGCACCACGCACCAACTCAGATATTTTTCGCACAAAACATTTAGAAAAGCACCAAAAAAGGTGCGAAACGCACCAAGTTGACAACGCTGGCGATTTCCTTGGGGGAACAGTGAGGATTGTGAGGTCTCTATATATACAAGATGAAAATGCAAATAAGCACGACCTATGTTGTTGTGTATATTTTAGGATGTAGAGCTTCTCAGGCTGGAATCAAGGCGGTTCTCTGAGCCACGGAAGCTGGTCAGCGAGTGAAGGAAAAGCCTCAATTTGCTCATGGATAAATGCAGTCTGACTATATTGGGTTCCTGGTCACTGCAGGATTAATAGGTCTAGCTATAGATAAGCAAAAGTAAGGGACAGATTAGTTAATCATGGCGTACATCTTCCCAAAAACCATGGAAATTCAGGACTAGTTGCATTAAATTTACATCCTGTTGTCCTGTAACACTACTTCTCTCTGAGTCAGCACACATAATTATAACACAATAAATATCTAAAAACTCCATACTCCAAATGTGCTGCTTTGGTTTAGAAGATGAATTCCAAAGTAATATCTCATGTTTTTCAGTGTCATCTATAAAGTAAGACTTCTTTCAAAGCGTTTGCATTTCAGCACTAATATTAAAGTTTGTATTATCTATTGCTTTTTTATTAACGGATTTAATAGCTCTATAATTGAAAGTTGATTATTTACTATTCAAAAGACCAGAAGAGGGTTCAAAGAAAAGTAATTTCACACATTCAGACAACTCAATGATAATTGTTTTTAATTTTTCATTTAAATTTTCATCCAATTCCATATACATACATACATGCATTTAACTTATGCTTTTTCAATTCATACAAATTGCTGGCATACGAAACAAAATACAACTTCTTTTCTTTTGTGTTTTTTCGACCATAACTATCGTATAGTTGTTGTTAGGCTTGAAGAAATATATTGCGAAAAGAATTGTTAGAGTATTGGATATTGTTATGTATTACCGAAGCAAAAATTCTGTTGATCTATTCCTTTTCCAAATTTGTTTTAAGTAATTCTGTTAAGTTCTGAGTAAAATTCTGAGAAAAAAGTCAGTTCATAATATATGGCATCGTAAAGATAATTAGCATTTCAGACGCTGTTGATACTTTTATAAAATCTTCACGTACTTGTGCTGTACTGAGTTGTAGGGAACAACTTATTATAAAGATAAAAAAATACTTTAGATGTTTTTATTTTTAATGTTAAATCTTAACTGATATTCAAACTGTCATATGTATGTATATTTTTGTGCCTACACACACAACATTATATCATAATAAATTAATTCTCAAAGTAAAATCAACATTAGTTTGACGCACATCTTATGCAAACATACTTAAAGTCAACATTTGTAGATGTATTTATTTCTTGAAAACATCGTTCTACAACATTTCTATGTTAAAGCAAAAATAAAATAATTAGCCAACTCATAAATTGTTGTAAGGCTAACTTTATGAGTTGTACTAAAAAATCGTACGTATGGAAACCACAATTATACGATACGCCACATAACAAGCAGTCATACTTCCTTCCGTACATCTTATCAAATATCAACTTATTACTTATTGTACGTTACTAACCGAATAGAAGCGTATAGTATGTAATGAATATATTGTTAGAAGTAATTTGACAGTTTACGTCAATTAGAAAAAAATTAATTCACAGTCAAAGAATATACTTTAGCCCCCATTAGCATTAAAAAGAGAGTTTCGCTTAAATTTATTTAATTTACTTCCTAAATTTTAAAAATTTCAGCATTCGCAAAAGCAAGCTATAATTCTGCTGTCAAGTTGCTAAAATCTTAAGGACTGCAAAACAATTCTTAAAATCGTCAATGTATCCAAAAATAGCAACAAAATTGATTAGAAATCGGAAAAACTGTTAATAAAACAACAACATCAAAAGAACATGAAAAAATCACATATCACGGAAAACAGCTAAATATATTAAATTATTCAGTAAAAGTTGGACGAATTGATATCGACTTTAAAGCTTTCTTAAATTAGTAATAATGTAGGTAAAACATACAAACATACATACATATGTATGTCTTGGGAACTTACAAGTCATTTACAAATTTAAAAATTTTATTTTTTTATCTTCTTTACATGAGTACCAGGAACTTATTATCATTAGGTTAGGAAGGGTAGTGTGAACCACACATCCAATTGGATCCATTATGATTCCCTTCATTTTCTTTTAATGTATTGACCAATTAGTCTCCTTACTGCTCAATGAGAAACAAAGAGCCCTTTTCATTCATCATTCAGCCACGTAGTTCGCATGATAAAGCCCCTCATATTCTCAAGTTTGCACTTCGCGATATCATTAATGCCCTCATGGAAACTTCTGCTCAGCCATCTTTGCCTATGGCGTTGCTGCTCTGGGCAAAGGCAGATGATATGCTCTATAGTTTCTGGCTCTTCATCCCCACACATCCTACAGAATTCCGTAGTGCCATTTTCCCATATGCTGGCCCTCTAACTGAGCAATGGGCAGTCAACGTGTCTACTAAGACTCTCAAAACCTTTCTATTCATTCACAGAAGTAGATAAGATTTACCTGAATCTACTTCTGTCCATATGCATCTCGAGACTCTACAATCTTCTCTATTCCTCCAGTAATGATTGGTTCTGCTAATCACCAAATTACTGAGTTCCCTGTTGTAGTAACCGATTGGAGGTTTAACCGGCTTCTCACTAACTGCCACATCTAATGCTGACCTTATTCTTGCAAGATCATCAGCGATTTCGTTTCCCTCAATATTGCAATGTCCTGGTATCCGACACTTGCTGACCAGCTTCGATTTGACGCTATGCCCCTTCAAAGCTTTCAGCGCCGCCTGAATGTCAATGTAGAATGTTTCCTTCACGCATTCAGTTACGTGTTCTGTCACTAGTTCTGAGGATCGCTAGGATCTCAGCCCGAAATATACATTCATTCGGTAGCCTAAAAGACCTACGAATGTCTGTTCCTAAAAAATAGACGCCAGCGCCCGTGCCTAATTCCCTTTTTCCATAAAGTCCGCACAGCCATCATACAGTCTATCAGATTTGACCCAAGGATCCCTATCCGAAATGACTAGTGAGGCGTTCAAATAAAATTAGTCTTAAAAACACTGGAGTCCGTAAGCCCAGGGGATATAGTCTCCCGCCTGCTAAAACTAATCTTTTTCAAGAGTGATTGACCTGTAAATCCTGACCTTACAAAACCCGCTTCCGTAAGCCTAAGCACACTCCTTCCGACCCTTCTCAACACATTTTCTTCAATGGGAAGTGGCTAAAGGATTACGTCCAAGGCAGCCTGAGGTGTGCTCCTCTGGGCCCCAGTACTACCCAGCGAAGCACACCTCACTATCTTAACAAGCAGCTGCCTATGGCTTTCTATCCCCAATGCCTCTCACAATACGACACATCCATAAGAAATTACCGGCCTGACAACCGATGTATAAATCCACTTTCGGTTACAGACCCCCAGTTCCTCCCAATGGAATTCCTGCATATATAGTTGGCATTGAGCCCTTTCTTGAGCCTTTCTAGTATGTTTATTTTCCAAAAGTTTGCTATCTAGGAAAACATCCAAATATTTGGCCTCCTTTACTAGTTTTAACTCCACCCCGTCAATACTAGAGAACTAGCTTCATTTTGACCGGGCAGACCCCTAGTCTCTTACTACTACACCAGGAAGACAGTTTGTTCAGCGCTGCCTGCATAACCTCACTGATAGTGGAAAAAAATTTCCCCATTATCAGTAATACCACATCGTCAGCGTAGGCTACTATCATCCGACCTTTCCTCTCAAAACGCTTTAGAATAACGTTTACAGCTATCAGCCACCGAAGGGGAGATAATATTCCCCCTTGCGGAGTGCCTCTTGTCACTAACCTCCTCAGGCCTTCGCCCTTTATACTTGAGTTGATAAACCTGCTGCTAAGCATGAGAACTATCAATTTCACCAGGAGGGTACTAACATCGAGTTCCTTTAGCAACTCCCTAATCGCCTCTATCCTAATGATGTTAAAGGCTCCTTCCATGCCAAAGAATGCAGCCAAGGTGTAGTCCTTCTGTTGCAGTCCCCGTTCTATAAAATTAACAATATCATGAAGGGCTCTCTCAATATACCTACCTTTACGATAGGCATCACCGATGACCCACGCTTCTATTGTGTTCCTAAGATGTAAATCAATCGGTCTCTCTAATGTTTTCAAAAGAAAAGACGACAGGCTGCTCGGTCTAAAATCCTTCGACGAAAAAATATTCGGAATAAAACCACTTTTGTTTTCATGAACGGAATGGGAGTTTTCTGTAATTCAAAGGGCAAATAACTATCAAAATATACTTTCCTTCAATAAAGCAATATGCTTTTATTATTGATTTTTCAAAAAAGTATGTTTTAAATAATTTCTAATGCTTTATTTTACAAATATTTAAAACTCTTTAAAAAAAATGTTTACAGGAAAACAAAATTTTCGTTATTTTTTTGTGAAGCATTGCCATACCTAAGTAATTTTTGTTGCCATATTACACAGTGAAAATTGCTTAAGCAAAATTTTTCGGATTGATGAAAACGATTGGAATCTAAAGCACCAAAAATGAATTCGAACGGAATGACAAATACGGAATTGACAGTATTCCGAACGGAATCTGTGACACGGCTGTATATTTATATATATATATATATATATATATATATATATACTATTTTTATATATTTATTTTTAAGAAAATAATTATATTATTACGTTATAAAATAAAATTAAAAGTATTTATATATTCTATTGTGAAAATTTAATGACGATCGGTCCAGTAGTTAAGACTATATTACGATTTTTAATTTTCCTAAAAAGGGGCGTGGTCCCACCCACTTTTCTCCTGGTACGTATTCCAAATTATGCCAATACCATATGTACCAAATATCATCGACGTAGGTCAAAAAATGCCCAAAATATGGCGATTTAAATTTTTGGGCTATATGGACGGTTATCAGGAGCAGTAATAATAGATTTTTAATTTGTGGTTTGTATGCGAGGTACCACGCCCCTTTGTCCAATCCCGCCCATATTTGCAGCAGCACTAAAAAATTCATACCAAACTGACTTACCAAATTTTGTTCAAATACCGTTATCAGGAGCAGAAAATAGATTTTTAATTTGTGGTTTGTATGAGAGGTACCACGCCCCTTTGTCCAATCCCGCCCATATATGCAGCAGCACTTAAGAAATGCACACCAAACCGACGTACCAAATTTTGTTCAAATACCGTTATCAGGAGCAGAAAATAGATTTTTAATTTGTGGTTTGTATGAGAGGTACCACGCCCCTTTGTCCAATCCCGCCCATATATGCAGCAGCACTTAAGAAATGCACACCAAACCGACGTACCAAATTTTGTTCAAATACCGTTATCAGGAGCAGAAATAATAAATTTTTAATTTGTGGTTTGTATGCGAGGTACCACGCCCCTTTGTCCAATCCCGCCCATATTTGCAGCAGCACTAAAAAATGCATACCAAACTGACTTACCAAATTTTGTTCAAATACCGTTATCAGGAGCAGAAAATAGATTTTTAATTTGTGGTTTGTATGAGAGGTACCACGCCCCTTTGTCCAATCCCTCCCATATTTGCAGCAGCACTTAAGAAATGCACACCAAACCGACATACCAAATTTTGTCCAAATACCGTTATCAGGAGCAGAAATAATAGATTTTTAGTTTGTGGTTTGTATGAGAGGTACCACGCCCCTTTGTCCAATCCCGCCCATATTTGCAGCATCACTTAAAAAATGCACACCAAACCGACGTATCAAATTTTGTCCAAATACCGTTATCAGGAGCAGAAATAATAGATTTTTAATTTGTGGTTTGTATGAGAGGTACCACGCCCCTTTGTCCAATCCCGCCCATATTTGCAGCAGCACTTAAAAAATGCACACCAAACCGACGTACCAAATTTTGTTCAAATACCGTTATCAGGAGCAGAAATAATAGATTTTTAATATGTGGTTTGTATGGGAGGTACCACGCCCCTTTGTCCAATTGGACCGAATTGTAAATCTAAACCACGCGGGGCGCCACCCAAACGCATACAAAAAAATTTATGGAAATCGGTCCAGCCGTTTAGGAGGAGTTCAGTTACAACGCACGTACAGTAGAATTATATATATACGAGTAAAGATATTAGTTTTTATTATTTTTATTTATAAAGTTTTATTTTGGTTTCACTTCATAATTAGGTTACGTCTACTGGGTGCCTATACTATAGGCACAGTATATATGGCTCCATTTAGTACGTACATACATATGCATGTACATACTTATCGTTATCTTAATATATAAATGCCCTAACTCGATGAAATTTTTTGCCTAGATCGAAATATGCATGTCCATATATCGTCATATATATCGTTAGCTGCAATCCAAAACCACGTAACTAACATTTTTATTAGTTTTCAGTAGAAACAAAATATGTAACATGTTACGTACTTTGTAAGTAGTTACGTACTTTCGCTTATAAAATGTCTGATTTTTGTTATATGAGAGTAAAAATTGGTGGGGGCATGGATTTTGATGATAAGAATTATAATCAATCAAAAAACCGATTTCTCATTTTTTGTTAGTTACGAGGTTTTGGATTTTAGCTAACGATATTCAGAGAACAATTAAATAATATACAAAATTTTATTTTATTCTACACAATTTTTCAATGTAATGCAGAAAATTCCAAATGAAATTGAGTATTTCAAATTTAAATTCAGAAAATTCCAAATAAAATTGAGAATTTCAAGTTTCAGAAAATTCCAATTGAAATTGAGAATTTCAATTTTAAATTCAGAAGATTCCAAATGAAATTGCGAAAGTTCTATATAATATTAATAAATGGATTTGTTTTAAGCAAATATGTAATAAAAAATTTTACATTTATTCGAGCATGTACTCAAGTATTTATATATTAAATTTTATTTATTTGTTGCGGGTTAGCTATATCTAAATACATATATATTTCGTTGGTAGCCATACCAACTCAGCAGTAGATGTTTTACCCTTTAGGTTAAAAAAAAGTGGAAGTGAGTAGAATTATCCTAAACAATCGTGCGATTCATTCACAAGAAAGTTTTACAAAAACCTGACCGGCCTTAAAAAGTCGATTCAAAATGGTGTTGTTGGTTCCACACTATCATACAAAACTGTTGAAAAAACATCTGTTTGTTGTGTGCAATCATTTATTTATATTAAAAATATTATATCCATTTCGTTGAAGAAAACAAAAAAAAATAAAATGTTACGAATAAAGACAAAATTACAATACTCAGCTGGTTGACAATAAATACTCCTCTGATCACATGATAACTATCATTTTATGAAAATTTTCATAAATATGAGAAATTAATATTATTAGGCTTAAGTTTAGTTTTATTGAATTAATTAAAGTTCAAAGTACTATTTTATTTTGAAAACATTCACAATTAGGTGTTCAGAAGAACGAAAATTTCGAGGTTTCAAATAAAAAAAACTGGCAGACAAGTGCCAATTTGGCTGTTAGATAAAATCTGTTCTATTAACAAAATATCTTAGACTATATACTACTTATGAAAATCTACTTAGTTATCTAGAATTGAGTGATTTCTAAACGTAACCAAGAAAAAAAATAATTTGCTTTAATTTCAAAATTTTTTTTTACTATGGGTTTGCAGTTTTAAAAATCTGTATAGAAATACTTTATGTAGAATAATTAATTTTATTTTGTAATATAAAAACCACGTTAAACGTCACTATCCCTAAGAAAAACTACTGGTTACGTTTTTTGGGACAAATATTTAATAAATGTGAACGTAGCTTAATAATAAATAATACTTAAATTTTCATAGCGTAATAGATATAACCTCATACATAAAAAAAATCTGATATTTCTCACACCCAGGAAAAGAAGTCTTAAAACTGTTTTTATGTGCATTATATTTAATGAAAAAAAATAAAAATATGGTTTTTATATAAGAAAATATTTGGTCTTAAAAGGTCATACATAATTTGTAATTTTCATAATAACCATTTCAGGTGTATCGAAGTATAATTTTGTTCCCTTATGGGTGTGGGAGTCGATTAAATAATTCCAGCCGATTCTTTTGGTTTTCCAACTATAAGACTTTTTATTGCAACATTATTTATCTTTTTTAAAATTATTCCCATATATGTATGTATGGACAAAAACTCATAAATAGGTTAAATATATATTTGCAAAATGCAAATAAATTATCGAAAAATCCGGAATAAAATATTACAAAAATTAATTGAAAATTATTTAATCTGTAATTAACAAATAAAACAAGAAAAATTATGCTGTAAGAAGTAAAATATGCAAAAATATGAACTAAAAATTGTAAATCGGTTCATAAACTCGGAATAAATCAAATAAGAAATAATTTTCGGAACTTAAAAATGTTGTTATAGAAATGTTTTTTAAGCTTTAAAAGTTACCGCTTATAAAAAAACGTTATTTTTTATAAAGTGGATTTTAAAATTTAATATTATATTATATGCACTCACAAATCTTTAAAAATTAATTTACAAAAAAGTTCAGTATTCTAATATTTAAATATTTAATAAAAAAATTACTGAAAAATTATCTGTAAACTTTTTTGCTTTAACCAAAAATAAAAATTAAAATATACAAAAATATACAATTAAATTAATATGAATTAAAAGTTATTAAAGTTGTGAATAAACTCGCAATCAATAAAAAGAAATTTGAAACTTCAAAACTGGTTTGAATCCTTTATAGAAAAGTTGATATTAACATTAGAAACAAGTAAAAATATGATGGAAACACAAGCAAATATGGCACAAAATGTAAAAAATGCCTTAAACATGCGGTGGACTCGGAAATATGCAAAATTATGCTGTAAAGATTTATATATGCACTAACAAATTGTTGCCAAACCACTTGAAATATTTTAAAACGTACAAATATTTGTTTGCCGTTTCCTTGCTCTATACTTATCATATTTTCTATTACTGCAAGTGTGTAAAAGTAAACAGTTATTTATGAAAATAAAAAAATTGAGACAGAAAATTTCCATTACACATGAAATACAAAATGCGTCTGATTAGTTATTAATTTCTTACAAAAATTAAATTTTTACGGCAAGAAGCATAAACCATTTTACCAAATGCAATTGTCGTTGTCCAAATACAATTCATGAAAGTAATATTTAAGAATGTACAATTATAAATTTATTAAATTTAAAAATTTGTGTTTTTATTTCACACAAATTCTACAAAATTATCAAACGCCTGAATTTCTGTGAGTTCGTTTCGTGAAAAATTTGTATGAAAAACAAAAACGAAATTTTTAAATCTATGACATACGAGTATGTACACTTAATTTGTCTTAATATTTCATTTTCGTGGCGTGTTTTAGACAAACAAAACTTCTCTATCGCTACTTCTTTTTATATCTACGAGGTTTGTTCAAAAGAAAAGGTGAAGTTTGAATTTTTTTGTAAAGTATTTATTTATTCATCCATTTTGTCCCCTTAAAAGTAAACCCCCTCAGCGCTTCTTCCAATTCTCGAAGCACTTCTGAAATACGCTTTTCGGTATGGCCATCAGCTCGTTCTTCGATTCTGACTTTATCTCATCAATTGTGGCAAAACGCTTTCCTTTCATTGGTGTCTTCAGTTTTGGGAATAGGAAAAAGTTGCAGGGAGCCAAATCTGGTGAGGCATGATTAGGGTGTTGTTTTTGGCCAAAAAATCACGAACAAGCATTGATGTTTGAGCTGGTGCATTATAGTCATGCAGAATCCATGATTTTTTTTTCTCCACAATTCCGATCGTTTGAGCCGTATTGCTTCACGCAAACGTTGCATAACTTCCTTGTAGTATTCCTTATTAACCGTACGACCTGTTGGCAAGAAAACAGTAAGCAAAACCTTCACATTTGATCGAACTTACTTTTTTTTTTGTTAGTTTTTATTATTTATTGAATCTTCAATTTTAAATTGAAACATCAATAAGTTGTTCAAATCTTAAATCTACAAATGTTAAATATACGCATGTTTAGCCAATGCTAAACAAAATATTTAATTCCAACTGTTGATTTTTGTTGTTTTACATCTCTCGTGTGCGGCAGAGAGAAAGAGTATCCCTCCTTCTCAACCGGGTGTACCCTCTATAATTTAGAATATTGCGCGCAAGTGGATTTGGGTGCAACTCTAGTTTTTCAATATATTTTTTCGCGTGTTTAGAAAATACTTTCTTCACCAACGGAACATCAAGATCTTCGTGAATTCGCTGATTTCGGATATACCAGGGGGCTGCAGTAATTGTACGTAGAATTTTGTTTTTTCGCCTTTGAATTTTTTTTACATTCGATGCTGAGGCAGTGCCCCATAACTGGATTCTATAGGACCATATTGGTTTCAGGATCGCGTTGTATAATAGAAGTTTACAGAGTAGGCTTAGTATAGAATTTCTTCCAATAAGCCAATTCATTTAGGCTGCTTTTAATTTCAATTGTGTCAACTTTGCGTCTATATGCGATTTCCATGTTAAACGACGATCAAGATGAACGCCTAGATATTTGACTACAGTGTGTTGCGGTATAGTTGCAACTGTTGCCCAAAAATAGCTAATATTCGAATATTTGTAAGATTTTAATATTTGAACATCAGCAAGAGGCTTAATTGCGAATTTATGATATTATGGGGGGCGTATAAAATCTCTTAAAACAGCGTTACGTAATATGTGCACAGCCCCTTATGATACTTTTGAGCAAAGCTGGATCGTTGTTGACGTCATTCAACAACTCCTGAGCGATACTAGTGCGACGTTGATTTTGCTCATAACTTTTTTTGACTAACCTATTCAGTTGTCAACAAAAATCTAATAATCCAAATGGGCTGATAATGCCAACATATCAATAACACATGTGGACCAACATAACTAGAAAAAATTTCGACAATCGAATGTAAACAGCCCACGAAAATTGAAAATTCACCTTTTCTTTCCAACAAACCTCGTATAATCAAATATCTTAACCTCTATACTTTACGTTTCTAACTGCCTCCTTTTTACGTTCTTTTCTTTTCTTTATCTTAATCTATACTTAACAAAGACAAAACAAAATACTTAGTGCATAGTACCCGCACGTTATATCTAGCAATTTCTGCAAATATTAATTACTTAATACTACTTTATAAATTTAGCTTGGAATTTTCACATGTGGATGCGAAATTTGGCCTTTGATAATTTTTGGTTGCAAAATATTTAGAAAAATATTTGATTCAATTAAGAAACCTTACAGATATACATATGTGTGTATGTATGTTTGTATGTAGATACAACGATAAGCTACAACAGTGTAAATATTGTATCTAATATTAAATCGCAAATAATGTGTTGCCTTGATTACGAATACAGCTGTTTAGAAAATAATAATGCATAGAATCAAAGCCAAAAAAATTAAGAAAACCAAGTAAATGAGAAGATAAGGAATTCAAACACTTTCAATAATGATGTAGCCCTCTTACGAACCAATTTTTTTTTAAGATAACTCGGGTAAAAAAATTACAAAAATGCAGTAAACAAAGAAAAATTTATGTGCGGTCTTCATATAACAAACGGTTGACTTTTTAAAAAACTACTCTTTTTACATACATTACTCGTAACATATGTAATACAAGTCAACCGCCAGTTATGTGGAAATCGCATATACATACATATGTATGTCCTTTATTATATAATATATTTATTTATGCACACTCGTACATGTTTACATAATTTTTAACTTGATTGTGAGTGTTAGATTAGCTAAAAACTTTGAACTTAAAATGGCCCGTAGCCAAAATCTAAATTCTGTGGGTTGAAGTTGTTTTCAAAAACCGAATCGAACTTTAAATCTTTAGCGTAAAAATTCTCCGATTCATCGTTATTATTTTCCTGACTAGTTTCAAAACTCACTTCATTATTAAAATTAAATAATTCTCTGAAATTGAAGTCGTTGTCCTGTTCAGTAACTTCAGGATCTACATTTTTTCCATTATCGAAGTTCGAACAGTCCTGATGGTCACTGCTTGGGTTACCTAAAAAGTCGCCAGCTTCTAAATTATTTTCAGAGTATTTATTGAAATTTTCCGTACCGGGGATGTTTTCAGGTAATACATTTTCGCTATTCTCATCATTACTTTCAATATTAATTTCTTTATATAAATTAATGAATTTTGTGAAATAGACGTTCGAATCGTGATGATGGTCACTGCTTGGAATTGTGTCACTAATTTCACCATCATTATTATCACCTAGATTAAACAATTTTCTGATTAACGTATTCAAATCGATTTCCTCTTCATTATTATTCAAAACATCATCAATTGCAGTGGTGGTAGTAGCAGCTTCAGTTGTACGCTCACTACTATCAGTAGTTTTATGTTGGTCACTAACAACATTGGCTTCGGTCGCAGTAACGGCTTCAGTTGTAGTTTCACCACTTTCAATAGTTTCGTTATCGCCATTTTCAGAACTACCTTTCTCGTCTATGAGGACCTCCTCCTGTTCAATTTCGGCATCGTCATCTTTACGTGTAGTCACATATTCTCCATCTTCAGTTGCTAAATTTTCGTTCTGTTCATTATCATTCAAGCCAACATCAGCACTCTCAGTAGCTCCATTTTCGTCACTTACAACATTGGCGTCATCGGCGTAGGTTGTACTTTCACCACTTTCAATAGTTTCGTTATCGCCATTTTCAGAACTACCTTTCTCGTCTATGAGGTCCTCCTCCTGTTCAATTTCGGCATCGTCATCTTTACGTGTAGTCACATATTCTCCATCTTCAGTTGCTAAATTTTCGTTCTGTTCATTATCATTCAAGCCACCATCACTTGTAGTGATACGCTCACCACTCTCAGTACTTCCATTTTCGTCATTTGCAACATTGGGTTCGTTTGCAGCAACTTTATCAGTTGAACGTTTAGCAGTTTCGCAATCATCGCTGTTTTCATTACATTTAGCGCTTTCAACAGTTTCATCAACGCCATTTTCAGTTGCATGTGTTACGTTTTGGTCTCTAATTTCATTAGCTAGGTGATCATCGTCTGTTTTATCTACATCATTGTCATTCTCGTTACTATCTCCTCCAATTGCGATAATATCAGAATCATCTAACATATCAAAACTACCTTCCCAGCAAGCTGACAAAACAATTAAACTTAAGAAACTGAAGAAAACTAAAATTTTCATTTTATTTTCGAACTTTTACTTTTGAACGAGGAACTTTAATGAAATAAATTCGCAGCATAATTTTGGTTTTTTATACAAAACATTTATCATGTGAACAAATGAAATATATTGTACGATATAAATCTTTACAAATACTCACATATTAAACTCATCCCTTTGTTTTCGTTTAACTAAGTAAATAAAATTAACCCTTTTAGTACCGACAGCTACCGACTGGTATTAAGATCATGGTATAATAAATAAGGTAGTGTTGTCCCTAAACTAAATACAACGTCACAAAAGCAACAGGCATTTTGTTAGTGTAAAATGTTTTCTGTTACTGAAAAACAGAGAAACAAGCCGATCGCTTCGAAGCCGGCCATCTCTGCCGCTTTTGTAAATTGGAGCGCTGCCAAACACATCGGTTTTTTACTACTGATAAAAATGCATTGTTAGTTTTAGGTTTCAATGTGATATATATGTATATTATATAAAATTTTCAAATAAAATTTTATACTTCACCGACGGGTTGAAATGAATTTTTTTGCTTAGACCCCGCAACAAATTTTTAATCAGCTTGCTGCCCTGCTACATGCAATTTGACATTTTTAGAACAAAAATACACGTCTACAGCAGGCAGGCTGATTTTACCTGTTTTTTATTATAACAAGTATTAAGACTAACTATTTCGTTTGACATTAAACTATTTTTTTCACGCAGTGTAAATAATATTCAGGTTTAGAGTAAACATCTTACAATTTCAAAATAATAATTTTCAAAAAGAAACTATAAATTTCGAATGGTTTTGATGACCAGCATAATTTTGCAAAGATAAAACGTTTAGAATACCCACAAAATGCAAATGAAGCACAGGGCTTCCGCAAACCGTTAATATTTTATACGGTTAGCCGCTGTTGTTCTTGCTCCTATTTTTTATTTTATTTTTTGTTCTTAGTTCTAGGAGAATTGTACCCCTAAGACTCCACTCTAGCTCAATTTTTGTGATACTAATAGGACATTTTTTTGATAGTATGGTTTATTGGAGTGAATTCCCTTTTTATACGTTCCACGCTTATGTACATATATGATTCTAAGCCAATTGTTCATGAATATCTGTAGCTTTTGCGTGATGACATTTAATTTAATATCAGTTGCTGCTCTGGCATTTTAAGCTAGGTGGGTAGCATGGTTTAGTGGCTAGATTTCTAATCTTCAAAACCGAATGACACCGGTTCGTTGATTAATTAATTAAGAGGCTTCCACCTACATGGTATATGACAAATTTTCCTTATGACTCCACATGAATGGATCTGCACCACTTCACAACCACATAGGCGTTGTACCCAGGCAGCTCATCTTCATGTGACAGGCTACAGTGGACTTATCATTTACTTACTGCCTGTTTGTAGAACATCGTCTTCAACAAACAGGCAGTTAGCTGGAAAAATAAGATTGTTGAAACAGAAATAGTCCTGGCTAATTAATATCAATTTGATAGAAAAACTGTCGCAACGCTAATGTAATTTGACATCGACGCGCTGTGGCGCCTTTTCCCAAAACGCGTGGCAAAAATGCAACATTTTATGATAAAATTTTGAAAAATTAATGAACACATCGTATAAAGAGCTTCTTACTGATCCCAATTCAAAAACGTTTTTCTTAATTGGATAAAAATTATAGCTGGTGGAGCTGCTTAACGTCGACAAGTTTTTAGAAAGCCAAAAAAAAGGTGATCTTGAAAAAAAAAACACTTTAGAAAGTGTCAGAAACACTACCGTTTGATTAGTACTTTTTTGGTATTGTTTTAAAGGTAATTATTTTTTATTAAAAAAAGTAACAAAATGTTCATCAGATGACCTAATTTTTCGGCAGTTGCCGTTTTCAGACACCCTTTATTTAGGTAATTTTTACAAATAAAATAGAGCATATCTAAAAATGGCCAAAAATGGTTGCGCCTATATTTTCTGAGCATATTTGCTACACAATACTTTAAATAATTTAACTAAATTTGGCCACAAGAAATGACAAGTTTTCTTGAAGTATGAAGAAAGCTGGTACAATCTCATAGCGAAAACAAGAATATTTTTTCCCCATTTTTAAAGTATGTGACAAAGATGTGTTCAAAATGTGAAAGAAAAAATAATAAAAAAACTCTCCAAAATTGTTTTCACTGCAGCACTAACTTGTTACATATTTTTATTGCTTCTCGTTAATACGGGATTTACACGATGACTTGAATTATCTTTTATGTTGCTACCCTTTCTACCCCGTTCGCCAATAAACTCTAGAAAAGTCACGTTAAAAAGTCATCGTGTGAATCCCGTATAAATAATAAGAAATATTTTGCTCTGTCAATCAGGTAGGCATAACTATTGCAATTTGTTTATGTATTCAAATATAAAAACACTTCTTAAAATAGGCAGGTAGGCGTGGATTTGTGTTTCACAAACCAGGTAGTTCGAACCTTTTTTTATTTCTTAGTATAAATTAAACCGCAATTGTGTAAAGCAGTCAGTGAAGTTTTTACTTTGTAAAAGTAGTGATCGGTATCAGAACTTATACAATTTTACTTTAAAGTGCGGTAACGTCATTTCAAAATTCGGAATTGTTCGAGTTATTCACAAACTTACATAATGAAAATGTATTTAAATTGGCTACTGTGGAAATATAACACAATTCACCAGGATACCACGAAAAGGATGTTAAAATCAAAATTCACTTCTTTTACTTAAATATTAATAAAAAAAATGGCTTGCCTCAAACTGTACGACAAAAAC
Source organism: Lypha dubia (assembly GCA_947311025.1). Classification (NCBI taxonomy): domain Eukaryota; kingdom Metazoa; phylum Arthropoda; class Insecta; order Diptera; family Tachinidae; genus Lypha; species Lypha dubia. Next base: position 4,640,196 of record OX371263.1, read on the forward strand.
CTTTATGGAAAATAACTCAGACTGGCCAAATAGATTAACAACTTTTGAAAACATCGAAGAACCGCATACGTCTTCTGACAGCAGAATAAGAAGAAATGCAATAACTATAAACGAATGTTCGGAGTACACAAAAATTTTGATGATTCAAGTGATGAGCAAAACTATAATTATGGAATTTCTCCGTTATATGCCCGAATTATATGCATGGAGTTTATTTTAAAACTAGCGTATACAATTCCGCAAAGAAGAATATTTTGACACCAAAAGAAAAACTATCTGCTCGAAAAAAAATTATACAAAATTAATTTTTTAAGTAGCTTGGACTGACAGTAGACTGCCCAAAGCAGGGGTATGGAAATACTAACGATGTTAACATGTACAGAACCATTTTTTTTTTTTTGAAAATGATGAGGTACAGCCCGAATTTCTGGGGTCGACAATTATATTACAAAAAGGTTGGCAGTTATCCTAAATGTTATAAACTCTAGAGAAATGGTACATGGCCTTAAGTTTCATAATTATGCATCAAAAACTGGCCAACTTTTGGCTCAAATGTTCCCTGAGAAAGAAACTTACTCATTCGGTCCATACGATATAAGCTCATGGTAAAAATTTAATTGAATATCAATGCTTACCAATTGGAGAGTTATCAGAAGCAGCCCAGGAATGCAAAAACAAAGATTTAAAACACTTTAGATACACGACTACTTGTAAAATTTCACGGATTGGACAGAATTAGGACCTTTTCAATATATTGGTGGCCTCTTTACGCCTACTATTTTCATCACGGAGACATGTAAGATCTGGAAAGTATTTGGAAGAACATAATTATAGCTTCGACATGTTAAGTCTATTAGATATCGCTTCAACTGTTAATGACTATTTTAAAGAGAACTTACTAATAAAAAAAAATTATACTAGTTTGAAAAAAATATACTAAACAACTTACTATCATTATATATTATATACCATTAATATTAAAAATATTAAAAAAATTTGTATATGTAGTACTAGCATACCCGCCCGGTACTTCGTTACCTGTTATTTTTAAAGTAAAAATTAAATAACATATTTTTCATGTATTTAGATCGAGTATTTCTGGGGCCATGCTTTAAAAATGTCCGTTTTTGGGCCGTATTTATCCCTTTTTACCCCTTAAAATGAGAATTTCCAAAAATACATATTTTGGTCCGAGTCTGCGTCGTAAAAGGAACCTACGTTCCAAATTTGATATTCCTGGGACCTTTTTTAAAGATTTTTTTAAAAATGTCACTTTTCGGCCGTTTTTACCCGCTAAAAATTCGAATTTCCAAAAATCCCGTCTTAGTGGATCTAAACTCTGTAAAAGGAACTTACATGCCAAATTTCAAGTTTCTAGGTTCAGCGGTTTGGGATGGGCGATGATGAATGAGTCAGTCAGTCACTCACGCAACTCTTTTATATATATAGATAAATAAAAATAAAATATTAGTCTAATATGTTTTATAAGAGTGGTATTTTTTCTATACTTCGTTATGAGAATATCATTTGAGGCACAAGAATTTGTGTTTCAAATGCTTTTTAAATTTAAAAAATAGCATTATAGCCTTTTTCCACTAGCATACATTTTAGAGGAATGAATGGAATATGTTGAAAAAGTGAAACTTGCGTTTCCATTGGCAACATCTAACATCTACCATCTTCTCAGCTGTCAAAAATATAAAAATACTTACAGCATAATTTTTTTTGGAAAAAATAATAATAAAATTAAAATGGATTTTGAAGAAACATTAATAATTGGACTCGTTTATGCTTTACAAGAACAAACAGAATTGTTAATGCAGTGTTCAGAAAAAAGCATTAACACGAACTTCTTATTTTTTTTTTTTTTGTTTTTTTATTTATTTAAACTTTTTATATGCATATAAAATAAAGCTATTCCCTGAAAGACATGAGAGTTCTTTCTTATTCCTCTCAACTCTTCTATTTTGTCCTGCCACAAGTCCGGCAACATATTTTCAAAATCCTGGTTCCATAATATACGGAGACCTGTGCTTTTCTTTACTAAAAACAAAAATAAATTATTATACTTATTTATGTACTTATATACAATGTATAAAGTTAAAAAAAAAATAAAAACTTACGTGTGCCACTCATTTCGATGTAATATATTTTTCTTTTTTTTCTTACACAATTATGTATGTATATATATATGTATGTCATTCACAAAAAATGGAACTATCAATATGTATGTATCTGTCATTTTGCTAGAGATGACATTAAAATTATCGGAAGATGTTGATTGGAACAAAATGGTTTAGGAACATCTTTTAAAGATGTAGAAAGATGTTGACTTTTAGTACTGTGTATTTCTTATGGGAAGATGTTGACATCTTCTCAAATTGATGGTAGATGTTAGATGTTGCGTAGTGGAAAAAGGCTATTACTTTAAAAGATATGCTTTTTGCGACAAAAATGTTCATAAGGTGTCACCGTGCCTAGTGCCTATCACATGCGGGAGCACTTATTTTGAAACTAAAGGATTTAAAATTCAAGAGATTTTTAACGATTAGAAATATCTTGTTAACTTCTAAATTATTATTTTTGCAACGAAAAAACCACTGTGCATAGTGCCTATGTTGGCCTACGGCCATGAAGGTTAGTTATTTTGAAGCAGAAGGGATAATCTTTCAAATGCTTTTAAAATATCTTTATTACTTTAAAACTTGTGATTTTTGCAACGAACAAAGTCCAGTGCGACGTGTCATCCATCGTTTCTGATTCGATTATAATTAATATTGTTTTTTTTTTGGAAATTATCACAACTCCATCATAAATAGTGATAAATATTATTATAGTGTGATCCTCAATTAAATGCATACTTGTAAGTCATCTCAGATACGTTAGCACAAATGTTGACACATGCTATGATGACTAAGTGGCACCATTCTCAAGGTTCGATAACTTACGACCGCTTTCACCATCTTCGATTAAAAAATAATCCTAACTTTAACCGAAGTCTGGCTTAATCGTATTACACAAAATATGATTAACTCTTAACTGACAGAATTTAACAGAAAAGTTGATGTTTAATTTTACTGAAAGAAATTTGCCGATTATCACTTTAATCGAAAAATAAAAACCAATATAATGGATAGAAATGTGAACCAACATTTTTATTTGTAATGTTTTTCATTTAAAAAAATCAATTTTTCTGATCGCGGAAAACACTTTATTAAAGTTTATTTATTTGACTGATAATATAACAACAACATTACTGATGAGGAATTCAGACAGAGATATAGATTATCAAAGTCTTTGAAACACGATTTATTAGCATCCTTGTTCAGGGCGATATAGAATCTACAACAACTAGCTAAGTTATTTTAAAAAAAATATTTGTAGTAATTATTAATTACTTGATTTTAGAAATAATCTCCATTCCAATTGGTGCTATTGTCCTTGACCACCGGTAGCTTCATGCTTGTTATTGGGAATTATTGTCACGTATCAATTGCAACTGTAAGCCGCTAGAGAAATATTTTCTCATTAAAAACTATTTCTCTAAATTATATATATGTACATCAGGGATGATAAAGTTGATACTTTGGTATTTTTTTTGATACTTTCTGATCTTCCGAAGTACCGTGGTACCCCAGTGACACATTTGATACTTTTTTGTACCATCTCAAATAAATACGTGATATGGTAACATTTTTTTTACTTCATCTTCTTTGCTGAGGTTTTCGTAACAGTTGATGAAATGTGTATGCTTTTTTACAATGACAATTGCAAACGTCTTCAGTTGAGAACGAATTGTTGCATTTATTGATCGGCTTGTTACAGGTACGAAGAAAAAAACCAACATATTTTTCATCTTCTTCTTTTTTACAATGACAACGGCAACCGGCTTAAGTTAACAACGAATTGTTGCATTTATTCATCAATATTCATTGAATAAATTCTTAAAATCTTAAAAACATGTAATATTGAGTATAATTTGAAAGACAGTGAAATATGTGCATAAAAAATGTATTATTAGAAAATTGATACTTTTTCGACCTGAAAAGTACTTTTTTAAAATTTTTTTAGTACCATTTCATCGGTCTCATTTATCATCCCTGATGTACATATGTATGTATCTACATATTGGTTGAAATAACAACAAAATAGCACATATTTTATAATTTATGTACCTATGTATGTATGTATTTGTTTGTTTTGTATGTAGTATGTATGTATGTATACTCTAAAACAAAATGATGTTGGTTAAACACGTCTGGATGAATTTCATTGGTGCTCAATCAAAGTAATCAGTAGACTTAAGCCACAAATCAAAAAAGCTAAACAAAACACAAACTCAATAGATGATTGCTTATATTTCCTTTCCTCTGGACACATCGAAACTGGATTCCTTCTTAAAACCCTATATTGTTATAAATTACCGAAGAAGCTACTCATTGTTTGGTAGCGAAATATCGAAAAAAATAATATAAAAATAAAAGGAGTTATTTGTTATCGTTAATTTTTATATAAAAAAGTGGATGTTTTACTCGGAAAAAGCAGATTAAATAATATTATTTTATTTTTAATCGTAAAAAATTTTAGTCCTTTTTTAATTTTTTGACAGCTGAAATAATTGATTGATTGTTGATGTGAACAATGTAAACGGGTGTTTCAGATCTTCAACATCTTCCATGCATTTTACGAAGATGTTGTCAGTGTAAAAAGCCTATTACAAAATTTTGCTTTGTTTCTTCTTAATAATATTATTTTTAATAGTTTTCAAATTTTCTTGACCTTTTTAATTTTAATGGTATACTAATTTTTAAAGCTTTAGGTCGCTTTTTGTCTAAAAATGCCAACCAACGGTGTGGCGATATATCGAAGAATTAAAATTAAAAATATTTTTATATAAAAAACGACCTAAAGCTTTAAAAATTATTATACCATTAATATTATTTTTATGTAAACCAACCGATAGTATTGCCACATTTTTATTAAATTCTTTTGTTAGTTAACCGAAGGATGATGAAACGGAAATGGGTACCCGTTGATTAAATATTTCCCGTTAGCCAAGCCAGCAATTAGTTAATTTGATAAATATGCGATTTTAAAATAAAGAGTTACAACATTTCTATGACGTCAGAGCATCATCAATAGAAATATGAATTTTCCTATGACTAAACAGGGTTAAGCAAAGAAAATAAAAATTTTGAGGTTTCATTGTTTAAAATAACAAAATAAGAGGTAGTTTTTAAGACGGTCTGATATCTGTAAATAAATGAGATAAAAAAGTTTATTCAGATAATGGTACTAAAAATCTATGATATGTGTGAACACGTATGTATGTAGTATGCATATATGTGTGTCAAGAATATTAGAATAAAGCTGGATTCACCCATTGTTTCGGAACAAAATTTTTGTCCGGACAAAATTATTTTTATATGAAGTTTGACGTTTCTCTTTTTCTCAGCGAAAGTTGAAGCGAAAAAGCACATAGTAACTTATATCCAGTAATTTATATTCTATTTTATTTGACCTTTTCTTTATATTTATTAGAATGTTTGTTTAAGCAATAGGTCTCTTGATTTAATATATATATATATATATTGTTGTTTTATTTATATTAATTTTCGATATTTCGCTAACAATTTGTTAGCATCTTCAGGAAAATTTTTTTTTAAATTTTAAAGTGAAAATGTGCTAATTTAAAAAAAATTTTCCTGAAGATGCTAACAAATTGTTAGCGAAATATCGAAAATTAATATAAATAAAACAACAATATATATATATATATATTAAATCAAGAGACCTATTGCTTAAACAAACATTCTAATTATATCCAGTAAAATAAAAATAAAGAAAAGCTCAATTGCTAGTAAAAAAAAATAAACTGACTTTTATTAATTTTTTATAACATGTAATTTTCTTATTAAACAATAAAAAATAACTACGTTTGACATATAAAACACCAAATTTAATTCATCTGTCACTGTACTGCCACCTTGTAAATTTAATAAAACACATGTATTTCATACGGTAGCTTTGATTTTCCAGACAAATTGTTCGATATGAGTGAATCGAGTTGTAAAAATGTTTCAGAACAAAAAATTTTGTCCGGACAAAAATTTTGTTCGGAAACGATGGGTGAATCCAGCTTAAGACGAAATAAAATTTTATATGCATACATACATACATACTTACATCTATTTGCTTTCAAAGAAATTTTTTTCCAAATGAAATAAATTTTGTTCTCCTTGGTTTTTTGGGTGAATCCCATACAAATGTTCTGCTGAAATTGGTTGTCTGTCTTGTGGAAAAAGCATGAAAAATTTACTTTATTGAAGTAATTAACTTAATTAACCGTATTAAAAAAGAATTTGGTACAATCATACTAAAAAAAGTACAAATTTTCTTGAAAGTTGGGACAGTTTGCAAATCTTATCTTGCATCCCCGCTCAGTAGATAAAATAAACGTACATATTTCAAAATTAGTGCAGTGTGCAAAAGCACAATAAATTTTTATTTGCTCACATCATAAAAGTTTTGTATAAAAACTCTAAACTATGCTGACGAATTATTTAGCTAAGAGGTAGAATAAAAAAGTGAAAGTTCTAAGTAAAAATGAAAATTTTACTTTTCTGCAGCATTTTAAGCCTGATAATTCTGACAGCCTGTCAGGAAAACTTTTACAAGGATGGCCCTATTGTGTTCCCAGATGATGATATTTTCGCAAATAGAAAACTCAGTAAACCTTCTGGCAATGGAAATACTGATATTAGTGAAAATGTGCTAGTAAGCGTTCCTGTAGTATCGATTAATGAAAATCACGAAACAATTAATGAGAGCGACGATGAGCCAATGGAAGAGGAAGTGATTAACATAATTAATGACGATAGCGAAGCTGCTTTAACTGCAGCTGGTGAAGATAAAGGCGAGAATGTTTCCGAGAGCGATGATGAACCAATGGAAGAGGAAGAGGCTTACATACCTGATGACGAAAGTGGCGAGAATTACGATAGCGAAGATGCTTCAACTATACTGTCAGCGTCAAAAGAAAGTGTACACCATGTTTTATTCTAAAAAAATGTTTATTTCGGCATTGAAATATTAAAGTTTTTCTAACTTTACATTTATTTGCAAAACATTGTACAATGCTCTTAAGATATTTAAAATAAAAATTAAAAAATTTCAACAACAACAAAAACAGTACAGTAAATGCATACTTGTAAGTCATCTCAGATACGTTAGCACAAATGTTGACACATGCTATGATGACTAAGTGGCACCATTCTCAAGGTTCGATAACTTACGACCGCTTTCACCATCTTCGATTAAAAAATAATCCTAACTTTAACCGAAGTCTGGCTTAATCGTATTACACAAAATATGATTAACTCTTAACTGACAGAATTTAACAGAAAAGTTGATGTTTAATTTTACTGAAAGAAATTTGCCGATTATCACTTTAATCGAAAAATAAAAACCAATATAATGGATAGAAATGTGAACCAACATTTTTATTTGTAATGTTTTTCATTTAAAAAAATCAATTTTTCTGATCGCGGAAAACACTTTATTAAAGTTTATTTATTTGACTGATAATATAACAACAACATTACTGATGAGGAATTCAGACAGAGATATAGATTATCAAAGTCTTTGAAACACGATTTATTAGCATCCTTGTTCAGGGCGATATAGAATCTACAACAACTAGCTAAGTTATTTTAAAAAAAATATTTGTAGTAATTATTAATTACTTGATTTTAGAAATAATCTCCATTCCAATTGGTGCTATTGTCCTTGACCACCGGTAGCTTCATGCTTGTTATTGGGAATTATTGTCACGTATCAATTGCAACTGTAAGCCGCTAGAGAAATATTTTCTCATTAAAAACTATTTCTCTAAATTATATATATGTACATCAGGGATGATAAAGTTGATACTTTGGTATTTTTTTTGATACTTTCTGATCTTCCGAAGTACCGTGGTACCCCAGTGACACATTTGATACTTTTTTGTACCATCTCAAATAAATACGTGATATGGTAACATTTTTTTTACTTCATCTTCTTTGCTGAGGTTTTCGTAACAGTTGATGAAATGTGTATGCTTTTTTACAATGACAATTGCAAACGTCTTCAGTTGAGAACGAATTGTTGCATTTATTGATCGGCTTGTTACAGGTACGAAGAAAAAAACCAACATATTTTTCATCTTCTTCTTTTTTACAATGACAACGGCAACCGGCTTAAGTTAACAACGAATTGTTGCATTTATTCATCAATATTCATTGAATAAATTCTTAAAATCTTAAAAACATGTAATATTGAGTATAATTTGAAAGACAGTGAAATATGTGCATAAAAAATGTATTATTAGAAAATTGATACTTTTTCGACCTGAAAAGTACTTTTTTAAAATTTTTTTAGTACCATTTCATCGGTCTCATTTATCATCCCTGATGTACATATGTATGTATCTACATATTGGTTGAAATAACAACAAAATAGCACATATTTTATAATTTATGTACCTATGTATGTATGTATTTGTTTGTTTTGTATGTAGTATGTATGTATGTATACTCTAAAACAAAATGATGTTGGTTAAACACGTCTGGATGAATTTCATTGGTGCTCAATCAAAGTAATCAGTAGACTTAAGCCACAAATCAAAAAAGCTAAACAAAACACAAACTCAATAGATGATTGCTTATATTTCCTTTCCTCTGGACACATCGAAACTGGATTCCTTCTTAAAACCCTATATTGTTATAAATTACCGAAGAAGCTACTCATTGTTTGGTAGCGAAATATCGAAAAAAATAATATAAAAATAAAAGGAGTTATTTGTTATCGTTAATTTTTATATAAAAAAGTGGATGTTTTACTCGGAAAAAGCAGATTAAATAATATTATTTTATTTTTAATCGTAAAAAATTTTAGTCCTTTTTTAATTTTTTGACAGCTGAAATAATTGATTGATTGTTGATGTGAACAATGTAAACGGGTGTTTCAGATCTTCAACATCTTCCATGCATTTTACGAAGATGTTGTCAGTGTAAAAAGCCTATTACAAAATTTTGCTTTGTTTCTTCTTAATAATATTATTTTTAATAGTTTTCAAATTTTCTTGACCTTTTTAATTTTAATGGTATACTAATTTTTAAAGCTTTAGGTCGTTTTTTGTCTAAAAATGCCAACCAACGGTGTGGCGATATATCGAAGAATTAAAATTAAAAATATTTTTATATAAAAAACGACCTAAAGCTTTAAAAATTATTATACCATTAATATTATTTTTATGTAAACCAACCGATAGTATTGCCACATTTTTATTAAATTCTTTTGTTAGTTAACCGAAGGATGATGAAACGGAAATGGGTACCCGTTGAATAAATATTTCCCGTTAGCCAAGCCAGCAATTAGTTAATTTGATAAATATGCGATTTTAAAATAAAGAGTTACAACATTTCTATGACGTCAGAGCATCATCAATAGAAATATGAATTTTCCTATGACTAAACAGGGTTAAGCAAAGAAAATAAAAATTTTGAGGTTTCATTGTTTAAAATAACAAAATAAGAGGTAGTTTTTAAGACGGTCTGATATCTGTAAATAAATGAGATAAAAAAGTTTATTCAGATAATGGTACTAAAAATCTATGATATGTGTGAACACGTATGTATCTAGTATGCATATATGTGTGTCAAGAATATTAAAATAAAGCTGGATTCACCCATTGTTTCGGAACAAAATTTTTGTCCGGACAAAATTATTTTTATATGAAGTTTGACGTTTCTCTTTTTCTCAGCGAAAGTTGAAGCGAAAAAGCACATAGTAACTTATATCCAGTAAAATAAAAATAAAGAAAAGCTCAATTGCTAGTAAAAAAAAATAAACTGACTTTTATTAATTTTTTATAACAAATAATTTTCTTATTAAACAATAAAAAATAACTACGTTTGACATATAAAACACCAAATTTAATTCATCTGTCACTGTACTGCCACCTTGTAAATTTAATAAAACACATGTATTTCATACGGTAGCTTTGATTTTCCAGACAAATTGTTCGATATGAGTGAATCGAGTTGTAAAAATGTTTCAGAACAAAAAATTTTGTCCGGACAAAAATTTTGTTCGGAAACGATGGGTGAATCCAGCTTAAGACGAAATAAAATTTTATATGCATACATACATACATACTTACATCTATTTGCTTTCAAAGAAATTTTTTTCCAAATGAAATAAATTTTGTTCTCCTTGGTTTTTTGGGTGAATCCCATACAAATGTTCTGCTGAAATTGGTTGTCTGTCTTGTGGAAAAAGCATGAAAAATTTACTTTATTGAAGTAATTAACTTAATTAACCGTATTAAAAAAGAATTTGGTACAATCATACTAAAAAAAGTACAAATTTTCTTGAAAGTTGGGACAGTTTGCAAATCTTATCTTGCATCCCCGCTCAGTAGATAAAATAAACGTACATATTTCAAAATTAGTGCAGTGTGCAAAAGCACAATAAATTTTTATTTGCTCACATCATAAAAGTTTTGTATAAAAACTCTAAACTATGCTGACGAATTATTTAGTTAAGAGGTAGAATAAAAAAGTGAAAGTTCTAAGTAAAAATGAAAATTTTACTTTTCTGCAGCATTTTAAGCCTGATAATTCTGACAGCCTGTCAGGAAAACTTTTACAAGGATGGCCCTATTGTGTTCCCAGATGATGATATTTTCGCAAATAGAAAACTCAGTAAACCTTCTGGCAATGGAAATACTGATATTAGTGAAAATGTGCTAGTAAGCGTTCCTGTAGTATCGATTAATGAAAATCACGAAACAATTAATGAGAGCGACGATGAGCCAATGGAAGAGGAAGTGATTAACATAATTAATGACGATAGCGAAGCTGCTTTAACTGCAGCTGGTGAAGATAAAGGCGAGAATGTTTCCGAGAGCGATGATGAACCAATGGAAGAGGAAGAGGCTTACATACCTGATGACGAAAGTGGCGAGAATTACGATAGCGAAGATGGTGATAACGAAACAATAGAGAGTTTGACTGAAGTCGTAGCTACCACTACTACCAGTAGTCCTGTTTATCAACAAAACACGAAATATCCTCATAATCCATGCTTTATTGGTGGCAGATGTAATTTTAATTACCACCATCATCAGCATCCTCATGCTCACCAGCACCCTATACACAATCATGGTTATGGTTATCACCATCAGAACCCTGTTTACAATCATGAACATAATTATGATTCTGGCATTCGTTTGCACTTTGGACAAGTTTATCCACAGCAACGGCCTTTTGCATATAATTGGCAAAATAATTTCCCTCTCAGACCACTCTTTGGTAGCAATTACAGACGGGCATAGGATGAAGAAAGCGGTAGTCCAAGGATTTAAGCTGGCCGTGATCGCAATCAATCAAGTGTGTCGCGTAATAAATTCATGTACACAGTTTTTTAAATATATATAACAATAGCTAAGAACGTACGTGCTTCGCTACATCACATAATTTTTTGTTGGAATGCTGAATAAAACTTTGAAATATATTTTTTTTGAAATTATTTTTGTTTTTATATACTCGTTTGTATGTATTTTGTATATTTTATTCGAGCAAGTCTTAATAATTCCTGTGTTCCAAAAAATATTTTATATACAACTATACTGTCAGCGTCAAAAGAAAGTGTACTCCATGTTTTATTCTAAAAAAATGTTTATTTCGGCATTGAAATATTAAAGTTTTTCTAACTTTACATTTATTTGCAAAACATTGTACAATGCTCTTAAGATATTTAAAATAAAAATTAAAAAATTTCAACAACAACAAAAACAGTACAGTAAATGCATACTTGTAAGTCATCTCAGATACGTTAGCACAAATGTTGACACATGCTATGATGACTAAGTGGCACCATTCTCAAGGTTCGATAACTTACGACCGCTTTCACCATCTTCGATTAAAAAATAATCCTAACTTTAACCGAAGTCTGGCTTAATCGTATTACACAAAATATGATTAACTCTTAACTGACAGAATTTAACAGAAAAGTTGATGTTTAATTTTACTGAAAGAAATTTGCCGATTATCACTTTAATCGAAAAATAAAAACCAATATAATGGATAGAAATGTGAACCAACATTTTTATTTGTAATGTTTTTCATTTAAAAAAATCAATTTTTCTGATCGCGGAAAACACTTTATTAAAGTTTATTTATTTGACTGATAATATAACAACAACATTACTGATGAGGAATTCAGACAGAGATATAGATTATCAAAGTCTTTGAAACACGATTTATTAGCATCCTTGTTCAGGGCGATATAGAATCTACAACAACTAGCTAAGTTATTTTAAAAAAAATATTTGTAGTAATTATTAATTACTTGATTTTAGAAATAATCTCCATTCCAATTGGTGCTATTGTCCTTGACCACCGGTAGCTTCATGCTTGTTATTGGGAATTATTGTCACGTATCAATTGCAACTGTAAGCCGCTAGAGAAATATTTTCTCATTAAAAACTATTTCTCTAAATTATATATATGTACATCAGGGATGATAAAGTTGATACTTTGGTATTTTTTTTGATACTTTCTGATCTTCCGAAGTACCGTGGTACCCCAGTGACACATTTGATACTTTTTTGTACCATCTCAAATAAATACGTGATATGGTAACATTTTTTTTACTTCATCTTCTTTGCTGAGGTTTTCGTAACAGTTGATGAAATGTGTATGCTTTTTTACAATGACAATTGCAAACGTCTTCAGTTGAGAACGAATTGTTGCATTTATTGATCGGCTTGTTACAGGTACGAAGAAAAAAACCAACATATTTTTCATCTTCTTCTTTTTTACAATGACAACGGCAACCGGCTTAAGTTAACAACGAATTGTTGCATTTATTCATCAATATTCATTGAATAAATTCTTAAAATCTTAAAAACATGTAATATTGAGTATAATTTGAAAGACAGTGAAATATGTGCATAAAAAATGTATTATTAGAAAATTGATACTTTTTCGACCTGAAAAGTACTTTTTTAAAATTTTTTTAGTACCATTTCATCGGTCTCATTTATCATCCCTGATGTACATATGTATGTATCTACATATTGGTTGAAATAACAACAAAATAGCACATATTTTATAATTTATGTACCTATGTATGTATGTATTTGTTTGTTTTGTATGTAGTATGTATGTATGTATACTCTAAAACAAAATGATGTTGGTTAAACACGTCTGGATGAATTTCATTGGTGCTCAATCAAAGTAATCAGTAGACTTAAGCCACAAATCAAAAAAGCTAAACAAAACACAAACTCAATAGATGATTGCTTATATTTCCTTTCCTCTGGACACATCGAAACTGGATTCCTTCTTAAAACCCTATATTGTTATAAATTACCGAAGAAGCTACTCATTGTTTGGTAGCGAAATATCGAAAAAAATAATATAAAAATAAAAGGAGTTATTTGTTATCGTTAATTTTTATATAAAAAAGTGGATGTTTTACTCGGAAAAAGCAGATTAAATAATATTATTTTATTTTTAATCGTAAAAAATTTTAGTCCTTTTTTAATTTTTTGACAGCTGAAATAATTGATTGATTGTTGATGTGAACAATGTAAACGGGTGTTTCAGATCTTCAACATCTTCCATGCATTTTACGAAGATGTTGTCAGTGTAAAAAGCCTATTACAAAATTTTGCTTTGTTTCTTCTTAATAATATTATTTTTAATAGTTTTCAAATTTTCTTGACCTTTTTAATTTTAATGGTATACTAATTTTTAAAGCTTTAGGTCGTTTTTTGTCTAAAAATGCCAACCAACGGTGTGGCGATATATCGAAGAATTAAAATTAAAAATATTTTTATATAAAAAACGACCTAAAGCTTTAAAAATTATTATACCATTAATATTATTTTTATGTAAACCAACCGATAGTATTGCCACATTTTTATTAAATTCTTTTGTTAGTTAACCGAAGGATGATGAAACGGAAATGGGTACCCGTTGATTAAATATTTCCCGTTAGCCAAGCCAGCAATTAGTTAATTTGATAAATATGCGATTTTAAAATAAAGAGTTACAACATTTCTATGACGTCAGAGCATCATCAATAGAAATATGAATTTTCCTATGACTAAACAGGGTTAAGCAAAGAAAATAAAAATTTTGAGGTTTCATTGTTTAAAATAACAAAATAAGAGGTAGTTTTTAAGACGGTCTGATATCTGTAAATAAATGAGATAAAAAAGTTTATTCAGATAATGGTACTAAAAATCTATGATATGTGTGAACACGTATGTATCTAGTATGCATATATGTGTGTCAAGAATATTAGAATAAAGCTGGATTCACCCATTGTTTCGGAACAAAATTTTTGTCCGGACAAAATTATTTTTATATGAAGTTTGACGTTTCTCTTTTTCTCAGCGAAAGTTGAAGCGAAAAAGCACATAGTAACTTATATCCAGTAAAATAAAAATAAAGAAAAGCTCAATTGCTAGTAAAAAAAATAAACTGACTTTTATTAATTTTTTATAACATGTAATTTTCTTATTAAACAATAAAAAATAACTACGTTTGACATATAAAACACCAAATTTAATTCATCTGTCACTGTACTGCCACCTTGTAAATTTAATAAAACACATGTATTTCATACGGTAGCTTTGATTTTCCAGACAAATTGTTCGATATGAGTGAATCGAGTTGTAAAAATGTTTCAGAACAAAAAATTTTGTCCGGACAAAAATTTTGTTCGGAAACGATGGGTGAATCCAGCTTAAGACGAAATAAAATTTTATATGCATACATACATACATACTTACATCTATTTGCTTTCAAAGAAATTTTTTTCCAAATGAAATAAATTTTGTTCTCCTTGGTTTTTTGGGTGAATCCCATACAAATGTTCTGCTGAAATTGGTTGTCTGTCTTGTGGAAAAAGCATGAAAAATTTACTTTATTGAAGTAATTAACTTAAATAACCGTATTAAAAAAGAATTTGGTACAATCATACTAAAAAAAGTACAAATTTTCTTGAAAGTTGGGACAGTTTGCAAATCTTATCTTGCATCCCCGCTCAGTAGATAAAATAAACGTACATATTTCAAAATTAGTGCAGTGTGCAAAAGCACAATAAATTTTTATTTGCTCACATCATAAAAGTTTTGTATAAAAACTCTAAACTATGCTGACGAATTATTTAGTTAAGAGGTAGAATAAAAAAGTGAAAGTTCTAAGTAAAAATGAAAATTTTACTTTTCTGCAGCATTTTAAGCCTGATAATTCTGACAGCCTGTCAGGAAAACTTTTACAAGGATGGCCCTATTGTGTTCCCAGATGATGATATTTTCGCAAATAGAAAACTCAGTAAACCTTCTGGCAATGGAAATACTGATATTAGTGAAAATGTGCTAGTAAGCGTTCCTGTAGTATCGATTAATGAAAATCACGAAACAATTAATGAGAGCGACGATGAGCCAATGGAAGAGGAAGTGATTAACATAATTAATGACGATAGCGAAGCTGCTTTAACTGCAGCTGGTGAAGATAAAGGCGAGAATGTTTCCGAGAGCGATGATGAACCAATGGAAGAGGAAGAGGCTTACATACCTGATGACGAAAGTGGCGAGAATTACGATAGCGAAGATGCTTCAACTATACTGTCAGCGTCAAAAGAAAGTGTACACCATGTTTTATTCTAAAAAAATGTTTATTTCGGCATTGAAATATTAAAGTTTTTCTAACTTTACATTTATTTGCAAAACATTGTACAATGCTCTTAAGATATTTAAAATAAAAATTAAAAAATTTCAACAACAACAAAAACCCTTACAGTAAATGCATACTTGTAAGTCATCTCAGATACGTTAGCACAAATGTTGACACATGCTATGATGACTAAGTGGCACCATTCTCAAGGTTCGATAACTTACGACCGCTTTCACCATCTTCGATTAAAAAATAATCCTAACTTTAACCGAAGTCTGGCTTAATCGTATTACACAAAATATGATTAACTCTTAACTGACAGAATTTAACAGAAAAGTTGATGTTTAATTTTACTGAAAGAAATTTGCCGATTATCACTTTAATCGAAAAATAAAAACCAATATAATGGATAGAAATGTGAACCAACATTTTTATTTGTAATGTTTTTCATTTAAAAAAATCAATTTTTCTGATCGCGGAAAACACTTTATTAAAGTTTATTTATTTGACTGATAATATAACAACAACATTACTGATGAGGAATTCAGACAGAGATATAGATTATCAAAGTCTTTGAAACACGATTTATTAGCATCCTTGTTCAGGGCGATATAGAATCTACAACAACTAGCTAAGTTATTTTAAAAAAAATATTTGTAGTAATTATTAATTACTTGATTTTAGAAATAATCTCCATTCCAATTGGTGCTATTGTCCTTGACCACCGGTAGCTTCATGCTTGTTATTGGGAATTATTGTCACGTATCAATTGCAACTGTAAGCCGCTAGAGAAATATTTTCTCATTAAAAACTATTTCTCTAAATTATATATATGTACATCAGGGATGATAAAGTTGATACTTTGGTATTTTTTTTGATACTTTCTGATCTTCCGAAGTACCGTGGTACCCCAGTGACACATTTGATACTTTTTTGTACCATCTCAAATAAATACGTGATATGGTAACATTTTTTTTACTTCATCTTCTTTGCTGAGGTTTTCGTAACAGTTGATGAAATGTGTATGCTTTTTTACAATGACAATTGCAAACGTCTTCAGTTGAGAACGAATTGTTGCATTTATTGATCGGCTTGTTACAGGTACGAAGAAAAAAACCAACATATTTTTCATCTTCTTCTTTTTTACAATGACAACGGCAACCGGCTTAAGTTAACAACGAATTGTTGCATTTATTCATCAATATTCATTGAATAAATTCTTAAAATCTTAAAAACATGTAATATTGAGTATAATTTGAAAGACAGTGAAATATGTGCATAAAAAATGTATTATTAGAAAATTGATACTTTTTCGACCTGAAAAGTACTTTTTTAAAATTTTTTTAGTACCATTTCATCGGTCTCATTTATCATCCCTGATGTACATATGTATGTATCTACATATTGGTTGAAATAACAACAAAATAGCACATATTTTATAATTTATGTACCTATGTATGTATGTATTTGTTTGTTTTGTATGTAGTATGTATGTATGTATACTCTAAAACAAAATGATGTTGGTTAAACACGTCTGGATGAATTTCATTGGTGCTCAATCAAAGTAATCAGTAGACTTAAGCCACAAATCAAAAAAGCTAAACAAAACACAAACTCAATAGATGATTGCTTATATTTCCTTTCCTCTGGACACATCGAAACTGGATTCCTTCTTAAAACCCTATATTGTTATAAATTACCGAAGAAGCTACTCATTGTTTGGTAGCGAAATATCGAAAAAAATAATATAAAAATAAAAGGAGTTATTTGTTATCGTTAATTTTTATATAAAAAAGTGGATGTTTTACTCGGAAAAAGCAGATTAAATAATATTATTTTATTTTTAATCGTAAAAAATTTTAGTCCTTTTTTAATTTTTTGACAGCTGAAATAATTGATTGATTGTTGATGTGAACAATGTAAACGGGTGTTTCAGATCTTCAACATCTTCCATGCATTTTACGAAGATGTTGTCAGTGTAAAAAGCCTATTACAAAATTTTGCTTTGTTTCTTCTTAATAATATTATTTTTAATAGTTTTCAAATTTTCTTGACCTTTTTAATTTTAATGGTATACTAATTTTTAAAGCTTTAGGTCGTTTTTTGTCTAAAAATGCCAACCAACGGTGTGGCGATATATCGAAGAATTAAAATTAAAAATATTTTTATATAAAAAACGACCTAAAGCTTTAAAAATTATTATACCATTAATATTATTTTTATGTAAACCAACCGATAGTATTGCCACATTTTTATTAAATTCTTTTGTTAGTTAACCGAAGGATGATGAAACGGAAATGGGTACCCGTTGATTAAATATTTCCCGTTAGCCAAGCCAGCAATTAGTTAATTTGATAAATATGCGATTTTAAAATAAAGAGTTACAACATTTCTATGACGTCAGAGCATCATCAATAGAAATATGAATTTTCCTATGACTAAACAGGGTTAAGCAAAGAAAATAAAAATTTTGAGGTTTCATTGTTTAAAATAACAAAATAAGAGGTAGTTTTTAAGACGGTCTGATATCTGTAAATAAATGAGATAAAAAAGTTTATTCAGATAATGGTACTAAAAATCTATGATATGTGTGAACACGTATGTATCTAGTATGCATATATGTGTGTCAAGAATATTAGAATAAAGCTGGATTCACCCATTGTTTCGGAACAAAATTTTTGTCCGGACAAAATTATTTTTATATGAAGTTTGACGTTTCTCTTTTTCTCAGCGAAAGTTGAAGCGAAAAAGCACATAGTAACTTATATCCAGTAAAATAAAAATAAAGAAAAGCTCAATTGCTAGTAAAAAAAATAAACTGACTTTTATTAATTTTTTATAACATGTAATTTTCTTATTAAACAATAAAAAATAACTACGTTTGACATATAAAACACCAAATTTAATTCATCTGTCACTGTACTGCCACCTTGTAAATTTAATAAAACACATGTATTTCATACGGTAGCTTTGATTTTCCAGACAAATTGTTCGATATGAGTGAATCGAGTTGTAAAAATGTTTCAGAACAAAAAATTTTGTCCGGACAAAAATTTTGTTCGGAAACGATGGGTGAATCCAGCTTAAGACGAAATAAAATTTTATATGCATACATACATACATACTTACATCTATTTGCTTTCAAAGAAATTTTTTTCCAAATGAAATAAATTTTGTTCTCCTTGGTTTTTTGGGTGAATCCCATACAAATGTTCTGCTGAAATTGGTTGTCTGTCTTGTGGAAAAAGCATGAAAAATTTACTTTATTGAAGTAATTAACTTAAATAACCGTATTAAAAAAGAATTTGGTACAATCATACTAAAAAAAGTACAAATTTTCTTGAAAGTTGGGACAGTTTGCAAATCTTATCTTGCATCCCCGCTCAGTAGATAAAATAAACGTACATATTTCAAAATTAGTGCAGTGTGCAAAAGCACAATAAATTTTTATTTGCTCACATCATAAAAGTTTTGTATAAAAACTCTAAACTATGCTGACGAATTATTTAGTTAAGAGGTAGAATAAAAAAGTGAAAGTTCTAAGTAAAAATGAAAATTTTACTTTTCTGCAGCATTTTAAGCCTGATAATTCTGACAGCCTGTCAGGAAAACTTTTACAAGGATGGCCCTATTGTGTTCCCAGATGATGATATTTTCGCAAATAGAAAACTCAGTAAACCTTCTGGCAATGGAAATACTGATATTAGTGAAAATGTGCTAGTAAGCGTTCCTGTAGTATCGATTAATGAAAATCACGAAACAATTAATGAGAGCGACGATGAGCCAATGGAAGAGGAAGTGATTAACATAATTAATGACGATAGCGAAGCTGCTTTAACTGCAGCTGGTGAAGATAAAGGCGAGAATGTTTCCGAGAGCGATGATGAACCAATGGAAGAGGAAGAGGCTTACATACCTGATGACGAAAGTGGCGAGAATTACGATAGCGAAGATGCTTCAACTATACTGTCAGCGTCAAAAGAAAGTGTACACCATGTTTTATTCTAAAAAAATGTTTATTTCGGCATTGAAATATTAAAGTTTTTCTAACTTTACATTTATTTGCAAAACATTGTACAATGCTCTTAAGATATTTAAAATAAAAATTAAAAAATTTCAACAACAACAAAAACCCTTACAGTAAATGCATACTTGTAAGTCATCTCAGATACGTTAGCACAAATGTTGACACATGCTATGATGACTAAGTGGCACCATTCTCAAGGTTCGATAACTTACGACCGCTTTCACCATCTTCGATTAAAAAATAATCCTAACTTTAACCGAAGTCTGGCTTAATCGTATTACACAAAATATGATTAACTCTTAACTGACAGAATTTAACAGAAAAGTTGATGTTTAATTTTACTGAAAGAAATTTGCCGATTATCACTTTAATCGAAAAATAAAAACCAATATAATGGATAGAAATGTGAACCAACATTTTTATTTGTAATGTTTTTCATTTAAAAAAATCAATTTTTCTGATCGCGGAAAACACTTTATTAAAGTTTATTTATTTGACTGATAATATAACAACAACATTACTGATGAGGAATTCAGACAGAGATATAGATTATCAAAGTCTTTGAAACACGATTTATTAGCATCCTTGTTCAGGGCGATATAGAATCTACAACAACTAGCTAAGTTATTTTAAAAAAAATATTTGTAGTAATTATTAATTACTTGATTTTAGAAATAATCTCCATTCCAATTGGTGCTATTGTCCTTGACCACCGGTAGCTTCATGCTTGTTATTGGGAATTATTGTCACGTATCAATTGCAACTGTAAGCCGCTAGAGAAATATTTTCTCATTAAAAACTATTTCTCTAAATTATATATATGTACATCAGGGATGATAAAGTTGATACTTTGGTATTTTTTTTGATACTTTCTGATCTTCCGAAGTACCGTGGTACCCCAGTGACACATTTGATACTTTTTTGTACCATCTCAAATAAATACGTGATATGGTAACATTTTTTTTACTTCATCTTCTTTGCTGAGGTTTTCGTAACAGTTGATGAAATGTGTATGCTTTTTTACAATGACAATTGCAAACGTCTTCAGTTGAGAACGAATTGTTGCATTTATTGATCGGCTTGTTACAGGTACGAAGAAAAAAACCAACATATTTTTCATCTTCTTCTTTTTTACAATGACAACGGCAACCGGCTTAAGTTAACAACGAATTGTTGCATTTATTCATCAATATTCATTGAATAAATTCTTAAAATCTTAAAAACATGTAATATTGAGTATAATTTGAAAGACAGTGAAATATGTGCATAAAAAATGTATTATTAGAAAATTGATACTTTTTCGACCTGAAAAGTACTTTTTTAAAATTTTTTTAGTACCATTTCATCGGTCTCATTTATCATCCCTGATGTACATATGTATGTATCTACATATTGGTTGAAATAACAACAAAATAGCACATATTTTATAATTTATGTACCTATGTATGTATGTATGTATTTGTTTGTTTTGTATGTAGTATGTATGTATGTATACTCTAAAACAAAATGATGTTGGTTAAACACGTCTGGATGAATTTCATTGGTGCTCAATCAAAGTAATCAGTAGACTTAAGCCACAAATCAAAAAAGCTAAACAAAACACAAACTCAATAGATGATTGCTTATATTTCCTTTCCTCTGGACACATCGAAACTGGATTCCTTCTTAAAACCCTATATTGTTATAAATTACCGAAGAAGCTACTCATTGTTTGGTAGCGAAATATCGAAAAAAATAATATAAAAATAAAAGGAGTTATTTGTTATCGTTAATTTTTATATAAAAAAGTGGATGTTTTACTCCGAAAAAGCAGATTAAATAATATTATTTTATTTTTAATCGTAAAAAATTTTAGTCCTTTTTTAATTTTTTGACAGCTGAAATAATTGATTGATTGTTGATGTGAACAATGTAAACGGGTGTTTCAGATCTTCAACATCTTCCATGCATTTTACGAAGATGTTGTCAGTGTAAAAAGCCTATTACAAAATTTTGCTTTGTTTCTTCTTAATAATATTATTTTTAATAGTTTTCAAATTTTCTTGACCTTTTTAATTTTAATGGTATACTAATTTTTAAAGCTTTAGGTCGTTTTTTGTCTAAAAATGCCAACCAACGGTGTGGCGATATATCGAAGAATTAAAATTAAAAATATTTTTATATAAAAAACGACCTAAAGCTTTAAAAATTATTATACCATTAATATTATTTTTATGTAAACCAACCGATAGTATTGCCACATTTTTATTAAATTCTTTTGTTAGTTAACCGAAGGATGATGAAACGGAAATGGGTACCCGTTGATTAAATATTTCCCGTTAGCCAAGCCAGCAATTAGTTAATTTGATAAATATGCGATTTTAAAATAAAGAGTTACAACATTTCTATGACGTCAGAGCATCATCAATAGAAATATGAATTTTCCTATGACTAAACAGGGTTAAGCAAAGAAAATAAAAATTTTGAGGTTTCATTGTTTAAAATAACAAAATAAGAGGTAGTTTTTAAGACGGTCTGATATCTGTAAATAAATGAGATAAAAAAGTTTATTCAGATAATGGTACTAAAAATCTATGATATGTGTGAACACGTATGTATGTAGTATGCATATATGTGTGTCAAGAATATTAGAATAAAGCTGGATTCACCCATTGTTTCGGAACAAAATTTTTGTCCGGACAAAATTATTTTTATATGAAGTTTGACGTTTCTCTTTTTCTCAGCGAAAGTTGAAGCGAAAAAGCACATAGTAACTTATATCCAGTAAAATAAAAATAAAGAAAAGCTCAATTGCTAGTAAAAAAAAATAAACTGACTTTTATTAATTTTTTATAACATGTAATTTTCTTATTAAACAATAAAAAATAACTACGTTTGACATATAAAACACCAAATTTAATTCATCTGTCACTGTACTGCCACCTTGTAAATTTAATAAAACACATGTATTTCATACGGTAGCTTTGATTTTCCAGACAAATTGTTCGATATGAGTGAATCGAGTTGTAAAAATGTTTCAGAACAAAAAATTTTGTCCGGACAAAAATTTTGTTCGGAAACGATGGGTGAATCCAGCTTAAGACGAAATAAAATTTTATATGCATACATACATACATACTTACATCTATTTGCTTTCAAAGAAATTTTTTTCCAAATGAAATAAATTTTGTTCTCCTTGGTTTTTTGGGTGAATCCCATACAAATGTTCTGCTGAAATTGGTTGTCTGTCTTGTGGAAAAAGCATGAAAAATTTACTTTATTGAAGTAATTAACTTAATTAACCGTATTAAAAAAGAATTTGGTACAATCATACTAAAAAAAGTACAAATTTTCTTGAAAGTTGGGACAGTTTGCAAATCTTATCTTGCATCCCCGCTCAGTAGATAAAATAAACGTACATATTTCAAAATTAGTGCAGTGTGCAAAAGCACAATAAATTTTTATTTGCTCACATCATAAAAGTTTTGTATAAAAACTCTAAACTATGCTGACGAATTATTTAGTTAAGAGGTAGAATAAAAAAGTGAAAGTTCTAAGTAAAAATGAAAATTTTACTTTTCTGCAGCATTTTAAGCCTGATAATTCTGACAGCCTGTCAGGAAAACTTTTACAAGGATGGCCCTATTGTGTTCCCAGATGATGATATTTTCGCAAATAGAAAACTCAGTAAACCTTCTGGCAATGGAAATACTGATATTAGTGAAAATGTGCTAGTAAGCGTTCCTGTAGTATCGATTAATGAAAATCACGAAACAATTAATGAGAGCGACGATGAGCCAATGGAAGAGGAAGTGATTAACATAATTAATGACGATAGCGAAGCTGCTTTAACTGCAGCTGGTGAAGATAAAGGCGAGAATGTTTCCGAGAGCGATGATGAACCAATGGAAGAGGAAGAGGCTTACATACCTGATGACGAAAGTGGCGAGAATTACGATAGCGAAGATGCTTCAAATCAAGTTAGTGAAGATATGGGAGAGAGTATTTCTGACAACGACGATGAACCAATTGAAAAGGAAGAGGATCACATAACTGATGACGAAATTGGCGAGAATGACGATAGCGAAGCTGCTTTAACTGCAGCTGGTGAAGATAAAGGCGAGAATGTTTCCGAGAGCGATGATGAACCAATGGAAGAGGAAGAGGCTTACATACCTGATGAGGAAATTGGCGAGAATTACGATAGCGAAGATGCTTCAACTATAGATATTAAAGATATTATTGAAATTGTAGATTTTGACACAACAGACAGAGTGACTGAAGGAATAACTTCCACTACTACCATTAATCATGTTCATCAAAAACCCACCAATTATCCTTATTATCCATTATTTGTAGGTGTCTTTCGCCATTATCACCATCCTTATTCTCACCAGTACCCTGTAGATAATGTTTATAATCAAGGACAACCGGTTATGGTTACCCACAATCATGGTCCTGGCTATCCAACCCAATATGGTCTTAATTATGGACAAATTTATCAGAGGCAGCGCCCTTTTGGATTAAATTTGGGATAAAATTTCCCTTTAAGACCACTCTTTGGTAACTATTACGGATAAGCTTAAGATGAAGAAAGCGGCAGTTAAAGGAATTAATCTGGATGTGATCGCACTTTTGTTAAATAAACAGTTCATATTTAAAACATATAATATTTTATTCGAGCAAGTACTTAAGAATTAACGTTATCAAAAAACAAATAAATTAATTTTTATATAATAAATAAGGTAAAACTGTCCCTTCAACGATTACAGCGTTACAAAAACAACAGGCATTTTGTTTGCAGCAGATATTTTTATTTTTTTTTTTTATTTTTAAAGTAATCACATAAAATTTTATACGGTACCGCCGAGTGGTAATAATTTTTATTCAGTCTCGTTCTCTACTGCATTCAATTTTACATTTGTGAAACAAATTGAGTGTCATCAGCTGGCAGGACAGTTTTACCTGTTTTTTTTACTTATATATACAGTTAACAATTGTGTCACATATAAAATCCGTATTAATTAATATATATTTTATTTATATATGTTCACATAACCAAAGAATACAAATAATTTACTAGGAATGTTCATTATGTACAAGCAAAATTTCTTTGCAGGTGGTCAAATAATTCTTATATACATACATATGTAAGTATGTACATCATCAAAATGTGTAAGCAAACCAAAATAAGAAATAAAGCAAGCAAAAATGTTTTAACTAACATTAACATTAACAGTACTGTAACAACAACAGTGATTACATTGAGTAATTTACACACAATTAAAAATATGTTTTAACATCGATGGATGTGTTTGACTGATCGTCAAAAGTTACACTAAAAAAACATAAAAATGCACTGTATCGCAGCGGCGAACTTTGCATACCACACAGTGTTACCAAAATATATATTCAAAATTACACCTCGTAGGAGCCAAAATTACCCAATTTCAATGGAATTATACCCAATATTAAAATTAATATTTAACACATTTCAAAAATCGTGTTTAAGGTCTACTTATGATTTGGTATCAACCCCAATGAAATGCAATATATGTATATACCAGCTGAACACACAACAAACAATACGTTTTTGATAACTATTTTATTTCATAAAAGTCTGTTACAAGCAGCAAATAAACACATTAAAAGTAATTCAATATTTGTTATACTATACAGAAATTAAAGAGAAATATACAATAAATGTACAGTAGAATCTTAAAAAAAGTTAACCAAAAGTCCCAAGCGGTATTTACTTTTTCGAACTTTTAACTTTTCTAAGCGCGTTTTTTTAGCCGAAAAACGGAATAAATAAAGTATGTAATATGTAAACAATTCTTTTTAGATAGAAAATGCTATATTTTTATTAAAAGACTTAAATAGTTTTTATTATTACAAAAGAAACTTAGGTTTATTTTGTACTGGGTGTTCAATTTCACAGTCACGCTCAGTTTTTTCGTGCGCATAAATATATTAGTTTATAGTGGTTTAAAGAAGCAGCCAAGGCTTGTTTGTTTCATTTCAGTAATAGCTCTTGATCATTTGCGTGCGCATATTTTTTTTTTTTTTTTTTTTTAATTAGGACCAGCACTCAGGGGATGACCCCTACGTATGCAGTGCATTGTGCTGGAACTCAGAGAGAGGGATAGAGTAGAGAAGTTAGATGTTGAAAATGTAGAAGGCTTAACTCTTTTACAACTCTGCTTTGCGCGTTATGTTAATTTTTATAGCAGTATTGAGGCGCCTCCGGTGTTAAGTAGACGCATTAATTTTGTTAAGCTGTATTGGCAGGCATTTTATTAATGGTTTTACTTCGCCGATGTTTCTGCTAACCGACGAAGGAGGGCGTTGTTGTGTACATTACCTTGGAACATCATCAATCGCTGTCGGAACAGTTTTTTAGTGACCAGTGCTATGCCTTCGTCACTTAAATAGTCCAACAACAATTAATACAATGTCTCACTAATGTACATTACTGAAATTAATGATGTTGATTGACTTGCTCTGGCCAGGGTTTGAACCCAGGCCCCACGTCATTGTATACCGTAATACCGTTGCTGCAATTTTATTTACTACAGAAAGTATACAGAAAAACGGCAATAATAATTTTGAACAATAGTAACAAAAAAAGTTAGCTCGAGTAAAATTTAAACAAGCGGATAAGTTAACAGTTTTTCATAATCAAACCGAAAAGTTGCCTTTTTAGAGCGTGTAAATTTTTTTAAGATGATGCAAATCATGTGGCAGACCTAATTAAGGGTGGTGTTGGCTGAAGTGGTTAGCGCGTTGACTACTAAGCAAATAATGACTTGGGGCCTGAGTTTAAACCCTGGCCCAGAGCAAGTCAATCAACATCATTAATTTCTCGAATGTACATTAGTGAGACATTGTATTAATTGTTGTCGGTCTATTTAAGTGATGAAGGAAGAGCACTGGTCACTAAAAAACTGTTCCGACAGCGATTGATGCTATCCAAGCTAATGTACACAATATCGCCCTCCTTCGTCGGTTAGCAGAAACATCGGCGAAGTAAAACAATTAATAAAATGCCTGCTAATATAGCTTAACAAAGTTAATGCGTCTACTTAACACCGGAGTTAAGCCTTCTAAATTTTCAACATCTAACTTCTCTACCGTATCCCTCTCCCTGAGTTCCGGCACAATGCAATGCATACGAAGGGGTCATCCCCTGAGTGCTGGTCCTAATTAAAAAAAAAAAAATCGAATTCCCGTATTCGTAACTTCACTACTGCGCAATTTTCAAGTTTAGCTACTTGACATCATTGTGTAAAAAACTTAAAACTTTTGAATGTTTAAATATACTAGAATGTGCGCCCATTGGCCAAAATTTTACTAGATACTAAGTTGATCGGGGTTTAAAAAACTATATTGAGCATATCTATATGTTTCATCTATATCGGTGGACCATATTATACTTAGAAGTGTACGACAAAAAATAGTGTGGCCTAGTTACGCGAAAATATATGTATTCTCTAAATATCTACTGAATTCGAACCATCATGGAGTTGACGGTGTTTTCAATAACAATAAAATACTTACAAAACTATCGATGCATTGACAATAAAAATTTTACGGAAACCGATATATAGGCAAAACTCAAGTGTAGCCAATAGATCGGGTAGATAATTTTTTTGGTTTAGAGATTTTTATCGTTCAAGTGCTTTTGTTTTCGTTTTAACGTTTAATCGATTTTTCAACTCAACGACCCTTTTCTGGTTTGGATGTTTATTTTTCCCTCTATTGATTACCAGTTCATCACTTTTCCGTTTTTCACACTTTTTCGGTTTTGATGATTTTACACATCATGTGGTTGTTTCATGTTTTTAACGCTGTTTGCGAACACCTTTCCACCATACAAAAATGTTCCAAATGTTAACGATTTGATTCAAAAATAAATTATTAAAAATTTTAATGAATTTAATTAAATATTTAAGAAAATTTTCAAAGTATATTTTAAAAATTTATTTTTTAGATAACAAACTTTTAAATAACATTACAAATAAGTTTTGCATTAAAACGCACTTGGTAATTCTCATTTCCTATAGAACATAGAACCTTAGTATCTAACTGGGCGTTGGGGAAATTTGGGTCCATAAAAACCAGGAGGTTTACCTGCATAAATTTGCTGAATATGTGCAGTTTTGCCAAACCCAATCTTATTTTCAACACTTTCATCCTCAAATTCTTCTTCGCTTTTATTTTCATCGTGACCATATTTGATAATAATCATTCCGTCTTCGCCATTCTTGCCATGCTCCACTGTTATTTCGGTGGTTTCATCAACTACTTGCTCGAATACGTCCTCATCACTGTCATCATAGGTTACTTCGGTTACTTCCATGTCATCTAAGAAATATGAATTCGTTTTCTGGCAAACTGACAAATAAATCAGACTTAGCAGACAGGAGTATAATAAGACTTTCATATTAACTTAAAATGCTTAAAATATTGAATTTAAAATCTAAATGAACAATCTCCAAGCTTATTTATTTGATTTTTTTTGTTATTATTTTATTATATTATATTGCATTTAAATGGTTCTACAGATATTAATTTTTTTTTTTTTTTTTGTTAAATATATGTTTGATAAATTTAACCCTTTAAGGGTTGTTGTGTTGTTCAATGGTGCCAATTATTCGCCATGTCAATTCAGGGATCTCTGGAAAACGCAGATACTTGTGGGTTCTCGTATTAAAAAACCACCATGCACAAAGATTTCAACGGATCTCTTCACTTATCACGATGATAGGTGCGGATCTTCACAGTGGTTAATTTTTTTTGCTTTAAAACCGATTTCGCCGGATTTCTTTTCGTTTCATGTTTTTCAGATAAAGGTATCGTGTTGGAAAATCAACTAACCCATGTTCTGCATTTTGCTTTTTTCGTTTCTTATATACATAAATAGGCAGACATCATATTGTTAAATAACTTTTAAGATAATGTGTGCAGTTTCAAGGTTTTTTTTATGATAAAAGTTCCTCGAAAAGAACTTGGTTACTTTTATAGAAGACTAGTTAAGACCAACTTTCATATACGGGTTTGCAATATGTTTTACTATTTCGCCTATTGCATTTACAGAGATGAACCCAAAATCATTAATAAATAAAAAACACTATACTAAATCTAGATTGTAAATTTCTTTTATAGAGTTCGATTCTATAACCAATATGGTGCTATGAATCCTGTTACAGGGCACTGCCTCGGCATCGAATGTGAGAAAAAAGTCAAAGGCGACAAAATAAAGTTCCTCGTAGAGTTTCAGTAGGCCCCTGATATTTCGGAAATCAACGAGTTTATAAAGATTTATATATTCCCTTAGTGAAGACTATGTTTTCGCAACAACCAAACATAATTGTGCTCAATATTCTAAATTATAGAGACCACACTCGACTGAGAAGGAGGGATACTTATTCTCTCAGCCACACACGAGAGACGTAAAGCAACAACGATCAAGCGCTGAAACAAAAAAAATAATTACCATTAGCTAAACATATAATTAAAATTTTTAGATTTAAGATTTAAATACTTATGTTAGATCAATTTATAATTGAAGATTCAATAATTAACAAACATACACCAAAAAAAAATATATATATCGAAAACATTTCCAATTGGTGTCTATTGATGCGATATGAGGGCCAAAATTCATAAATACATCAGAAACACATGAACATTTTCACATATAAGTGAATTTTATAATGAACAAAGTGTTTTCACCGGGATTAACTCCTACTATGTATCTGTCTCCTATCGGCTTTTGTTATAATACTAAAATAAGAACTTGGCAATATGGTACTCATAGAGTCTAGTATCTCGTTCGGAAATAGTATTTTTTATAGTTTAAACCTATCTAATGCTTAAATGCTAGCGAATGCTTGATATCTTAGAAATCATGATCAATTTCGAGAGCCACATATAGCCATATACATATATATATACATATATATACATATAGCCACATATAGTATACCATTCCTAACCCGATTTTATATTTAAATCATAGCAGGCCACGTCAGCACCAGGGAGCCGAGCTTTAATCGGATTCTTATATGTATACAAGCGAATGAAAATTAAATTACTCACTAAAATGTAAAAAATAAACATCAATTTCACTCAGCTTTGTAATAGCTTTTGCACAAGCAGGTTTATGTCGCATTGCTTTTTGATATTTTTATTAGATACACAGCGAATATTTTCACCAACGCACAATTACTCGATTATGTATATTCAAGCTTATAACTTGTAAGCAGATTTTTAATAAAAATAAAGTAATAATGAGGATGATTGTAGGAACGCATTTTTCTTTTGTTCAATGATTTTTTTTTAATTTCTGCGACTATACGAATCATTAAACGTTGAAAGTTTTTTACGTTTTGACTTTTTTATGCTGCTTATATTCAAATATGTACTTGGCTGATGTAATTTATTGAATTCCAAATTTATTCATTCATCTTAAGATATACACAAAACAAACAGAAACAAATTCAATGTCGTTATTCTGTTATATCCAGGCATTTCGTTCAGTATATTAGAACTAATACATACTCATAAAAACTACTCTCCTGTTTTAAATACTCGATGCGTCAAACCATCAACAACATCATGATATGTATGTACTCGTACAATGTGCATGTATATTTATTTCACTTCTTACCTGGTCAACTGTGAGAACCAACAGATCTTGCAAAAAAAAAAAGTACTCTCAAAATTTATTTGTGGTCCTCAATGAGTTAAAAGGCAAATGTTTTATATAAGATACCAATTCATACATAGTAAGGGGCTGTGCACATATTACGTAACGCTGTTTTCAGAGATTTCATACCCCCCCCCCCCCTCCCCACCCCCACCCCACGCGGTAACGCTTTTTACTAATTTTTCAGTACAAAATTTTCAAAATCCGTAACAAATCTTTAACTCCCCCACCCACCCTGGAGCGTTACATAATATGTGCACAGCCCCTAAGACAAAAATTAATATTTATTTTGAAACACTTGTTTCTGTAGAATTTAGTATCAGCATTAACAAATAAAATAACAAGAAAAGTCATACCATAAAATTATCGATTAAAAATGTTTCACACACATACATAAGTTTTAGCTTGAAAGTAATATTAGTTATTTTCCAATTTCAACAGCAATTTCTCGTGTGATGCCGTGTACTTTTAAATAGCGGTAAATAGCCTTATTCATAAAAGATTATTAAAGTTAATGCTGCTTTAATGAACGAATTTTTTATGTCGAACCCGGTTTTATTGCGTAATTTAACTTTAACAATAAAACTGTTAATATGTGACCTGGTCTATGAAAAGGGACCTTACGTGCGAAAATTAGTTTTCGAGAAAACAGTTACTGAAGTGAAACAACTCGTTTCGTCAGTTTCTCGTTAGTTACTTTTTGTTAACTTGTTACTCGGGGGTTTTTTGGATCGCTGATTACGAATTCGGTGTCAGATTTTCAAAATTAATGAAAATGGGACTTATATGTATAAAACAAAAAAGTTTATTATAATATGCCAGAGAAACGTAAATAACAGTATTTTTCGTATTAGTACTCTTCTTTCTCTTCACTTTTAGTAAACTTTTAAACAAATTATGATTTTTCGGATTTCACCACGTGAAAGAGCGTCCCAAACTCTATCCGAATCGACAAGAAAGTGAAAAATGATTTTTTGACACGTAAGGTCCCTTTTCATAGCTGGTCCAGATGCCGCCATAACTTCCCATATTATATTATATTATATTATGTTTTATTATACCTACTGTGAAACATGGTGGAGGCAGTGTTATGGTGTGGGGAGCTATGGCGGCATCTGGAGTTGGTCGATTGGTTTTTGTTGAAGGCGTTATGGCCAAATATCACTATAAGACAATATTGGAACAAAATCTGAAGCCATCTGTCGAAAGCTTGGGCCTGGGAAAGCAATGGATTTTCCAACAAGACAACGATCCCAAACATACTGCGCATATTGTTCGAGACTGGCTTCTTTATTATGTAGCAAGATAGCTCAATACACCTCCCCAGTCACCAGACCTCAATCCAATTGAGCATATTTGGGACGTTTTGGAAAAATCTGCACGCAAATATGATATCAGAAGTCGTGAAACCCTGAAAACTACCCAAACTCGGGCGTGGTCGGAAATTGCGCCCAGTATTACGGAGAATTTATTGATGTCTATGCCACGCCGTCTACAGGCGATTATTGAAGCTCCAGCTGGTCCTACAAAATATTAAAAATATATTTTTTCTTTTATTTATTTAAAAGAAATTAAATATTTTACTCCATTTTTAAGACTGTATGTAGACTTTTTTCTCATGATTGTTTTATTGTTTTTGTTATTTCTGTAATTGTTATGCTTTTGAATTAGCTTTTTGTTTTGTGAATAAACTTTGTTTTTGGTACTTTAAATATTAATGCAAACGCTTTATTAATTTGCCTTACGAATATCTAAAAAAACACAAAATAAGGGGGTGTATGTAGAGTTCTTCCGTAACTGTATATAGAAAATTCAAAATTAATATTTAATTTTTGAGATACTCCATTTTTCTCATTATATAAGGATTTAAAAATATTTATTTTTTGATTTCAAAACTATACATTAAGATATAAATCTATCGAAATTATCATGAAATAGAATTTTTCGGTTCAATTTTACTCCTCGAAAATTTTATCGAGCTTTCGAACATGCTTAAAAATCTTGAAATTGTTTATACACATAAATATTTCATGATATAACAATGCTGGTTTTTTCTCATAAAATTTATTTTTTACTAATATTCGAAAATGAACTCAAGTTTTCGATCATAAAAAAAAAACTGAAAATATTTACAATATCTTGAATTGAACTTAAAACATGTTCGAAATTTCAAATATGCATATTTTGACTCTGTATATTTCGATATTTTTTCCTTCAAACAGTAATTTTTTTATCCATTGTTCCCACGAATAAATGATATGCTATATTCGAAAAGTTTTAAAGACTAGCAACCGGTTCGAGCTCAGGAATTTTACAGTGAGGTTAAATTTTCATCATTTTGAGTTTTCGGTCCTTATTGGACTTAAAAATTTGGAAATCTTTGCTTGATACTGAAAGTTTTATTAAATTAAGACCTTAAAATTCACAATCCAATTAAAACGGAAAGGTTTTCGAAATTTCGAATATTTATGTTCTACTATTTTATAGCTCCATCTTTTCACCTACATATATAAATTATACCTATTGAAGATAACAAATATTCAAAATAACTTAGTTTTTAATAATATCAGAATATGAATATTTGTTCTGAAATTGATTTTGTTTGCGAAATTCACAACTTAATTCGATTTTCGATCGTACTAAAATGTCTATACATATTATGGTATTTTTATCTGATCCATTCTATTACGCACTAGAAAATTTAATATTTTTTTTCGAAATTTCGAGCATATTGCAAATATTTATTTTGGGTCTTCATTTTAATATTAAATATCTTAATATAATTAAGAATTTTATGATTTCGCAACAAAACTAAATACTTTGCCTATTTCGAACTAAAAAGATTATTTTTTTACTTTTTCTCGAATATCACTATACGAGTATGTATGTACAAATATTTTTACAAATAATGCTGAAATATTATGCATTTTTTTTTATAAGAAAACTCGAAAACGTAAAACTTTATGTCTATCAACTTAGACTTTTACAGATTGTACCATTCTAATGTATGTTAAAAATTTCGTATATGAATGGCACTTAATATTTTATTTAGATGCCATCTAAAATTACTTGTCAATTAGACTTCGAGCTTAATTCGAAAAATTTCAAAGTTTGTATGAATAAAAAATCTATCATATATTGCAACATATTTTTATTTTATAAATCGAAAGCATTATTTTAGTTCTAAGCGTTCTATTTTAAAATTGTGGCCAATCGCAAACTTGTAGTTTAACATTAAATAATAGACCGGCTGGACAGGGCATTTTAATTTCACACTCACATTGGCATACAATATAACCGTTGCTAGAATCATCTGCGAATAGAGCACCCTCACGTTGGCCAGCACATTTTCCGGGACTAGCACATTTTATAGCCGAACAAGCAGTAATTAAAGAAGCTGGTTTTTCGTCACTCTTTCCTATTCGTTGCATTCTGTTTGGGTCAGAATGTTTGAGAGAACATGGTGTTGTTAACGTAGTTGTCGAACAAGGTGTTGGTAACGGAGTTGTCGAACAACGAGTTGATGCTGTTGACGTAGTTGGCTCAGAAGGGTTTGCAGAACAAGGTGTTGTTGGCGGACTTGGCGAAGAAGGTTTTGTTGAACAAGGAGTTGATGCTGTTGGCCGACGAGGCGAAGAAGGTTTTGTCGAACAAGGTGTTGTTGGCGGACTTGGAGAAGATGGTTTTGTCGAACAAGGAGTTGTTGTTGTTGGCGGACTTGGCGAAGAAGGTTTTGTTGAACAAGGTGTTGATGCTGTTGGTGGAGATGGTGAAGACGGTTTTGTAGAACAAGGTGTTGTTGGCGGACTTGGCGAAGAAGGTTTTGTTGAACAAGGAGTTGATGCTGTTGGTGGAGATGGTGAAGACGGTTTTGTAGAACAAGGTGTTGATGCTGTTGGCGTGGTTGGCTTAGAAGGGTTTGTGGAACAAGGTGTTGTTGAGGGACTTGGCGAAGACGGTTTTGTCGAACAAGGAGTTGATGCTGTTGGCGTGGTTGGCTCAGAAGGGTTTGTGGAACAAGGTGTTGTTGGTGGACTTGGCGAAGACGGTTTTGTCGAACAAGGAGTTGATGCTGTTGGCGTGGTTGGCTCAGAAGGGTTTGTGGAACAAGGTGTTGTTGGTGGACTTGGCGAATATGCTTTTGTCATACAAGGAGTTGATGCTGTTGGCGTGGTTGGCTCAGAAGCGTTTGTGGAAAAAGGTGTTGTTGACGGACTTGGCGAAGAAGGTTTTGTCATACAAAGAGTTGATGCTGTTGGCGTGGTTGGCTTAGAAGGGTTTGTGGAACAAGGTGTTGTTGGTGGACTTGGCGAAGATGGTTTTGTAGAACATGGAGTTGGTGCTGTTGGCGTGGTTGGCTCAGAAGGGTTTGTGAAACAAGGTGTTGTTGGCGGACTTGGCGAAGATGGTTTTGTCGAACAAGGAGTTGATGCTGTTGGCGTGGTTGGCTCAGAAGGGTTTGTGGAAAAAGGTGTTGTTGACGGACTTGGCGAAGAGGGTTTTGTCGAACAAGGAGTTGATGCTGTTGGCGTGGTTGGCTCAGAAGGGTTTGTGGAACAAGGTGTTGTTGGTGGACTTGACGAAGATGGTTTTGTAGAACATGGAGTTGGTGCTGTTGGCGGAGATGGTGAGGAGAGTTTTGTAGAACAAGGTGTTGATGTTGTTGGGGTACTTGGCTCAGATGGTTTTGTGAAAAAAAGAGTTGATGCTGTTAGCGGTGTTGGTTCAGACGGCTTCTCAGGGCAAGGTGTTGTCGCAATTGGTTTTGATGGTTCTGAAGCACATGGTGTCGATATCGGGCCAGTAGTTGGTTCCGTTACACACGGTGTTCGCTGTTTAGGCATAGACATGGGCTTACTTTCTCGATTTTGATAACTTAAATATCTTATCAATTTTGATGCATGATTTTCATTCGAAAGTAATCTAGTGCACTTTGTACGACAAACATTACAATCAATTTTATTAGCATTATCAAGAGCCACTAACTGTAATTCGTAACTGAAGTCACAACCAGCACGAAACTTAAAATCACAAATGGACTCATACCGATTAAAGTGTAAACCAAATGGACAATATCTTATAGCGACTGTTTCACCACGATAACATTGAATAAATCGCGTACAATCGGTTGGATGCGCTAAACGTGCACCATCCTTTTGACCCTCACATACATCCAAACATTGCACAATGGTCCTCAGACTGCAGCCAAACAGTATGATGTAATAAAAAACTGGAATTTAAATAAATAGTAGAATTTCGTTTCGAGTATCCTAGACATTTTTGTGCACTCTGATTTAATACCTTTCAACATAATTTCTGTAAGAAAAATATCTTTTGTAAACTAGACTAATGCGATATTGAACTAAGTATTTCGTGGAGGGTATTTGTCTTTTTATACCTACTTTTTTTAATTATAAAATACAATTTAAAAGTATTTACATTACAATACTTTAAAGATATTCATGTTTAACAACATATTTTACAAAAGCTTTACAGTAATTGAAAAGTTTTGTGTTGCAAATTGTTATGAGTTGGGTTTGAAAGGTTAGAAATCTAGTTAAGATTGTCAGTTTGTTACAACTGTCGTCCGTAAAATGTTTTAAAAAAAAAATTCAGGTCTGGGGAAAAGTAGGAAGTTTCAGATGTTGGCAAAATAAGGAAAAATAAATTTGTGCACTATTTTTTTACCTTTTCTTTATATTTATTTGATTGTTTTATTAAGCAGGAAAATTTTTTTGTTTCTTTTTTTTCCTGAGGAAGCTAACAAATTTTAGCGAAATATCGATAAAATAAATATAAATACTTACATACATACATATCGATGGCTTAATATAGAAAGGTCGTATCTCGTTTTTTTTTCTAAATCAGTTTTTTTATATGTTCTGGTAGACAAAACTCAAATACAGCTCCCTTAAAAAATTCAGTTTCCTATGTTCACGAATAACAGATTTACAGTAAATAAATAAAGCCCAAACTAACTAACTAACTTAAGATTTTATTGAGTTTTTTCCTTCTCCTGTAAAATAGCTAAAAGTTGAGATACGACCTTTCTATATTAAGCAATCGATATATTAAAACAAAATGACGTAGTGCTTAATAAACAATTCAAATAAATAAGCTGATGAAATTTTATAAAAAATTGAGATTAAAAGCTGTTTTATTTCACTAAAATTTAAATTATATTTTAAGTTGTTTTTTATACCAGATAATGATGTCTGACGTCAAATATTGTTTTTAATAGAACATTTAAATAAATATTTGCAACACACATAACAGTATTTGTACATGTGTATATGTATGTATGTACATGCTATCTTTGTTTAATGTATTAAAGTTTTCCACTTGTGATAATAATTTGAAAAAAAATTTACCAGATAAAATGAAGTTATCTTAAAATAGTATACAAAAAATAAATATTGTAGTTTAACTTAAAAGGTTTAGAGTATATATTAGATGGTATCTAGATCAAATTATTATTATTATTTTATTTAATTCAAAAATCAATTCTTAGACTAAATCTAATTAAAAAAGCATCAGTTGCAAAGGCCATATGTAAAATAAAATATAAAATACATTCGATATTATTGATATTTGTACTGTGAAGAAAGGAAATTTTATTTTTTTATATTATTATTAGTCTGGTTGTCTCAATGAAGTTGTATATTTTGTTGATGTTAGCACAGGAAGTTTCCTTTAAGACATCAAATCCGGGTATGATACCAACTAATTGGTATGATACCAAATATTGAGGAAAGTGGACATTCCAAAAGAATGTGTTGGATGGTTAGCAGGCAGTTGCATCTGTTACATCTGGGACGTGGAGTCGATTTACTTAATAACCAATTGTGTGAAAAAAAAGCATGTCCCAGACGTAATCTGCAGAATATTCTTATTTTGTTTTTCGAAACATTTGTTGGGTAGATAGTTGGATTGTTATGAGAATTTATGGTACCATAGTGGTAATGGGATTAACGATTTTCTTTAAATTTGAGTGCGAAGTAGCTTGCTATATGACGACGGATGTCTATTTTTTCTAATGTGCGATCCATTACAATAGGAGCGTAGGAGGCATATTTGGCAGCAATGTCAGCGACTTCATTTCCGGTAATTCCACTGTGACTAGGAATCCAGATCAGTTTTATTTTATTCTCTTTGCCGCTCAGAGCATTTCTTATTTTATTAATTGTATTCCATTTGTTATTGAATGGGTTACTTGGCGCTTTTAGAACTGATAAACTGTCAGTGAAGATGGCCGTTTTGATATGGGTTTTCAATGCTAAACAAAGAGCCTGATATATAGCACAAGATTCTGCTTTGAAAACTGGACCGTGTTCGTATAGTACTCCCTGGTATGCGTCCTTCTGCTTTAGTGCCATCCGTGTATATGAAAGACCATCCGTTTTCTTTGAGTTCTGTTTTAGTTCTGCTATCATGATGACGAAAACCGATCTTGAGGTGTTGTTTTTATTGTATTTGGCGAGCGACATGTTTAAAGTGGACATGTTAAGTTTCCATGGAGCCTTATTTATGTCCTTTTTGGAAGTGATCAGTGGTATATTGAGCTCGTTTATGAATGCCAATGACGTGGCTATTGCAGACTTAACACGTTTATTGCGTTTGGCAATTAAGGTAGACCGAATGTCTGTGTGTATAATAGAATTGTTACTGTTGAGCAGTTTTGGCAGATTTCTAGCTCTAGACTGCAAGATTCTGTCATCTATGAATGGCAAAAAAGCTTCTCTGAGTATATTTTCTATAGGTGTTGTTCTGAAAGCGTAGAAACAAGCTCTTGCGGCCTGGTTATATATGGGTTTGATACTGTTTATGTTGGTCTTACTACTGTTGCCATAAATAAATAAGCCATAGTCAATTTTGCTTAATACCAAGGTTTTTGTAAGGTAAGTCTAAGTGTTAATATGAACAAAGCTCTTATATGCCAAG
Source organism: Lypha dubia (assembly GCA_947311025.1). Taxonomy (NCBI): domain Eukaryota; kingdom Metazoa; phylum Arthropoda; class Insecta; order Diptera; family Tachinidae; genus Lypha; species Lypha dubia. The sequence goes on from OX371263.1 coordinate 4,678,591, forward strand.
TAACATATAATGTTAGTTCTGGGAATTAGGGAATTTTTGAGTTGCATTAGATGGTCTTTCCAGGTGTAGTTTTGTGAGAATGTTAATCCGAGGATTTTCAGTTTTTTAACATTTTCTATCCGATTGTCATTGATTTGAATGGTGTGAAGATAAGAGTCACAGTGGTGCTTCCTGCAGATGTGAAATTTCCTGGTTTTTTTGGAAGATATTTTAGCCCCCGAATATTCCGTCCAATTGTTGATGTCCTACAGAACCTTTTCTAGAATTTCTGTAGTCTCATTATTGTTGTTTCTTTTACATAGAATGTACAAATCGTCGGCAAACGGGTTACAATTTTGCTTATCTCATTGAATTCAATTTGGAATAGTAATACCGAAAGGGGTGAACCTAGTGTGATGCCGTTTTGAAGGTCGAATACCTTTGAGATCCTTCCATTTATTCTGACTCTGAATTGTCTATTTGATAAGAACGATTTTACAAAATTGAATATTTTTGGACCAACTTTCCAGGATTTTAAAATGCTTAAAATGACACGGGGACCAATTCTGTCAAAAGCTTTCTCGAAATCAATCGATAGGATGGTTACATGATTTTTTGCTGACATTGCCTTAGATATATAATAGTCCAGGTGTAATAAGGCATCTTCACAACCTTTGTTGGCTTTGAACGCAACATGTTCAGATGCAATCAGTTTATTCTTTGTCATAAGCCAGGATAATCTGGTGGCTATAATTCGTTCAATTATTTTAGTCAGACAAGGTAACAGAGATATTGGGCGAAAATCTTCAACAGTGGCTCCATTTTTTTTTTCTTTGGAATTGGAATTATAGTTGCGATTTTCCAGGAGTGAGGTATCACCCCACTGTTGAATATTGTGTTGTAGGTTTCTAGCAGTTTAGTTTTACTCTGATATGTGAGAGCTTTAATCATTTGGTATGAGATGCTGTCAAAACCAGGTGATGATCCTTTAACTTTTCTTAGGCAGTTATTGAATTCCAGCATAGTAATTGGTTCGTCCATCAGCAGGCGTCTTTCTTTCTTGCATTTTCTAGTGTTAAATTTGATGTATACTTGGCAGTTTTAAATGCCGGTGAGAAACTTTCATCTGATGCATATTTCACTTACACTTCCGAAGTGGTGTGCAATCTTCGAGGGATCAGTTAGGGCGTCGTTTTGCGTATTAACGACTTTTATGGCAACAGTATTGAATTTTCTTGAGATTTTGTTAATCCTGTTCCATATTACCGATATTGCTGAATCTCGGTTAATTGTTTTTGTAAAACTCTCAAAGCATAGATGTTTTGCACGTTTCATTTCGTACCTGAACTTGGCATTTAACTTTTTATAAAATATGAAATTTTCCTGACTGGGCGAGTGTTTAAATTGTTCCCATCTTTGCATTATTTGGTTATTTTGGTATTTTTATAAGAAAACTCGAAAACGTAAAACTTTATGTCTATAAACTTAGACTTTTACAGATTGTACCATTCTAATGTATGTTAAAAATTTCGTATATGAATGGCACTTAATATTTTATTTAGATGCCATCTAAAATTACTTGTCAATTAGACTTCGAGCTTAATTCGAAAAATTTCAAAGTTTGTATGAATAAAAAATCTATCATATATTGCAACATATTTTTATTTTATAAATCGAAAGCATTATTTTAGTTCTAAGCGTTCTATTTTAAAATTGTGGCCAATCGCAAACTTGTAGTTTAACATTAAATAATAGACCGGCTGGACAGGGCATTTTAATTTCACACTCACATTGGCATACAATATAACCGTTGCTAGAATCATCTGCGAATAGAGCACCCTCACGTTGGCCAGCACATTTTCCGGGACTAGCACATTTTATAGCCGAACAAGCAGTAATTAAAGAAGCTGGTTTTTCGTCACTCTTTCCTATTCGTTGCATTCTGTTTGGGTCAGAATGTTTGAGAGAACATGGTGTTGTTAACGTAGTTGTCGAACAAGGTGTTGGTAACGGAGTTGTCGAACAACGAGCTGATGCTGTTGACGTAGTTGGCTCAGAAGGGTTTGTAGAACAAGGTGTTGTTGGCGGACTTGGCGAAGAAGGTTTTGTTGAACAAGGAGTTGATGCTGTTGGTGGAGATGGTGAAGAGAGTTTTGTAGAACAAGGTGTTGATGCTGTTGGCCGACGAGGCGAAGAAGGTTTTGTCGAACAAGGTGTTGTTGACGGACTTGGAGAAGATGGTTTTGTCGAACAAGGAGTTGTTGTTGTTGGCGGACTTGGCGAAGAAGGTTTTGTTGAACAAGGAGTTGATGCTGTTGGTGGAGATGGTGAAGACGGTTTTGTAGAACAAGGTGTTGTTGGCGGACTTGGCGAAGAAGGTTTTGTTGAACAAGGAGTTGATGCTGTTGGTGGAGATGGTGAAGACTGTTTTGTAGAACAAGGTGTTGATGCTGTTGGCCGACGAGGCGAAGAAGGTTTTGTCATACAAAGAGTTGATGCTGTTGGCGTGGTTGGCTTAGAAGGGTTTGTGGAACAAGGTGTTGTTGAGGGACTTGGCGAAGACGGTTTTGTCGAACAAGGAGTTGATGCTGTTGGCGTGGTTGGCTCAGAAGGGTTTGTGGAACAAGGTGTTGTTGGTGGACTTGGCGAATATGGTTTTGTCATACAAGGAGTTGATGCTGTTGGCGTGGTTGGCTCAGAAGCGTTTGTGGAAAAAGGTGTTGTTGACGGACTTGGCGAAGAAGGTTTTGTCATACAAAGAGTTGATGCTGTTGGCGTGGTTGGCTTAGAAGGGTTTGTGGAACAAGGTGTTGTTGGTGGACTTGGCGAAGATGGTTTTGTAGAACATGGAGTTGGTGCTGTTGGCGTGGTTGGCTCAGAAGGGTTTGTGAAACAAGGTGTTGTTGGCGGACTTGGCGAAGATGGTTTTGTCGAACAAGGAGTTGATGCTGTTGGCGTGGTTGGCTCAGAAGGGTTTGTGGAAAAAGGTGTTGTTGACGGACTTGGCGAAGAGGGTTTTGTCGAACAAGGAGTTGATGCTGTTGGCGTGGTTGGCTCAGAAGGGTTTGTGGAACAAGGTGTTGTTGGTGGACTTGACGAAGATGGTTTTGTAGAACATGGAGTTGGTGCTGTTGGCGGAGATGGTGAGGAGAGTTTTGTAGAACAAGGTGTTGATGTTGTTGGGGTACTTGGCTCAGATGGTTTTGTGAAAAAAAGAGTTGATGCTGTTAGCGGTGTTGGTTCAGACGGCTTCTCAGGGCAAGGTGTTGTCGCAATTGGTTTTGATGGTTCTGAAGCACATGGTGTCGATATCGGGCCAGTAGTTGGTTCCGTTACACACGGTGTTCGCTGTTTAGGCATAGACATGGGCTTACTTTCTCGATTTTGATAACTTAAATATCTTATCAATTTTGATGCATGATTTTCATTCGAAAGTAATCTAGTGCACTTTGTACGACAAACATTACAATCAATTTTATTAGCATTATCAAGAGCCACTAACTGTAATTCGTAACTGAAGTCACAACCAGCACGAAACTTAAAATCACAAATGGACTCATACCGATTAAAGTGTAAACCAAATGGACAATATCTTATAGCGACTGTTTCACCACGATAACATTGAATAAATCGCGTACAATCGGTTGGATGCGCTAAACGTGCACCATCCTTTTGACCCTCACATACATCCAAACATTGCACAATGGTCCTCAGACTGCAGCCAAACAGTATGATGTAATAAAAAACTGGAATTTAAATAAATAGTAGAATTTCGTTTCGAGTATCCTAGACATTTTTGTGCACTCTGATTTAATACCTTTCAACATAATTTCTGTAAGAAAAATATCTTTTGTAAACTAGACTAATGCGATATTGAACTAAGTATTTCGTGGAGGGTATTTGTCTTTTTATACCTACTTTTTTTAATTATAAAATACAATTTAAAAGTATTTACATTACAATACTTTAAAGATATTCATGTTTAACAACATATTTTACAAAAGCTTTACAGTAATTGAAAAGTTTTGTGTTGCAAATTGTTATGAGTTGGGTTTGAAAGGTTAGAAATCTAGTTAAGATTGTCAGTTTGTTACAACTGTCGTCCGTAAAATGTTTTAAAAAAAAAATTCAGGTCTGGGGAAAAGTAGGAAGTTTCAGATGTTGGCAAAATAAGGAAAAATAAATTTGTGCACTATTTTTTTACCTTTTCTTTATATTTATTTGATTGTTTTATTAAGCAGGAAAATTTTTTTGTTTCTTTTTTTTCCTGAGGAAGCTAACAAATTTTAGCGAAATATCGATAAAATAAATATAAATACTTACATACATACATATCGATGGCTTAATATAGAAAGGTCGTATCTCGTTTTTTTTTTCTAAATCAGTTTTTTTATATGTTCTGGTAGACAAAACTCAAATACAGCTCCCTTAAAAAATTCAGTTTCCTATGTTCACGAATAACAGATTTACAGTAAATAAATAAAGCCCAAACTAACTAACTAACTTAAGATTTTATTGAGTTTTTTCCTTCTCCTGTAAAATAGCTAAAAGTTGAGATACGACCTTTCTATATTAAGCAATCGATATATTAAAACAAAATGACGTAGTGCTTAATAAACAATTCAAATAAATAAGCTGATGAAATTTTATAAAAAATTGAGATTAAAAGCTGTTTTATTTCACTAAAATTTAAATTATATTTTAAGTTGTTTTTTATACCAGATAATGATGTCTGACGTCAAATATTGTTTTTAATAGAACATTTAAATAAATATTTGCAACACACATAACAGTATTTGTACATGTGTATATGTATGTATGTACATGCTATCTTTGTTTAATGTATTAAAGTTTTCCACTTGTGATAATAATTTGAAAAAAAATTTACCAGATAAAATGAAGTTATCTTAAAATAGTATACAAAAAATAAATATTGTAGTTTAACTTAAAAGGTTTAGAGTATATATTAGATGGTATCTAGATCAAATTATTATTATTATTTTATTTAATTCAAAAATCAATTCTTAGACTAAATCTAATTAAAAAAGCATCAGTTGCAAAGGCCATATGTAAAATAAAATATAAAATACATTCGATATTATTGATATTTGTACTGTGAAGAAAGGAAATTTTATTTTTTTATATTATTATTAGTCTGGTTGTCTCAATGAAGTTGTATATTTTGTTGATGTTAGCACAGGAAGTTTCCTTTAAGACATCAAATCCGGGTATGATACCAACTAATTGGTATGATACCAAATATTGAGGAAAGTGGACATTCCAAAAGAATGTGTTGGATGGTTAGCAGGCAGTTGCATCTGTTACATCTGGGACGTGGAGTCGATTTACTTAATAACCAGTTGTGTGAAAAAAAAGCATGTCCCAGACGTAATCTGCAGAATATTCTTATTTTGTTTTTCGAAACATTTGTTGGGTAGATAGTTGGATTGTTATGAGAATTTATGGTACCATAGTGGTAATGGGATTAACGATTTTCTTTAAATTTGAGTGCGAAGTAGCTTGCTATATGACGACGGATGTCTATTTTTTCTAATGTGCGATCCATTACAATAGGAGCGTAGGAGGCATATTTGGCAGCAATGTCAGCGACTTCATTTCCGGTAATTCCACTGTGACTAGGATCAGTTTTATTTTATTCTCTTTGCCGCTCAGAGCATTTCTTATTTTATTAATTGTATTCCATTTGTTATTGAATGGGTTACTTGGCGCTTTTAGAACTGATAAACTGTCAGTGAAGATGGCCGTTTTGATATGGGTTTTCAATGCTAAACAAAGAGCCTGATATATAGCACAAGATTCTGCTTTGAAAACTGGACCGTGTTCGTATAGTACTCCCTGGTATGCGTCCTTCTGCTTTAGTGCCATCCGTGTATATGAAAGACCATCCGTTTTCTTTGAGTTCTGTTTTAGTTCTGCTATCATGATGACGAAAACCGATCTTGAGGTGTTGTTTTTATTGTATTTGGCGAGCGACATGTTTAAAGTGGACATGTTAAGTTTCCATGGAGCCTTATTTATGTCCTTTTTGGAAGTGATCAGTGGTATATTGAGCTCGTTTATGAATGCCAATGACGTGGCTATTGCAGACTTAACACGTTTATTGCGTTTGGCAATTAAGGTAGACCGAATGTCTGTGTGTATAATAGAATTGTTACTGTTGAGCAGTTTTGGCAGATTTCTAGCTCTAGACTGCAAGATTCTGTCATCTATGAATGGCAAAAAAGCTTCTCTGAGTATATTTTCTATAGGTGTTGTTCTGAAAGCGTAGTTTAAGGAATGTGCATGTTAGCTGCTATGCGTATTGATTTAGTTAAGGTTGCCGCATCCTTGTTGATTAATGAAGAAAGCCGGCGTTTGGATATTTCAGAGTCCACTCTATTAGAGAAGTTAGGACAATCAGCTAGATGAATCAAAAATTTACTTGTTTTTTCCGGTGAAATTTTTTTGCTTGAGAGCTTTATTAATATTTGAATTGGAAAATGATCACTTCCGTGTAAGTCTTTAGGGGTGTTCCAGGAGGTAAATGGAAGCAGATTAATTGAACAGCATGATACATCAATATGTGAGGAGTTATGTGTCGAGAAGTGGGTGGGACTCCCATCATTCAACACACATAGCCCGGCCCCTACTAACACGTTCTCAAGGATCCCCAGATGGTGTTCCTTCTGTTGAAGTCGCCCATAGCGGGCTTCTCCCATACTCCTGTAAGTCTTGGTTTTAATTTTTAAAATTTCTTTCATTTGTACATACCGAGGACAATTATTATCTACTGATGAGTAGTCGCCGGAGCAGTTGGTGCAGAATATTCGAGTGCAGTTTTCTGGTACGTGTGGTGGTAGGCTACATATGGGACAAGTTGCATTGCCCTTGCAGAGATTTTTAGTATGCCCAAGACGCTGGCAGTTTTGGCACCTCATTGGGTTGGGTATATAGTGGTCGACTCTACATTTGTACCATGCCAGGTCTACTATTATAGGTAAGCGATAGAGGTCGAATTTTATAAAATCTTACCAGTGGGTGAACGGGAGTTGCTATCTTCATTAGGTCGGGTAAATTTGTATACGCCCGTTACTCCTTGGTCTTTCATCTCATGAATGATTTCATCCTCTGGGACGTGAATTAAGCACGGGGCTAAAATTACTCCTTTGACTGTGTTGAGCGTGTCGTGCAACTTGCATGAAATAGGACATACATAAGATTGCTAATGATTTTGCTTTTAACAATTTGTCAGCAATACGTGGACTGCGGGCGAGAATTAACAAGCTATCAAAACTTCAATATTTAAAAAAAAACGTACACAGGAGGGAAGAAAATAGGGAAAGAAGCATAAACAAAAAGCGTAAAAAAGCATCGGTCTCTCGTCCGCACTTGCGTATGTTTGTAAATACTTTAGTTTGGGTGTATGTTTGTATCAGAGTTTGCATTTGCTCAATCCTTTTGCTCACTGCGCATTGTGCACTCTTTTCATGCTCATTAAAAAAAAGCGCAAATGTACAACGAGCGGAGCAGAAAAAAAGAAGCGATTGGTTTGCGCGGTGCAAGCGGTTTTACTTTAATTGCTCCGGTCATACCACAAGGCTTTAGAAAGGTAACGAAATGATAATCAAATTGAGCGGAATATTTTTTGATTTATTATGTAGTATATTTTACTAATATGTATATGAGCTACATCATATACTCACCCTTATTCCAGTTGTCAAGATGAAATGAAAACGATATTGTTTTGCCATGCTTACTTCATATTTGTATTCTAGTCGTCGTTATCGTAGATTATCGATAACCGTCAACATAGAATTTGCATTCCACAAGATAATGTGACGGCGGTATTGTATTGAAACGACTTTGAATATGTCGTCGCCATTTTATATAACGACTTGTGTTTTTGAAGTAGTATACAGAAATTAAAATAGGAAAAAATGGAGAAAAGTGAAAAATTTAAAATAACAACTGCAGCCCAGTTCGAGAAATTAGTGGAAGAGTTACAAAAGAATCCCTCTCTTGCAGTGGGATTTCGCAGAGGCACTGTTCCAAGTAATTTCAAAGAACAGTGGGAGGAAATTGCAAAATTAGTAAATTCTCTCGGCCCTACGATACGATTAGGAGATGGATGGCAAAAGGTAAGGAAATAATAGCGTAAATAGTGGAATATAAAAAAATATTTATTCATAGGTTTGGCGAGACTTGAAGTTCAAAGTGAAGAAAAAAAATGGTCGCCAACAAAAGTGAATGCCAAGCAACGGGTGGAGGAATGTTTAAACAGGTTAGCCTTAGTCCGTTAGAGGAATCTGTCGCAAATCTGTTGCAGTTCCAAAAACAACTGAATCCGCAGGGAGCAGTTCACGGAGTGCAGTTGAATAATGTACCGGAGTTAGCGGAGACAGCACATATTTCATTGGCAGAAGGTGAAACTCCTGAAATTCTTTCTTCTATGGAAGTAAATGCGGACTTAACTTCCGCCACAATTGCATCAACAGAAATGTATGTTGTCCTTACCCCGCTTTTCAAATTAGGTGATATTGGGTCTAAGACATGTTTAAAAGCAGTCTTGTTCAATCTAAAGTAACTTGCAAATCTTCAAAAACAAAACAAAAAAGCAAATTGTAGAATCTCTAAAGTAATACATTTCTATTCTCACTTACTTGCTGTCCGGTAGGTTATATATGTCGAATTTCTGTCTTAGAACCTTTCGTTCTAATATAAGGTTTTGTTTTCTTCTTTTTTCATCATCACTCGAGTCTGAATTTAACTCACAAGTAAAAAACATTTTTAATTTTTAATAAAATCTTTGTTCAAAAATAATAAACAAACGCTGCACTTGTGTCAAATAATTAGAGATGTGTGTTTTGTATATTGACATAAACGATAAATAGTCGACATCGTCGCCATCTTGTTATAGAATGCAAAATTTTTATTATATTGATGACGACGTTGAAACAAAGTGATGTTGACACTGAAGTGACGACGACGTTGACGACCACAACTGGAATAACGGTGACTATGTATATACTAATATTATAAATGTGAAAGTAAGTTTGTTTGTTGCGCTTTCACGCAAAAACTTTGTACACATATTCTTGGAGCTATTAGAAGTAACATAGAATACTTTTTATTAAAAAAAATTTTATTTCTTACGAAAGCTAAAAATTTTTTTTGTCAATGTAATGAAACTGCAACCCTGAGAGCTGTAATACCTTCGCACTGTATTACCGACAGTCACGTCAATATCCAATCCACTACAGTATGGCTTCAATGCGACCGAAGCCGCGGGAAAAAGCTAGTTTAATAATAGATGTGTTTGTTTACTTGATATTTTGTACAAAATGTTACTGAATCCTGTTCGTTTACTTTCTCCAGCAAGTAAATTTATTTAAATAGAAAGAAAGAGAGTCAGCAATTGACATTTGAATGTCTGAGAACTTGAAAATTTTTGCTGGATAAATATTACTGGAAAAGTAAACAAACACACCTAATATTAGCTAGATTCTTATTTTATAAAATTCATCATTCTTTATTACAGAAAATTATATATAAAATAGTGTTATGCAAGTAAAAAATTAAACTTAGCGGCCTTGAAATCAGTATGCTGATATGTTCTGCTGGTCTGATTGGATATAGTAATCAGCCTTATCGTGTTTGGCGTTTTTCGACTCCGCCTAGTACGAGATTAAAGAAAAATCTGGCGTTTGTCTTTAATCTAGTACTTGGCGTATATCTACCGTGTAGGTTGTTAATTTTTCTTTTGGTACTCAAATATTGTCTCACGTCAAAGATTTCCTAACATGGGGTCTACACCTGGGATAATCATTGTGATATTTCTCTCAGTAATTGCCAATTTCAATCCCAGAGATAGTTTTCTCACGTGTAGACCTCAAATTAGTGCCATGAGATTTTTCATGAAAGTGTTGCCATGAGATCTCCCATGCATACAATTTCATGAAATGAGCTGTCAAAAACACACACACATCTACAAAAAGACGCATCAAATAACCAAAGCGTTTGATTATTTCCATTAATATACATATGTACATAAGTTAATTTATGATCTCACAAAATAAAGTTATTTGTTTATAATACACAAAAAATTCTCAATTGATATACTCAATTGGGTTAAGGTCTGGAGATTGTGGTGGATGGTCAAGTGTTTTTGGCGTGCGATAGAGCAACCATTCCTTCACAATTTTGGAGGAATGCTTTGGATCATTATCCTGTTGAAATATCCAGTTTCTTGCCAAGCATAATTTCTCTACACTGGGGGCAACATTGTGTCTCAGAATACTGAGGTAATCTTCTTTTTTCATTGTTGATTCGATAAACACAAGATTACCGACCCCCGATGCCGCCATGCATCCCCAGACCATTACAGCGCCTCCACCATGTTTAACGGTTTTAATCACGCACTTATCGTTAAATGCTTCATTCGCACTTCGCCATATCTTTGGAGGTTTTTTGACACCAAATATTTCAAATTTACTCTCATCCGTAAAAAGAATATTTTTCCAAAATGTTAATGGCTGATTTTTATATTTTTTAGCGAAATTTAAGCGTTTGATTTGGTTTGCCTTCGACACATAAGGCTTTTTACGTGGTACTCTACCATGTAAGCCATTTTGGTGTAGGGATCTCCTAATTGTACTAGCACTTACTGACTTCCCAGAAGTTTGTGAAATATTTTCAGCTATTTTTACTGCACTAGAAGCCGGATTGGCTTTCACTAGTCTTACTATAGCCCTCACTTCCTTCTCTGTGAGACACTTTGGTCGTCTTCCACGCGGCAAATTTTCCAATGTTTTGTATTTGGTGTATTTGTCTATAATTTTTTTTATAGTACAATGGTTCCTTCCAATAATTTTACTTATTTCGCGCAGTGATTTTCCCTTTTTATATAAATCTATAATGATTTCACGAGCATCAATTGAGGTTTGCTTTACCATTGTCTGTTTTTGATTATTTGATGTTAAAAGTATTGTTTTTATTCTACATACACTGTGGAAGTAACGAATATTTGGAACGGTACTTTCTCGTTATACTTTAAAACAAAAACTGCCACCATTTTTATTTTTGCAGCATATTTTCTTTAAGAATGCTGCCACTGTTTACTTTCATTTGACGCGTTAAATTGGTATATTTAATTTTAAAAACTGATTATTTTATAAATTGACACTTTTTAAATTCATTTTTCTAATTAATTTAATTCTGCTTTTATTAGCAATTAATTATGCATCCTTACTTTTCATAAATAATTGTTTATATAAATGTAATCGATAGAATTTTAAAGTTATATGTGGTGTTTACTTTCATTTGACGCTCACAGTATGTATGTACAACATACATACAGATGGAAGCAAGCTTACAACTCAAAGGTCAGAAAATTATGAAATTTCATGGAATTAATTTGAGTACGTTTCCCCTTGCTTGGGATTTCAGCGAATCTATTTAGTTATTCTGCCGGCGTTATCTCACATTTTATCCCATGTAACTAAAAGTAAATAAAACTCTACTTACAAAATGTGTTCCTTTTAAAATGATTTTCGCTCTAGTTATCCATAGAATCTATTGTATGCATATATTGATCAGTTTTATTGATTTCTTTTATATAGTTGTCGGTATAGTTTTTTTACCGATAAATTTAATTTAAAATATATTGACATACTACTACACTTAATATTTAAATGAGTTTTTGCAAGGTACATTTATTTATAAAGTAGTGTTAATATTAAAACAAGTACAATATTACAAAAGGCATATGGCGGTTTATTGTTCTTTCTGGATGCTCCTCTCGAAAAATTTACTTGTTTTCACACTTTCTTTCGCACAACAACAATTTGCTACAAATTTGACAGTAGCAGGCAAACAATATTGAAATCAGCTGTGCTATTAACTCTACCTTTTATATAAATTTACCTTGAGTTTTTATTTTATTTACTTTTCATTTTAAATTAATAATGAGTTATGCACCAGCAAAATCTTTGAGTGTTTTTTTAAGAGAGTTTCGTATAGTATTTTATATAAATCTAAATATTTAATAAAAATTTGGATTAGACAAATTTTAATGTATTTTTTTTTTTTTAATTTTGAGACCAACAGCATACTTCAATTTCAGTTTTGGACTGATAACCAAAATGTATACTAATCATTTGTTAAGTTGAAAATTTTAAAATACATCTTAAAATATATTTTATACAAAATCTTAAAAAAAAAGTATTTTAAAGTTTAAAATCGAGAAACTGTGTATTGAATGTAAATTATGTCGTCTGTACTAATCTGATACATCGTGATAAAAGTCTAAGTTCATATCAAAAAAAGCTGCAACTATAATACTTTCTTTTTTTCTTATTATTATGAAGTTTGACATTTATCATGATAAAATTTTGTCTCGTATAAATAGCATGTAAATGTAAATTAGGTTTTACGCACTATATATTTTACAGTGGCCCTGTCAGTTGGCTATGCATCTGTAATTGCTTGTGTGTCAAAATTAACAATGTACAGACGGTTAACAATTTTTGCTTTCACACTTGAGTTTTTGGTTTCATCTGACATAACCTATAATAATTTACAACAGCTGTCTTTGTGATGATTTTCGCGAGGGCCTTGTAATCATGCTAATATGGTTTCCAAAAATTAATTAAAAAATAGAAGAATTGTGACTTGTTGCGTTATTTCAATAATGTCCGCCATAAAATTGAAAATAACAAAATAAATAAAGAGAAGGTAAAGATATTGCTATATGGAGCCAAAAATGGTTACTAATAAGAGATAGTGGACTTGGCTTCGCTTCAATGTTGTTAAAATAAAATAATATATATTAATACATAGATTTTAATATAAATAAATTTGTTTAATATAAATTTGCCGAATCATTAACACTAGTTTTTGGCGCCACAAACAACTGAGTTGCAAAACAGCTGATGGTGCTTTGTCAGTTCAAAATAGAACACGCTCTAATTGAAAATTTTCACGCTGTAAATTGCTGCTGACATTTACAGAAGCCAGTTCTTTTTGCTTTCACACACCATGTTTGCATTTTGCAGTGGAAAATTTGACAAGCACACTATAGAACACATAGTGAGTAAAACCACCTTAGGAGAATTTAAAAAATTATATTCATAAAATACCTACTATTTTCCGTGTTTGAAAAATACATATTTAGATATTCAATAAAATGGAATTGGGTTCGGGTATAATTTTCAGAATAATTCAATATTTCCACATTACTTTTTCGTAAATTTTATAATTTGTTTTCAATATTTTGTTTTTTTTTTCTTCTTAGTAATCAATAATTATATTATAAATGTAATCATTATTTTATTCTATGATGTTATTATGTTATATATGTGTTATTATTTTCTTTTCCACTCAAAGGCCTTCGAAAATATAAATATGTATGTATGTATACTTCTATACTATTTATTCTTTTTTGTGTAATGTACAAAAGAAAGACATTTAAAAAATTTGTTTTCATTTAACCCTTTTTAAAGATTACCATTTTATATAAAAATGTGTAACAGAAACTTTTAAATTTACTGCCTGTTTTTAGAAAATGAATTTATATTGAAAACAAAAACAAATTTTCGTATTTTATTTAATTTTGTTTTCATTTTCTAAAAATAGGCAGTTAATTCCAATTATTCAGCAACAGAAACCTATTAGTTAAAAACAATTATTGTAGATTAATAATAACAGATAAATTAAATTAGGAATACCTTATATGTATATTATTTGGAAAAATTTGATTTTTTTTAGCAAACCGAAGAAGAAAAATATCCATTTAAGGTCCATATAAATATTTACGTTTTTGATCTTCTATGTAATCATGTGTAGACATTTGTATGGCGCGTTGCAGCATTTCAGATTCGCTTATCTGACCAAAGCCTACAAAAATATTAAAAAAAAAATTATTTACTATATATAAAAAATATTTTAATAAATTTTATTCGAATACTTTCATTCGAATAACTTTGTTCGACGAATTTTTAATTTATTTATTGTTTAAAGAGCACAGTAAATCCTATTTTCCACAATAATTTTAAAATTAAATTTTAATAATAGTCGTTTATGAATAAGGAAATCTATATATATATACATATACATATATATATAGAAGAGAACTTAACACGTTATACCAACTAGGAATGTTTATTTAATATATGTATGCATCAATGCTTTTACAGTTGGCAGTACCAACAAACATAAACTCAACTTTCAAACGCATTCCTAAATTTTTTACTGTTTTTATCGATGCATGGGAAACATCGATGTTTCAATTCTATATATCAAAATAATCGACGCAAGCTATTCAATTAATGTATCGCGATGTATATACATACAGTCGAATTCGGGTAAGAGCGCGCTGTTTAAGTGAAAAAATCGCTCAATTGAAAATAAAAATTCTTATATATTCACCCCTATAGTGAATAATAAGTAGAATATTTGTTCCCGTGAAGTTTTTATTCTCCTCGAACTGAATGCTATCATGAATGTCACTTGAAAAATTATTCCCGCTATCAGTACTCAGTGAATGTAAAAAAAGAAAGAATAAAAAAACAAAAAAAAAGTTATTCAAAAATATACACGGGCATATACACTGCATTTCACTTGAAGAGCACACCGTACACGTTGAAATTCTCCCCCAATATCTTTGTAGGATATAAAAATTGCGGATTGGTTTCAGCAAATAAAAAATATTTCGGTTTATTAAACGGTTTTTGAAATACAACTTAAAAAAACGAAAAAAAAAAATAACTTAATTGAAAATAAAAATTCTTATACCAACAGTGACCAACAGTGTGTAGTATGCATTGCGATTCAACAGTACCGCAACATGCAACCGTTGACAAACTGCAAGCAAGATGTTTTGTGTGACGGTCATTTGACACTTGTACGTTTAATCAAGTGCAGCTGCACAATGCACTTACATAAATGTATCTTATTTTTTAACTGCATTTGTTTAATTATAAATATAAGCAACACAAAGTATCCGTTGCATTTATGTATGCACTCGTTGGACTTTAAAACTGTTGAAACACATGCCATACGTAAATAGTGGGAAGCTAAATATGCTTACTCAACAATAATATATGTTTCTATTCTTTTACTCTTATGTTAAGGTACCCCTAAGAGTTATTGTCATAATTAGTATATAAGACAATGTAATTTAGTTTAAAATTCAATTAATAAATCATCAGTCTTAGGACCTCCAACTATACAAGATCTATGACAAAATTATATAAAATAAAAACTATTTTATTACAATATATTCACCCTTATCGTGAATAATAAATGGAATTTTTGTACCCGTGAAATTTTTATTCTCCTCGAAGGGAAAAACGCTACCATGAATGACAGGTGTTAAATTATTCCCGGTATCAGTTCTCACTGAATGTAAAAAAAGAAAAGAGATTAAAATAACAAAAAATTAAAAAACCCAAAAAAAAAAATGAGTACTGAAGAGAGAAACTTTTTGCAGCGTTTGTTTATTCCATTCCAACTTTTATGTGGTAAGATAATTCGGATACTTTTTGGAAAGCCAACAATGCGAAAGAACTCCAGCAAAGTAAAGCTTCACAAATTCGCAGGCAATCTACTTGTTGTTTTGCATTTTGCTGACCAATACATCAGTTTGTGCCTTATTATCAGATATTTTTCTTAAAATAAACTTTGTAAGCTTTAATATTCGAATTATAAGAAGAACTACATACAATTTCTGTTCTATTTTCCATTAAAAATAAAGTGAAAATGTCAAAGGGAGAAGTGAATAAATTCCAAGAGAAAAAAATTATTCACGATAAGAGGGATTTTATTCAGTGAAGATTTTTTCACTTTGTTATTCTGGATTGCATAAACTTTTTTCATGGAAGTTGTTCATGATTCTTGCAATACGTGAAAAGTGAAAAAATTACGAGGGAAAAATTTTTCGCGATAGGGGTGATTATTTTTAAACCAATTTCAACGAACTTACATTCGGCCAAAAGAAAAAAATATTTATTTACTGGTGAAGAAATGCTTTTTAGCGACCGCTCATTTCAATTAATGATAATTAACTATTTATTATTTTCAAATATTTTTGCAAGCTTGTATTTAAATTTTTAAAATAAATCTGAAATAAAAAAACCAAATCACATATGTGTTACTTCTAATGCTATATATTCCTTTTACAGAGCAATTTTAAAGTGAGTACGTTTAACTGAAACGTTTTGCACTTATCCGAACATCTTTTTATCGAAAATCTCGCATAAGCGAAACAAAGAGCTTGTAATTTTACATTTCCGCTTAACCGAATTCGACTGTATATTTTAAATCAACATTCCTAAGCATTCTTTTATAAGATGATTCACAGAGAAATTCTTCGTAAGACATATTTTTAACACAAATTAGCCTAATTCTCTATAGGGTTTGTTCTAAAAACATACTATGTACTTCCATCACATCTATGATTCTTTTTGTTGTTATTGTACGCAAGTCAATATATATATAAAATAAACCCTATAAAACATTCAATAGATATTAACAACACTGTTGAGCGAAAATATATATTTTTTGCCATTAAGTTTGTGTGTTTTAAGAATATAAAATTTAAATAAAAACTGTTTTACATTTCTTAACGTAGTGTATAAACACAACATAAGATATAATACATAAATACATATATATATATATTAAAATTGTTAATTATTGTTAAATTAACTGTGTTGTAAATCTTTTTTCTTTTTAATAAAAATAGACGAATCCCTTGAAGAAGTGAACAAAAAATTCACGAAACGTCAGGGAAATATATAATAAAAACTAACCATTTTTATTAACATAAGGAATTTTAGGCCTCATTAGCTTACATAAAATAAACAAACCCTACGAAAATAAATATGATTTTTCTACTTACCATCATTGGCATACGATGCCTCTAAAAGCTCCTGATAAAAACTAGAAAATGACTGCTTAATAACGGGTGATGTAGGATCTGCTGTTTGCTTAACTGAAGCCGATGAAGAAGATGGAAATGCTGCAGTATCGTCAGTGGTAGATTTATTATATTTATCCGGTGAATGAGATTGTTTTGAGGTACAAGGTTTTTGCTGCTCAAAGTCTGGAGTAGATGGACGTTTATCTTCAGATATATTCAATACCGATGAGTATTCAAGTTTTGGACTTTTACGTATTGCTGTAGCTGAGTCATCACTAAAACTGGAAAAATTATTATAAACCGTATAAACATGTGAATTGTTATTTTATATAGAGTTCACTTACTGCTGTGAATGTTGCATATCTCGTCGACGTTTTTTGCTTAACTTTTTCACATTTGTAAGATTCCGTGGTTTAGATTTTTTACTTCTAGTTGATGCTGATGGAGAACTAGATCCTTCACAGACTTTGCTACCACTTAAAGAACTAGTACTACTCATATCGGTATCATCGCTATCGAAACATAAATCTTCTGACTTTTTCAAGTGTGACAATAACGAAATGTGCTGATGCTGTTCCACGTTATTTAAGGTTGTGCTGTTGCTATTGCTATTGCTATTTGTTGTAGTTGAAGAGGAACTTGTTGCTAAACTTGTAACTGTGCTACTTATACTATTGTTACCAATGATACTAATATTCTTATTAGCAGAATTTAAGCGTTGTATAGCATATTTTGAGGGTGATGCCTCCGAATCATAGTCTGCTTCACCTGATGTTACAGTGGCCGACGTTGATGCTGCCGCCGAGGTAGATGTGGCATTACGACTTTTATGCAAATTATCCCTACACCATTGCAAATATGATTCCCTAGCAATTTGTTCTTCGATTGCTTCATTTGTTGCCTCCCAGTCTGTCGTCTTTAACTTATCTTCAAACATAGTTTGTTCTATTTCATGTTGTTCACTCATTCGAACAGCTTCTTTAGTTTGCAATTCCGGTTTATAGCCAGCTAAGCCGAGACCAACACCTACCGTAGCATTATAGGGATCTATAATAGCATTATAATGTGAACCTCTCTGATAGGACAGACGTAAAGGAGCATAACCGTTATTTGATTGTTCCGAATTAAATATATTAATGGGAGCTACAATTTAACAGAAAAATAAAAACTTGTTATAAGTTTGTTTCTAAAGCTACGTTCACATTTATCAAATATTTGTCCGAAAAAACGTAACCACTAGCTTTGCTTTGGGATAGTGTCATTAACTTGATTTTTATATTTCAAAATAAAATTAATTATTCTACAAAAAAGTATTTTTATACAGTTTTTTAAATTTGCGAACCCATAATTAAAAAAAAAATATTGGAATTAAAGGAAATTAATTAATGGATTTTTTGTTGGTTACGTTTTTTTCGACAAATATTTGATAAATGTGAACGTAGCTTAATTATACAATTTTCATCATGTTTTTTTTAACTTACTGGGCTTATAACAATAGACTTCAACAGGACGACTATATATTTCAGACATGGCTTGAATTTCAATATGATTTCCGTGAGAATCCTTACGACATTTACGTTTAATGTAACTATTAATATCCTCAGTAACAAAATGACTATAATGCTCCCGATTTTTGTTCTGAAAGATTTGTAAAATAACAATATCCAAAATTCTTAGTGTTGAAAATGTATGATGGCTTCTAAAAATTTAAATTACTATAGCAAGTTCCACAGTGATTTTCAGGCAAAATTTTACTTTATTAAAGGATTTCCATACACAAATTTAATTTTTTTTTTAATTTTGCTGTCATTTCTAAAAAGTTTTAATAAATGCACTTAATCAAAATTTAAAAACCACTTTTAGTTCAGGTTATCAAAAGTTAAAATGTTACAAAAAAAAAAAAACAACAAAAATATAACAATTATTGAAGAGTTATTCTACTTTTTTAATCTTTTAATAATGGAAATTATTCATAAAAAAAGTCATAAAAATCTCTTATAAAGCAGACTACCATAGTAGTTTGAAACTACATTTAACCTCTATCCTAAAAACTCACTCTTAATAACACATTTGCATGAATTCACAAATATTAAATTAAAATCGAACGGTTAAATGCAAAAACAAAATTTTAAAATGTTATTAGAAAATAAGCCCGTGTTAAATATACTTTTAAATTAACTTATTGTTATGTTAGCCTGTAAGGATATTTGTAATCCATTGGCGATTAAATAAATAAATAAATAAATTATTCAGTACTGAAACAGTAAAAAAAATACATTCTATTGAGATAAATTACAATATTATTTAATTTTCTCATCTTCTGTCCTATAATGCTCCCACATATTAGGCAACATTTAGACAGGCATTGTTTACTTTGTAAATTCTTGAGTTTAGACTGCGTTTAGACACGCAAAGTTTACTTTGACAAAGTTTTTTCAATTTTCTTTAAAAACTTTGTTTGACCTTCAGACACAAAGTTTCGTTTTACAAAATTTGGTTTCCTTTCTTTGTTCTTATTTTAATTTTTTGACGTTTTGCATTTGGCGATTTCTCGATACATACATACGTACATATCGATGGCTTAATATAGAAAGGTCGTATCTCTATTTTTTTCAAAATCGGATTTTTACATTTTCTGGTAGAAAAACTCAAATACACCTCCCCTAAAAAAAATCAGGTATTCCTATGTTGACGAATAACAGATTTACAGTAATTAAGATAAAGCCCAAATTAACTAACTAAATAAAGATTTTATTGAATTTTTTTCCTTCTACTGTAAAGTACCAAAAAGTTGAGATACGACCTTTCTATATTAAAGCATCGATATGCAAATACAACTATGTATACCACGAAAGAGAAACAAAATGAAATTTTGCGAGTACATCAAAGTCTGTACTTCTCATCACTCTCTTTGCCAAAAAAATAACTCCAAGAAATTATTAAAACACAAATTACCCAAAAGCACAATTTGTTTTTAACAGAAGTTGTACTTTAAAAATAAACTCCTCATTAACTTTTTGACAATTATAGCTGAAACAATAAGGAGGCCAAAATTAAATTGAACTACACCATTTATCAATGTAATTCAGAACATTACCGATGATATTGAGAAAATTCTAAATGAAATTGAGAATTTCAAGTTTAAATTCAGAAAATTCCAAATTAAATTAGGAAAATTTCATTTGAATTCGGAAAAATAATAAATGCCATTTTTAGTGCTATTAAAATAAAAAAAAATGTTTACTTTTTAAAACAAAAAGTTGTAGTTTGACATGGAATTATTTAAAATTAAACGAAAAATGAAAAGTAAAAACGTTCGTTTTTCATTCCATCTTATAGGAAAGCGTTAGTTTTCAACATGCGATTTTGCTTAAAAACGAATCGATTTTAATCACATGCCGGAACGTTTTTCATTAATAAAAGATCATTGCCCAACTCGTGGTACTATGCGCAAAATTTGGTTATAGCCCTAGTGTACAACTGCCTTTTGAAAATGCAAATTATTTTTTATCGGAAAATAATCTATACGGGCTATTTGTGCAGAATTTAAAAGAGTTTTAATTTCGAAAGGCAGAAATATTTCTTTTCTTAGCAGATACATACATAATTTTCCCACAAACTTACAATATAATCCATAGTGTGTTGCCGGATAACATCATGCATTTCCTCATCGCCATATATTTGTAAAGAAATAGCACGAAACAAGCAAGCGCCATCCTCTTCTACTGGTTTTAAAATATAACCACGATCGGCCATACATTTTGCAAATTGTTCATCTTTCTTCTGCCACTCATCGGCGGTAGGTAAGCCTTCTTTAGGTTGCAAATGTTCATCGCCCGAGTTGTAACCCGAAAATGTATCTTCGAGTGCTTTAAGTAAACCACTAGCTGCCTGATCGACAGAACCAGGTTGAGTTTGGGGCGATTGGGAGCTTTTAAGTAAATGATCAGGCGACTTGTTGCCTAAAACAGATGAATGTGTTACAGGGCTAATGGCAGCATTTATACCCGTTCCTGCCGACGATGATGTCGAAGAATGAGAATTATTACATTTAATAGTGGAAACGCCCATACCAACATTGCCATGTTTGTCATTAAGTGCAGCTGTCACACGCTCTCTTTTATGATGCATTTGCGAGGCATCGTTATGATGATCACGTCGTTTATTACGAGATGTTTTATGGGGACTGCGCCGATGTCTCGCCAATTCATCGTATACATCAGCACGACGTTGGGGACTCTATTGTAAGGATAAAAAAAAATAAACAAAATATTCACATACAAACATACGTATGTGTGTATATAAAATATGGTAAATTGATATGCTTAAAAAAGATTGGAACAAGTCTATTTTAGCTACACTGCTAAAAAATTTACAAAAAATTCCTATTCAATGGAGAATCAAAAAATAAGAAAAACAAATTAAATAAAAAATTTGTCGGCGAGGCTGTTTCCGTGTTATGGGCCTCCGAAGTTCCAGTACTAAATTGTGATATGTTGTATTTTTAATTAAATGTGGTCAATATTGGTATCATTTAAAAGCTTTTAAGAAGATCGTTAATAATTTTCAACATTTTTTATTAATTTGCTTCCATGAGTAGATTTTTTGCATAACCGGCCTTCTGCCGGGCTTAATGATTTTCTCCACCATGGTATACCCCGAGTCGGCGGTATGTAGTATAGATTTCTGGCATATTCTGATCTTCAAAAGTTATCAAATGATACTAATATTAACCACATTTTATGAAATATACACCATATAATCACAATTTTGTATTGGAATTTCGGAGGCATATAACTTGGACACTAATAATTTTTAAGCAATGTAGCTAAACTAGATTTAAGCCAAAATATTGGTTTTAAAACGTACCTGTCCGTGAGAATCTATTACATTACGATGTTGATTGAGAGGATTAGTTCCTGCATCACCCACATTAGTCACTTGATGGGAATCCTTTTTATCAGTCTCGTTGGCCGAGGTGCCTGACCTCTTTTGTGTAGGTGCTATTACAGGTTTTATAGTCATTCTAAATTGAAAATTGCTGCTTAAACAAAATTCCTTCAACTAATGACGCAAATTTGAAATATTTCGTCGTGGCTAGTTTTTTCTATATCTAGCTTTTTGCACTATAATAGTCTTCTTTTAGTTTTTATTTTTCATGTACATTTCCTCTATTATGACTATTAAATGTCATATTTTTTTTTTTTCCTTTTTGTTCGTTGCTTCTTCAACCTTCTTCTAGTTGTATTTTCTCTTTATTTATATCTTCGACTATTTTTATTATAGTTTATTATACACGATTTCCTTTGTTTTATGGTAGGGGAAATTGAAAATTTTCTTACATTTCTTAAAACCAAATTTTTGGCACACATATAAAATAGGTATTTTGTGTTATAAACTCTAGACACAATATGTTTGTTACAGCTAAATATATTTTGAGATGATTGAGGAAAGTTTTAATATTATAAATTAACTTTTTCTTAGCAATTCACTTTTTTCAAGTACTACGTCAAAATTTATTTTTTTGTTAAACCACACATCTGTGATTTGTATATTATGTTGCTACCAGAGTTGCTAGCGAGTGTAGTAAAACCTTTTAACATATGGGACGTGTGAAAACTTGACTTATAGAGGGCAATGTACTACATCTAGTTTGAAAGCGGAAAAGGTTGTAATTTTATTGCAAAATATATAACGATGAGAGAACCGCTTATACAACAGCTGCAGCAGCAACATCAAATAATACGTCCCCATTTGCACGACGGTAGCAGTTATCCATTGATACTTGATCGTAGTTCAAGTCAAACAAGTGAGGCAAATCTATTGGACACCACAACATCAGTTCATCTTGTTCAATTCGTCTTCTGTTAATTTCTACTTCTTCTCTTCTTAGCTTTAACAACTCATTTCTGTATTCATTTTTTTTTTCTTAAAATTTTCCTTTAAAATCTTGAATTTCTCTTCTTTCAGCTTGAAACTTTTTCGTTGGTATCTTTCAATTTCTGCTAAAGATCTTTTGACATCAGTATACAATGCAGACTATATTCTCAATTGCTCTTCCAGAAGGTCGGTTTTCGTCGGTGATGTTTTTCGCGAAAGTAAAGTTTCGTTCGTTTCATTTTGCGGAGTGGATTCTTTTGCTTTGTTTGAGGTGGAAGGTTTTTCATTTTCCATTACTGGAGACTCTACTATATATGAACATTCTTCTATAACTGAAGATTCTTTAACAATAGCTTTTGGACTAAGGCGCTGAATTTCCTTATTTCCAGGGCAAGTTTTTTAAGCTTTTTTTTAAGCTTGATTTCGCTTATTTTGTACCTTTTTTGCAAAATTGTTTTATTTGATATAATCTGCTTGAATTTGCTTATAATGCACTTTGGCAGCCCTTGAAAATAATTTTTGAATCTTTCTGTTGCAAATAAAAAGCAAAAGTTTGTCCTTTTTTAACACATGCAATTTTTTATTCTTTAACTCTTGACATTGCAAACTAGATTGGCTCAAACGTGTTATTTATTTTTGTGACAACTATACAGAAATTGGCAATGTGTTAAATGCACTTTCCGATGATGATGTGGAATCAATATATAAAGCAAAAGCTCTATTTAAAAATGCATCTTTAAAATTTGATCTCCCGTACATAAAAGATAATTTCGAGCGCATTTGCCGAAGTATAATCAAACTAGAAAGAAGAGGACTTTATTTAAAAGAAAATTTGTCTATTATAGAAAAGTGGAAGAAATAATGAAAAATTTTGAAAACAAAATATTTTTTGAAAAGTTCAACAAAGTTATGAATCGAAACGTTGAAATTCAAACATTAGTTGAAATTAAAAATTATATTTTTTTAAACAAAAGCGAAGCTGATGAATACATTGATTCGCTATCTCCAAGCGAATTATTATTGTTCAAGTTCGCTCCTAATAGATCCAATGATGTTGAATGAATTTTTTCAATTTATTCTACAGTTTTATGCGATAATCGATCTTTTCTTTTTGAAAATCTAAAAAAAAACATGATTGTGCTTTGTAATAGAAAATTATTTAATAAAATAAGTGAAAAGTGGTTACGTTGCTTAATTTTTGGAAGCATATTTGAGCTTTTTTTCGCGCTTGGCTTATTTTGGGTTTATTTTGTGCTCTTTTGAAAAAAAAAAAAATCTCATTAATTATTGTTCAGCAAAAACTTCTTGTCAATGAAAACTAGCTATCCCCACAAAAATGTGAAAAAACACCTACACAAAATAATTCTTTCAAGCAATATGCTGATATAAAAATATCAAAAAACAAAATATATGCCATTCCAACCAAACACAATTTCGACTATTACGACAAACATGCCAATCTTAAAATGAGTAATATATAAAGATTTTTCTCTTTGCATCAACAACTAGCAACCCAAAAAACACAAGCGTTATCACAGACCAGTAAGTCTCCATTGGTGGGTTTATATTTTCCAGAAAAACGATTACATGAACCTCTTTTTTTGATATGATAAAAATCCAAGGCAAAATCCATTCTATAAATTTATTCAAAATAAAACTATTGATATTTGTTTATGTTTAGAAAGGCCCAAATTCGTAAATATAATAATCAAAGAAATAATAGAGTAATAATAGTGTAAATGCTTTCACTACTTTTTAGGTAGCTCTGTTGAACGTAATTACATGTCCCATTTGTACACATTTCAAATGCAAATAGAATACGAGACTTCTCACTACTACTTTGATGTTAGCTGGTGACTTTATTTTTCACCATATGTTAAACATTACAGGGTTGCCAATGAATTATATCCTACAAAAGTTATTTTTTTGGATATTCGTCATTTAAATTGGGGCCATAATACTGTCTTCAAATCGAATTTTAATTTTTTGTATGTTTCACTTGACGAAATTTTTAAGCGGACACAAGAAGAAATATAATCGGTGTAGGAAGAATTATAGCAACGAAGTCCATATTTAGTGTGCAGAATCGAATTAACAAAGTTCAAAGGCAACCTGTTTCTGAATTTATATTTACATAAATTCATTGCACTAAACGCAGTTTCCGGTTCCGTTTTTGAAGTAAAATATTCTTAGTAAAAAAACAAATCTGAAAATAGATTTCGAGACGAAAAAAAGTATGCTTTACAGTAAAAAAATACCTGCACCAAATTTTTATTAAAAAAATTTTTAAAAATTACTAACTTAGCGCTTTTTCTTAGTTTGGCACTAACGCTCAATTTAATGAAAAATTGCACAATTATGCATATTGTAAATGTATGGTCTACATAGATGTGTCACCAAAGCTAAGATGTATTTTTGTGTAATAAGTGCTGGTTTACACACGTCAAGTTTCCTTGATCAAGTTTTAATTTGGCTGGGAGAGAGACAGAGAAATTTGTATTGCTTTCTTTGTTTTGGTGGTGTTGAAAGTCACTTCATAACAGGTAGTCTCAACAGCCCAGGTGATTATTTTCGTCTGGATTGTACGCCAGTTGCGTTGTCAAATGCTGTGTTTACACACTTTTCAGTAAATTTTTTGACAAATTAACTGGAGGTTTTTCAAAGCAAATTGAGCCGAGTTATGAATTTGCTTGGTGGTGTTGATTGTACAACAACATTTGACTTATCGGACCCTATGTTTGCATGTTTTGATATATCGACCTCCATTATGCAAGAATAAAAGTAGCACAGCTGTGTTAGTAACACCATCTGGTAAGTGAATTCGCCTTGACAGGTCAAGTTTCCGTGGTTAAATATTAATTCAGCTGGGAGGGAGACAGAGAAATTTATATTACTTTCTTTTTCTTTCTCCATGCTGAATTACAACTTCAGCAGAGGAACTTGAAGTGTGTGACCCATCACTAACAGATTTTTATACAGGTATGTTTAACGTTCAAATTTATTCTACATACATAATAAATAAGAAAGTAAAATAATATACTTAAAACTTTTCACGACATGTGATATAAATTTTTTTTCTGGTGTGTCATCGATAGCACAGTATGTTTCACTCACAAGAACTCTACTAGTTTTTCAAATTAATGAAACGTACGATTTTGTAGGATAGTGAATCAGAAACTTTAGAACTACCTCTCCTTTTCTAGTTTAATAATTGAAAGCAGTTTTGGTTTAATGAAAAATATGTCATAATTTTTGTTTGTTTTATTAATTGTATAATAAAATACTTAAAACTATTCTATTTTACATTACACGTTAATAAATTATTTAAATATTTCTTATTTTAATATAGAAAAAACACATACAATGTAAATTAATTGTTTTAGTATTGTTGCAAAAATTTATCATAATATCTACATACAATAAAAAAATAAATTTGTTTAGCATATATTTTTATCTATTACATACAATATTTTACAAATAAGAATACACATACATTATTTGATTATATTTTTAATTATTTATAAATAATAATTGAGGCTATTTTATTAAATAATTATATAAAAGGAATTTATTTACAATTTACATAGTATGTACATACTATTTACATACATATATTTTTCAAATTAACGTTTTTAACTATCTCTGCTAAGAGAGTACTAAAAGATACAACGATGCAAAAACAAATTTAACCCTGCTGGAGCTCATAAACGGTATTTTGGCGCGAAAAGTTGACAGCCACTTAGTTGAAAATCGTTCTCTTATTGAGAAAACTTTCAAATAAAAATGGAAAATCGAAAAATGGGGGTTTAAATAAAATGCTTGCCAAATGCAAAGAAATAAATAAAGAAAATAGGTATATGCATATAAATAAATTATATACTTATGTATATGTTTATATAAAAATAGTTTCAATGTAATGTAATCGGAATTTATATAAAAGGAAAAAATTGGTTAATGAAGAGTTCTTCAAATATAGTAACTGATGATAACTGTTTTTGTTAATTGCTTGTGACAACAACAAGAATAATGTGTAACTAGCTAACTTTACAAAATTCTTGCTGTGCGCCACCAGGTGGGGGCTAATTGGGCATTTGCATTTGTTGCTGTTGAGGATTTTGTTGCTGCTGTTGAGGATTTTGTTGGGTGACCACCACATGATGTTGCTGCAGCTGCTGGCTTTGCAATTGCTGTTGTACTTGTAGCTGCTGCTGTTGTTGTTGTTGTTGCAGCTGTTGTTGCTGTTGTTGTTGTTGTTGTTGTTGTTGTTGCTGCTGCTGTTGAACTTGTAAGGTTTGCTGAGTTTGGGGTTGTTGTTGCTGCTGCACTTGTTGCAGTGTGGCTTGTACTACCGCTAGAGCTCCAGCCACCGGCTGCAACATACTGGTGCCATTTTCACTTTCATTTTGCATACTCAATTCAGCTTTAACTCTACGTGCTATATGAGATCTAGTATGTTTTCTCAAATGGTCCTTACGATAGAAACCTTTACCGCATTCCTGACATATGTGCCTTTTCTCACCGGAATGAATAACAAAATGTAGACTTAATTGTTCTTTTCTCTTAAAAGCTTTTAAGCATACCGTACATGTGAATGGCCTTTCAGGATTGTGCGACTGTTTATGTCGCGTTAAATGATCTTTTCGTTTGAGAGTAGCTTGGCAAATATCGCAGATGTATCTTCTTTCGGAGTTGTGACCTATTAAATGAATTTCTAACAGTTCAGGCTCAGGATAAGCTACCTGACATTCGGGACACATATAAAGCGGGCTGCCATCTAAAGCGGTTGTGAGACGAATTTCACCGGGTCGCGGTTTGGGTTTACGCTCCTTGACACGCTTTTTTCGCTTCTTGCGCTTTGGAGCAGTGGTAGTTGTGGCGATGCTGGTACCGGCTTCAATTGTCGCAACATGTTGATTGGTTTGCAAGGTAGCCGTCAATATATTAGTAGATGGCTGAGCTTGTAGCACAGACAATGTAGCTGCTGTAGCCTGTTGTTGCTGCTGCTGTTCTTGTAATGTGGCCGTAACTTGTTGTAATTGTTGCTGAGGTATTGTGATTGTGGTTGCACCTCCTATGGTATTTAAGCCCAAAGGTGGTCCGGTTTGTACCTGTAAAACATGTTGTTCGAAAAATATCATAGATTTGTTTTCTAACGTAGTCGCTTAAAATATAACCAGGTGTTACTTCGATGCTTAAAGATAATCAAATGGTGACACATTTGAAATAAGCATTCCCAAAGTGTTCCACGAAAAAGACTTCCTTCAGAAACTGCGAGCTGTCATATCATACATTTAAAATTCCGGTTATTATGTTAGTTTTCAAATTGGTATAACTCCAGTTTATAAATACATTTAGCAAAAAATAAAATCGACTTCAAATTTCATCAAATAATTATATTTTTTATCTCAAATAACACCTTTTGCCACTGCTGTCATGTTTTAATTTTTATACTTACTACATTTTGGTTTTCTTTTTTAATATTTTCTGCGGAATACTTTAAAAAATGATGCAGTGATAGTGGCAATGTATTAGCCGGAAGATGTGATAAGTAATCCGCAACCGTCGTGCCAGGGGTCAAAGATTGCCATGAGGTATTTTGTAAGACTAAAGTTTGGGAGAAATGGAAAAAATATACATATATTATTATTAAACTCAACTGTCTGTCGGTTAGAAATATGTATGTATGTATGTGTATAAAATAAAATAGCCTCCGCTTGGGTGTGCCTTAAATTTTGGTAGTTTATAAAAAAATAGAACATGCTCACTGCTATGAAAAGCATCAAGAACGTAAAGTTTTGATAAGTATAAGTTTTTATTTCGTTATAGATATATTTATTAATTCATGTTTGCATATCCTATTTTCTAAGTTTCGAATGTCCTTAATAAAAAAAAAAATCTATTGAAGCCATATATGTAGTTAGATTTTAAGATTTGTTGGTTATTTTCAAGGCTTTTGGCAAATAAAATAAAATTCAATAGCCAAAATCTAGTATGTAATAAAAATCAGCAAAGTTTTTTTTGTTAAATTATTTAAACAATTTTTAAAAATCATAAAAAAGTATACGAAAACTTCGCCATGACATACATACGTATGTTTCACACTTAAAGGTTTTGAGAGTCTTAGTAGGCGCCTTGACTGGCCATTGCTCGGTTAGAGCGAGGACCAGCATATGAGAAAATGGCACTCCAGATTTCTGTAGGATGTGTGGGGATGAAGAGGAGCCAGAAACTATAGAGCATATCATCTGTCATTGCCCAAGGCTGCAACGCCATAGGCAAAGATGGCTGAGCAGACGTTTCCATGAGGGCATTAGTGATATCGCGAAGTGCAAACTTGAGGATATCAGGGGCTTTATCATGGGAATTAAGTGGCTGAATGATGGATGTTAAGGGCTCTTTGTTTCTCCTTGGACAGTAAGGAGACTAATTAGTCAATAAATTATAAATGAAGGGAATCACAATGGATCCAATTGGGTCTCCGAGTGGATGTGTATTTTACACTACCCTTCCTAACCTAACCTAACCTACATACGTATGTTTACCTTACCTAAAAGAATCAAAAAATTATTTTCGTGATTAATCCGCTTATATTACAAATGTATGTTTGAACTTTTTACTTTTTGACTAATATTTTAATTTATACAATGTACTTTCTGAGCGGTAAAGTTAGTTAATGCTGGTACTTTTCGAACTTATTTACATTTGGTACTATTTTTCTTTTCGATAAATTTGATATAAAGAAAATTTATTGACTGCATAAGCATATAGTGTGAACGAAGTCATGGGTAAAAGTTAGTATTAACTAACTTTTGGATGTAAATACGTAGTTGCAGTTTTATTATAGATACATACATACATATGTATGTATATCTAGAGCTCAATACACTCACTTTATCGCCAAGACATTCATCATTGCCTCATTGTGTCATCTTTTGGAATAAATTAGATATTTTCAATATTTCTTAAGAACTTATAGTAGAAATGCAAAATGTGTTATTTCCATTCATAGAATTTTATTTATTAATAACGCGTCTAAAATTCATTGTTGAAAATATTCTTTCAAGACAGGACTAAACGCTCAACTAAACCACTATCTTCAACTTGCTCGCATGCACATGAATGTTTAAAATTTTATACATAAAAATACCAGAATAAAAATTATGTGATTTTTTCATGGCATAACGAAATCGAAGTCGAAAATTTGGCCGCCAAACAAGTTTTAAAATCGCTTTGTCGAGAAATAGTCACATCTCACAACCCTGATCGAAACGCATAATCAATAGAGAAGTGATTTGGATTGTCTGTGGAAAATATAAAGCATTATTTCTTTAGTTGTAGTTGAACTATCGACCTCTTTCGATCTTGAATTAGCTCTTATTTCCTTAAAAATTTGCATAATATATTGTTTTAATGTACAAAGAAATATTTCCGCAGAAAAAATAATCGAATTTCATAATCATAAAATTTCAAAGGAAAACTGGAAAAGAAAAAAAGTTAGATTTTAAAACAGGACAAATTTAGCGAGGAAAATTAAAAATTTTCTGCCACAAAATTTTGAAATTTCTATATTATCCGATGAAAAAAAAATTGTATTGAATTAATAAAATAGTGAAAAACGGTTTTTGGATTTACTATTAAATATTTTTGGATTTCCAAACATTTATGTAATTTATTTGTTGTGCTTTAGCTAATCCTTATGGTGCCAAGGCGTATTAAACCAGGTGGCAGCGGGAGAAAACAAGATCATGACAACACGAGAAAAAGTAATGCCTAAACAACTGAAGCTGTCAAAAATATAACCAGAAAACAGCTCTTTGACATTTTCAACAAAAAAAAAGTAGGGCAAAACTAGTCAGCTGTCGTGACGCTGCCACCTCTGGTTTGTTAATCGAATAAAAATGTTTTCTTCTGTTGTTTGTATAATTTTTTAAGGCTATTGTGTTTCGATTCTGTAATTCTAACTTTTTGCTTCAGAGTTTGCGTATAAGCATACGAGTTTGAAAGCTTTTTAAATATAGTTGAAGAAAGCTTGTTAAATATCTTCCTAACCATAGATTTCATTAAAGATTTGTTTCTGCAGATGTTTCATCGACGAAGTTGCTTCAAATTGTTTTCTTGACTTTTCTAATGCAATTTTATAGAGCTTTCTTTATTGGTATGATGAATTAAAGCTAAACTTAAGTTGAGAGATATGCTCAAACAAACTAGTTTCATAAGATCTGGTTTTGTGCGAAATTTTGGTACTAATTGTGAATAAATGTGCAGTTCGTAATAAAAAAAAATTGTGTATGAGAAATTGTTTCTTAGTTCAACATATTAATTAAGAAAGTATTAAGAGCATTAAATGCTTTGAGAGCCGAATAATTTTCAGAATTTTTAAAATTTTCTTGCAAAATTAAACTGAACAAGTCTTGTAAAAAACGTGTCTGATTTTCCCAAAATTCCTGCTCGTGTATTCCAAACTTTTATAAGCTTCTCGAATTTAAAATTATTTTTAATACTGACCTAATTATTTCTTTGCTCTTTATCATTATTCCTATAAACGCCTCCTTGTCACACCCGCTCGCTAAAGCTATTCTAACTCACCACGTTTTGAATCCACACCTTGTTGTTGCAATATGGCATTGCATAAATCCTGAGTTAGCTCCTGTGGCGCTGCCAGCTGGGTCTGCAATTGCTGCGTCGATGTTGTCTGCTGTAATTGGGCTTGTTGCAAACCTAAGGCAGTAGCAGCCGCTGCTGCTGAGGTGGAAGCTGTTATGGTATTTTGAGGATAAGCTATGGCGGCTTGTACTAAACGTTTGTCTTCGGTTTGTTGATTGTAAGCGGGTATAGTGGCATATTGTGTTGTTTGCTGCTGCTGTTGTTGTTGTTGCTGCTGCTGCTGCACCTGCTGTTGATTTCCCACACCAGCAGCTGATAATCCAACCATATGACCATTATATTTATCACCTTGGGAGTCATCATTGCCTGAACGAAATTTTGTTGGTAAAGCAGTAACACCTGTAGCAGTAGCAACTTGTATGGCAGGCTGATTAAAATGGGTCATACTGATTGTGGAGGTACTTGGTTGTTGCTGCTGCTGTTGTTGATGCTGTTGTTGGTAACGATTTCCCGTCATAGTCACAGTATCTTGCTGCTGTTGCTGTTGCTGCTGCTGCTGTTGCTGCAGTGCGGTAGTCGACGTTACTGTAGCCACAGCTGAGGCCGGGGTTACTGTAGACACCAACGGTGTTGTGGTGGTAGTAAACTGGGCTATTCCCGGTATAGAACCGGGAAATGGATTACCAAATGGTGTAAAATTCATTTTCTCTCTTTAAGTATTTTAGTATTAAAACAAATTAAGGATTTTTTACGTACAATTAAATTGTTATTTATAATATTTCTAGAAAAATATTTAGAAAATGTCTGCAAAATAAAAATAAAAACAAATACATATTAATTGTTATAATAAAATGTATGTATGTTTAAACTCTAGGAGTGTTCAGACGCGTTCTTTATAACACAGGTCAACAGCGAAAACGGGCTTCAATAACCACTATATAGATTTGATGCATCATGGATATCTACCTAAGTACAAAAATGGTAAAATTTTTCAATTCTATGGATAAGTTTTTTTTTTAATTTTTTTCTTAATTTTGGGATTTTGGAAGGGGCTGATTTACCAATTTTATCCTAACTATGGAACGACTTGTTCAATTTTGTCACAAAAAATACTAAAAAACTTGAAATAAAATTACTTTTAAGCCATGCTCATATAATTTTTTTATAAACTCAACGGTTTCACAATTATTTAGATTGCAATGATTAAAAATAATTTTTTTTTATGCAAAATTCGTAAATTTTTAATCTTAAAAAACATATAAAAAATCGAAAATGGCATAACTTCATATTTTTATTACATGATTAGAAAGGTATGTATATTTCAAATAAAATAAAATTTACTTCATGAAAATCCATGCATAAATGTTGATTTTATTCAGAATACAGTGAAATTAACCGATTTTAAGATTTGACTACGTTGCAATAAATGCTTGATATGTACTCCACCACGTATTAGTTATATTATATTATTATATATACATAGCTAATACGTGGTGGAGTACATATCAATCATGTAATAAAAATATGAAGTTTTTGCCATCTTCGATTTTTTATATATTTTTTAAGAATAAAAATTTTCCAATTTTGCATCAAAAAAATTACTTTTAATCATTGCAGTCTAAATAATTCCGAAACCGTTGAGTTTATAAAAAAATAATATTAGCATGGCTTAAAAGTAATTTCATTTCAAGTTTTTTAGTATTTTTTGTGACATTATTGAACAAGTCGTCCCATAGTTAGGATAAAATTGGTAAATCAGCCCCTTCGAAAACCCCAAAATTTGGAAAAAAAATTAAAAAAAGAAAAACTTATCCATAGAATTGAAAAATTTTACCATTTTTGTACTTAGGTATCCATGATGCATCAAATCTATATAGTGGTTATTCAAGCCTTTAAAATTTTTTCGATTTTGTTGACTTGTGTAATCGTCGCAACTGAATATTAAAAATTATCAAAAGTTAAAGTCACAAAAAATACAAAAATAAAACACTTATTAAACCGTTATTTTACTTGTTTAATAATTTATTTTTTGCTTGTGTGTAATATACATGAATAACTGCATTTATAAGTTTTTTTTTTTTGTATAATTTTATTATTTATTGAGTCTTCAACTATAGATACAAACATCAATAACTATTCATATCTAAAATCTAAATATCTTAAGAATATAAAAATTATTATCAAAAACATGTGATATCATCTGTCTATTCTCCTACAAGATTTTTAATTACCGAGAGTTAATATACGGCTTTTTACAAATCACTCGGCCCCCGTTTTCTAGCAGATGACGACTACAATGCTAAACACACATTATTGGGTTCACGTTTAATCACTCCACACGATCACACGACCCGTGTATTATTTGAAACAATTTCGAAAATGGGTTTGAATGTAGTAGTTTCAAGTGGTCAGTCAACATATTGGTCATTAGATCGGGATAGGGTGGTGTTGGCTGAAGTGGTTAGCGCGTTGACTACTATGCAAACAATAACTTGGGGCCTGGGTTTAAACCCTGACCAGAGCAAGTCAATCAACATCATTAATTTTTCTAATGTACATTAGTGAGACATTGTATTAATTGTTGTCGGACTATTAAAGTGATGAAGCGATTGATGCTATCCAAGCTAATATACACAACATCGCCCTCCTTCGGCGGTTAGCAGAAACTTCGGTGAAGTAAAACAATTAATAAAATGCCTGCTAATACAGCTTAACAAAGTTAATGCATCTACTTAACACCGGAGGCGCCTCAACACTGCCTTAAAAATTAACATAACACACAAAGCAGAGTTGGGAAAGAGTTAAGTATTCTAAATTTTCAACATCTATCTTCTCTACCCTATCCCTCTCCATGAGTTCCGGCACAGTGCACTGCATACGTAGGGGTCATCCCCTGAGTGCTGGTCCTAATTAAAAAAAAAAAAAAAAAAAATCCTGATGTTGTCGACTTTGGAATAGTGAAAGCTATGCCTGAGTGCTCATTGCTCGGAAAATATGCCGTTGAGAACACCTTCTGACATAAATAACTCTATTGGGTTGTTTGAAGCACACCTTAAACAAGCTGCTCTTAATGCTACTTCAAATAAAATAAATCAACAAGTGAAATTAAACGGTATACTTTCTGTAGATATAGAAAGAATATTATCTGAAAAAGGAAAGCTCGAGAATGGCAACGATACCGATCCCCTCTGTTAAAGTTAAGGCTGAAGGAATGTACCAAACAGCATAGAAAACTTTTACAAACAGAAAAAACAGCTTTGCTGCAAAAATTTTCTTCAAAAACTCGATGCAACACCACAAACAGATTATTCGCTGTGGCCTGCAGCCAGAGGACTTGAAAGAACGGTGATATGCAAACCTTCCTTACGAGTTTCGAATGGTGACTGGGCAAGTACCTACTGATGCTGAAAAAGGTGCTCTTTTCGTTAAACATTTAGAAAAACTATTTACTCCAAATATTTCTGCTGATATTGTTGAACTTTCACCAGTCGTCTGTTTACTAGAAATTCATCTCAGATTTAATATTATGGAGATTGAAAAAGCTATTACTAGTCTTAACACCAAATAAGCCACAAAATGCTTCAAGAATTGCTTTATACTGCAAAACGAATAATACTATTCTCTTTTAATAGTATTCTACGCCTAGAATACTATCCAACAGAATGGAAGGTTTCAATGATTACTATGATACCAAAGCCCGCCAACGATCAAACAAAGGTTGAATCATATCGGCCTATTAGTTTATTGCCCAAAATTTAAAACTATTTGCTGTATAAAAGCAGTATATGAGAAGCTGATACCTATAGAGACTTGTAATGGATGCATTCAAGATCAACAATTCGGTTTTCGCTGACAACATAGCAGCTTTTGGGTTACGTGGTCCAGCCTGAGGACATCGCAATGTAAATCGGACCATGTTTTTCATATACATTTGGAATAGTTTTGGAGTAGTCCATACACGCAAGTATGAACTAGTCCCATTTTTTGTAGGGCAATGCATCTACTACGAATACGTCAAAAAACTAAATGTCAAAACTATCATGTTGTTGGTGTTGCCACATTTGAAAAAGAAAGTTCTTGTTGAAAAACCCATTACAATTACGGCAGCCCAGTGGACTTGAGTTGCACCCAAATCCAATTGCGCACAATATTCTACATTATAGAGGCCACACGCGGCTGAGAAGGAAAGATAGGCTGACTTCCAAAACGTTCGTATACAATGTTTGTATACAGTATTGCTACTGTATTTAAATCACATACATATGCAAAGTTCGGCAACAATGTAACAACTATAAAACCGATGCCTTTTTTGCTCTCTTACTGCGTTAAAAATACTTTGCGGCGGTGTTTTTAAATGGTATACATTGTATAACTAATGTACTGCGGCGTTATGAAATGTGATGCTTTGTTCAAACACAAAGCAATTGACGTTTTGGAAGTCAGCCTGCCTCTATCTCTCAGCCGTTGGCGAAAGATGTAAAACAACAAACAAGCAACCGCTGAAACTAAAAATTATGTTTAGCATTGGCTAAACATATATGTACATATGTATTAAACATTTTTAGATTTAAGATTTGAATAATTATTGAAATTTCAATTTATAGTTGAAGATTCAATAAATATATTTATAACTAGCTTATCCCGGTGTGCTTCGCTACCCCCCTCGTTATAAAATAAAATTAAAAGTATTTATATATCCTATTGTGAAAATTTAATGACAATCGGTCCAGTAGTTAAGACTATATTACGATTTTTAATTTTCCTAAAAAGGGGCATGGTCCCACCCACTTTTCTCCTGGTACGTATTCCAAATTATGCCAATACAATATGTACCAAATATCATCGACGTAGGTCAAAAAATGCCCAAAATATGGCGATTTAAATTTTTGGGTTATATGGGCGGTGCCACGCCTCTTTGTCCAATCCCGCCCATATTTGCAGCAGCACTAAAAAAATGCACACTGAACCGACATACAAAATTTTGTTCAAATACCGGTATCAGGAGCAGAAATAATAGATTTTTAATTTGTGGTTTGTATGAGAGGTACCACGCCCCTTTGTCAAATCCCGCCCATATTTGCAGCAGCACTTAAAAAATGCACACCAAACCGACGTACCAAATTTTGTTCAAATACCGTTATCAGGAGCAGAAATAATAGATTTTTAATATGTGGTTTGTATGGGAGGTACCACGCCCCTTTTTCCAATTGGACTGAATTGTAAATCTAAACCACCCGGGGCGCCACCCAAACGCATACAAAAAAATTTATGCAAATCGGTCCAGCCGTTTAGGAGGAGTTCAGTTACAACGCACGTACAGTAGAATTATATATATAAAGAGCCACGCCCCTCCGCCCCCAGGCCATTAATTTAAATAATAACTATCCTATCATATAAGTTGGACCAAATTACATATATATGCCAATTTTCATGAATATCAGTTGACTCGTTTTTGAGTTTATTTGGAAACATTTAGATTTTTATATTATTAAAAAATGGGCGTTAAAGTAGGCGTGGACGAAAAAAAATTTCCTATTATGTATGCTGGAGTTTGAGTAACATGCTGACAAAGTTTCAGAAGGATCGGTCCAGCGGTCTAGCTTCGTATACGGTACAGACATTTTGCCACGCCCCTCCGCCCCAAGGCCATTAATTTAAATAATAACTATCCTATCATCTAAGTTGGACCAAATTACATATATATGCCAATTTTCATGAATATCAGTTGACTCGTTTTTGAGTTTATTCGAAACATACACAGTGACACGGATTTTTTATATATTAAGATTACAAAATAAAAATTATAAAATTTAAAACATATCGTAGGTATAAGAATAATCTATTAAAAATATTGGCTTCATCAAATTAAATAATAAAATAATGCAAATAATGGCTTAATGTTTGGTTTTATCGTTAGGGCAACATATTACATCTTAAATTTTCTTCTAACCTATCATACAAGGTATGCAACATCATATCTATGTTCTCTTATTCAACTCCCTTAAGGCTGTTTGTGTCACACATTACCAGCACCACACAAATTGCTCGTAATACCTTTATACTACATATGTATGCACGTATGTATGTTTGTATGTGTATGATAAATAAAAAGTGAAATTCTATTTGTGATGAGAAATTGGCTACCAAAAAATAAAGGATGACATAAAAGAAAGAACAAAAATATCAACAATCCTTCAGCAATACTTGCACATATGTACATATACAGATACATATGTATGTATGTACATATGTGTACACTCGTACTACAATATAAATAAAACTTTTACTCATAATTTCCGACAATAGTCGTGATATTAGAGAGCTAAAAGAATTGTTTTGGAGAACAGCAGTAAATTGAGTGTATTTCAAATTTAAAGTGAGACAGAAGTAAAAGGGATATTTAACAAAAGTTACCATTTTGATTGTGACGTTACAAAAAGCAGTAAGAATTTTTATGCAGTTATAACAATTTGTTCCAGCTTATAAATACATCCAACTTAAACGTATGAATATCCCAAGATCTAATTCAAAAGCTCTTTCTGTTAAATAAATGATTCTTATCTTATCCGGCCGCTATCTACACATTGTGCTCGTTCTTTCTTCGAATAATACTTTTCCTAGAGAAATTCCCAGAAATTACATTTTCCTAAAGGTTCAACTTAACCAATTAAACTTTTACAAAATTAACGTTTTCCAATAGGTATTTCTTACTATAATAACTGTTGGAAATAATTCCGTTTTAAAATAATTTTTTTTGGAAAGAAACTTTTTAAAAACATCTGTTTATAAAACTACTATTTTCGAAACACAGATTTTGATTTTTACTATAAGTAGCATTTTAAAAACTATCTTTCCAAAATCAGCCGTTTCCGTAGAATGAAATATAAAAAATAAATATAAAAAATAAAAGCTGAATTAAGAAAATCATTCTACATGTTAATTTTTAAATTGTAACGTGTAATGTTGTCACTAGAAAACGGTCAAGTCTTAAACGGAAAAATGCTACATATCAGACTGGTATAACAAATTTATTTTATTATTATTAGGGGATGGATGATTGCCGAAAATTTTCTTTATTTATGGGGGTCGCAAAGTACATTTCTCAAAAAGTACGTCTTTCCAATAAACACGATTTCAAAAATATTTACATACTTATATAATTTTCAGAAAGTACTTTTTCCTAAACTCAAATTGTTATATGAAATGGTATTTTTCTTTATTAAATGATCAAATTTATTTTTTTCTATACACTGAAAATTGCATTTCATATAGAGTACGGATAAACTTTCATTTAAACCCAATTAAAAACTAATAACAAAAACCTGGAAGCTCTACTGCAGCAAGAGTATATTTAAAGAGAGTATCAAAAACAATGGCTAGAAATATTTACCAAAAACAAAAATGAGAAAACGGAAGTAAAACAAAAACAACAGCACAGAAAAGTGTAGTAACGAATTAGTGTAGAAAAAAAGGACATAATGAGACAGCTACCTACCCTGACTCCAAGGAAAAATAGCGGTAAAAAGAAATTATATCAAAAATTGTTTTAATTATTTAATTTCAATATAAGAAAATAAAAACTATTTGATTTGCTTTGATTTGAAAGTATGTTTAACGATTTTATGTTTTATTTTTTAAATAATAGAAAATAAGTTTACAACTTAATTGTTGCAGCAGCTGGTAGGTATAATTTTAATTTATTGATTTTAACCCAAATAAAATTATGTGACTGCAAACACTTACCTTTATTAGCTTTTTACTGTTAGCCATAGTGTTAAGTGGTGAAAGTGGTTTATGTTTTCTTTCTAATTAAGTTTGTATTTAGTAGTTTAATTTAGTTTTTAATTATACTTATATTTTAACTAACTTTACAGGAGATTTTTCTTTTAAATTGTTACATATTTTCTTTAGAGTGCCATGTCGTGCGTTTGTTACGTTTGACCCAATATATTCAAAAATTATCTTAAGTTACAGTTTTGGTTTTCATTTTTTTATTTTTTATATTATAACACACTTTCTCTGAGAATCAATGAATGATTTTTTCTTGTATTTTATTTTTATTATCTTTTTTTAAGGTTACGAGGACTACTTTTACGTTTACTTTTTCGAAAGCCTTGTTTGCATTTCAATGCACTCCTTTAACAAAAAAAAAAAAAAAAAAAAAAACAGAACATGAAAACAAACGAAAACACTGAAATATGTACTATAAAAAAAAGCACGAAATTGTGTGCAACGTTAAACGTTACTGCGTTACGCACTCATACCAAACTCATCCAAAACTTATTATTTTCACTTGCAATGCAAGAGTTGTTGGCTGCATTTATTGCTATTACATACATACATACATACATTCTTCAATTTTACTACGGCTGCTGCACTTGCCACCCAAAATTATTTTCTTTTACTACAGCACACTTCACTTGAATGTACATATGTATGTACTTCAATACAAACCAGAGTTTATCTACTCGTTCTCGTATTACTTTTGCAGCATTAAAACCGAAAAACGCCAAATGTCCAAAACAGATAGGAAAAAAAACACCCAAAGTAAAATAAAAATTTAACCCACACAATACATATTACCCAAGATGGTTCTTACTCAGCCTTTAGATGGTTAGTTTTGCTTTTTATTTTATATATTTTTTCGTTACAAAAAGGCTCAACTTCTGCCTTAAAATCCCTACAGCGACATTCCCCAAAAAAAAAAAAGAAAAAAAAGTAAAACAACAAGAAAGTCAGTTGTAAAACAAAAAGTGTAGAAAAAAGTATAAGCGAAAAACAAGTAAATGTTTTGTAGTCGTACACAAAAGCACCGTTATACACCACCTAACGGTGTGTGTCGTAAGTTTGATACTGGCACCGCCAGACAATTTACTCGTTTATCCTCGTCGCCAACAATTTATAACATACAATATTTTCCTTGCGTTCGTGTGTGTATGTTATACCTTCTATGGAGTATTTTATGGGTTGGTCTTTTGGTTGGTATATGCGTTTTATACACGGTGTTTTGTCGTCTGAGTTTAGCCATGTGAATAATAGTTTCTTTCGGTGGGTCCTAGTGAGAGTAAATTTCTCTTTAAATATTTCTCTAGTTCTCTAGCTCTCTCTCACTATTTATATGAACATATGTACATATCTCTTGCGTTCCTTTTTGCTGAAGAGGAAAAGCAATTATTTTGTGTAGGCCAGTTGATGTGGGTGGGCTTAAAAGTAGGTCTCCTTCTACTATTTAAATTCAATAAAGTAATGGATGCTTAGTGAGTGTATATGCATATGTAATAAATGAATTTTAAAGTTAGATAAACGGAAATAAAAAAAAAGTGGAAATTTTACAAGTAAAACTTTGTATTAGTATCTTACTTTTTACATATTTTTCGTAAAGTTGCAGGTAAAAAAGCTTGAATTGCTTAAGCTTGATTGTATTGCCGGAAGAAAAGTCTTCTGGGATAGATGGTATTCCAGTAGACGCTGAGCTTCTCATCTAAAATTTTTTACAAAATATGAGTGAACAAAGCATTTTTATCGCAGACGCGCTCAAAGTTGATGGAAGTGTGCAAATTTTTCGTTTTTCTCTAAGCGTTAGTGTGCCCCATTTATCTTTTTTAATTTAAAATAAAACTGTAGGTACCTATAAGCTTTAAAACATCATAACATTCGGCGATTGGAATTGTACCATACGACCTACATTTTGTAATTTGAATATTTCTTATTCAATTGATGCATAAGAAAACTCTTGATTTATTATAAATAAATAAAACCAAAAACCGTTAACTGAATAAAACAGCGTTCACATTTTTTTAAAAGAATTTATTGATTTCTCAACATCTGGTTTACAATAAACATATTACGTATGTACATACATTCGTCCAAGGTAAGTTAATGAAATTATATTCTTTACTTAAGTGAGTCGCACTGTATTTAGTACATACATATCAGCATATAAATCTTTCATGCAGCACTATTTATAAGAATAAAAAAAGTTCGTTATAAGGGAAAATTTTCTTTAACCAGAGTTTGTGTAATAATTTCTATGAATCGGTACTAATTCAAAGCTGATAGTTCATTATAACCGAATCCCGCTTTATATTCTTTTATAACTTAATCTGATGTAATTTTTCACAGACTTTCAGTTCCTATCATATTACAGCATTAGGATAATAAAATTAGGCAGTAGTATTTGACTTTTACTAGCCACGATATTTAAATATCTATGGGCAATTTTTAAAAATAAAAGTCTGTTTGAAAAAATTATTTGTACTGGCTAGTATTTCAATAGACATGTACACGTATATTTAAAACTAAAGAAGTCTCATCTCAGCTTTTAAAATTTTAAATTCAATAAAGTTTGTTTTTATTTTTAAAATAATTTTGTTACGAATTAAGTTTTTCTTGCATTTATTTTCTGTTAAACCTAAAATTATTCTCAGTTTATTAAAATGTAACACATGTCTTTTCTACCTTAGAATAGCAACAGGAATACTTGTGTATTATTCCTTTTGAACAAAGTCACAAAGTTAACCTTGTTATTAATTCATTTCAAGGCTCATTAAAATAATACCTACTTTACTATGTTTGTATGAATGTATGTAAACAATATTGTCTACATTAACAAACAATATGAATCACTTTCTAATTACACACACACTTAACTAAATAATAATGATATGTATCTAATTATCATATAACCTCTTAACAAATTATCCTATATCCTTTTCAACAACACTTCTGACTGACCTCATTATAGCATTTCAACCGAAAATATAATCAGGTCATTTACCCTAACAAAACAAGAATTTAGACCAGTAGTACTACTACTACCACAAGATGCAATGAATACTTACACATAGAAATGCATATATGTACTGCGATACATGACTAAATATACTTCATATTTAAGCAAACACCCATTCTGGTGTTGCCGCTGCTGCTGCCACTGCTGGTACTGTTGCATGTACTATAAGTATTACAAAGTGAAATGCCATGTACTCCTCAGTCTTTCAGCCAGTACTTTCAAAGTCAAACCAAACGCCAAAAGGAAAATCAACAACAATAATCAAATATGCCATCATCAGTAACACCACCTTCGCTACTTTACGCACACACATATGTATGTATATACGTGTATGCACATATACACATAATAATGGGTTGCTTTATATTGTAGATTTCCAACTAGAGAAACGCATATACTTGGCCGACACAATAAGTATAAATATGCACAAATTTTTGGAGGTCACTAACGCCAGAAATTGGCGGACTATACCAACATGCACAAACTCACAAAAACCATATTCACGAAAACCATATAATGCAACTAACCAAACGACATACGAGTACATATATACAACAAGAATACGCCAAAAAAAAAAAATATTAACGACAACAACCTATTTTCTGTTCACTAGCTACCCAAAGAGGATGAGAAATCGCCGTAGTATTATCACACAAAGCAAACGAAGGAGGATTTCTATACAGAAAATGTAAAGAATGCTGGACCAGAAGGCTGATGCATTTTCCTAACCAGACAATTACATACATACATATTCTCACATTCTCTTCCTTAGCCAAATTTGTTAGTGGAGGTACTGTGTGACTGATTAATACAAACACACACACACAATTGAGATAAACTGTTAATGTGTGTATTTTGACATAAAACTTTTGATTTAAGTATGTATGTATGTATAAATATGTGTATGAAAAGATGTTGCAGTTATACATACACAAAATGTGAATGCACTTTTGCAACACCTAAAGTGTGGGAGGATGTGTGAGAGAGTTTGTGCGATAACGGTTGTATGTTTAGGTTTTTGTAATTTATGTGCGGCAGTTTACAAATGTAAGAGTCTGTTTTTATATGAATGCTTGAACATTCACTACATACACATGAATGTATGCAACCAAATACACTCTTCTCACTTTTGCAAATCAATGTCATTGAAAAGCCAGAAGAGAAAAGCGTAGCTTACATATTATTTATAAAAAGGCAACTAGTTCATAAATATTTGGCATCTGATATTTATTATATTGCTTAGTCTCACCAGTAAGTTTTTTTTTGTACGTGTTGTATTTTTGAGTCTTTAATTGAAATATCAATAAGTATTCAAATCTTAAATCTTAATTATATGAAAACAAAATTTTTAGTTGTTCCGGTTGATTTTTATGTCTGACATCACTTGCAAACGGCTGAGAGAAAAAGTGTTCCTCCTTCTCAGCCGAGTATAGCCTCTATAATTTAGAATATTGCACGCAAGTGGATTTGGTGTAAATAAAGTTTATTTTTATATATATTTTATCAGGTG
Source organism: Lypha dubia (assembly GCA_947311025.1). NCBI lineage: Eukaryota > Metazoa > Arthropoda > Insecta > Diptera > Tachinidae > Lypha > Lypha dubia. Next base: position 4,722,274 of record OX371263.1, read on the forward strand.
TTTTGAAATCTTAGGCTTCACCAATGGAACATCTAGATCTCTATGAATTCGCAGATTTCTGACATACCATGGGGTGCTGCAATTGTACGGAGAATTTTGTTTTGTCGGCCGAGGCTGTTCTTCATAACTGAATTGCATGGTATACCCTATTGTTTTTAGGATCACATTGTAGCAGGAGTTTACGACCTAGGCTTGGTGTAGAGTTTCTTTCAATAAGCCAATTCAAGCTGATTTTAATCTCATTTGGATCAGCTTTGCGTCTATGTGCGACTTTCTTGTTACCCGGTGACCAAGATGTACACCGAGATATTTTACTTTACTTTGTTGTGGTATAGTCTGGCTGCTTATTGGAATAGGCGGGCATGTATCCCTGTATTTTTGGCCGTTAACTTTTATACTCCATTGTTTTAGCCATTTTTCCAATTTGAATATTTGCCCTTATAAATTGCGGAAACTTCTCGTGGTTTTTGAATGTTACTGCTTAACGGTAAATCAGAGGCATATATTAAATATAGTACAGGACCGAGGATGTTACCTTGAGGGACTGCGAAGGGCTTAAAAATAAGCGAATCTTTGCCCTGCGCCCGAAGCTGCTCAAGTCCTATCCTTAATCTTATTCTAAGGAGTTGTGTTTAATGCACATCTGAAATGCTGCTTAAATTTTAATCTTAAAGTTGTCAATCTTTCTTCTCTTAAGCGACATGGTTTTCAATTTTTTTTTTAATAAATGAAACATTCAGCAACATTTCCAGAATAACTTACAATTTCATGGTCGTGCACGGAACCATTACTAATTTATAACAAAATCAATTTTAGTTTCAGAGTGCTTTGATGGTTTGTTTTTAGCAGAAGCTTGTCGCTTAAGTTAAAATTGCACTTGTCCCTTAATCTATTTTTTTGTGGTTATGACTTACTCGTTTTGTTGTGATGTGTGTGAATTTATATTTGAAATTTTGTTAACCCTCGATTCATTATGAGTTAAAAACTGATTTTTCGTGTATTTTCAAGTTATTGAAAATTTAGATTTCTTTCCCAAAACTCCAATTTTTATCGCACCACGTTTAGTGCTTCCTAAAAATAACATTTTAATACATTCAAAATGTGTTAACACCTCAGCAGAACACTAAAAAGGAAAGGCAGAGAGATTTGAAAAATGTTAGTCCATAATTTATAATTTTATCCCTTTTTTAAATAGTCTAGTATAATCATAACCACAGCTCTGAATCAATGTTGTGTCTAGTCATGGTCTGTCTATATAAACAGACATCCTTATATACATAGATGTATTTTTTTTTTTTTTATATACTTACAAACTGCATATTGCACACTATCCAACGAACAAACGAATACATATGTAGATACACATACGAATTCATCTATATATGTATGAATGTATCTGAGTTGAATTCATGTGTATAGATTGCATTTGGCAATGGAATTTTCATTTTTAGCCTTGACACGAACATAAATTTCATGTTTATTTTACCATTCATATTCATATATAAATACAAACACATGCAGCATATTTATCTTTATACACATACATGTATATACATACATATGCATATATGCTCTTTTTGGGGAGTCAAAGGCTTAGCAAGCCGGCCGGCGCAAAAACACCAATACTAAACTTAATACCGTTAATGCAAGGATATATGTAAATACGAAGCAGTAATGAAAAGTGTTTTATATTATTTAAAATTGAAAATAAAGTGACTTTGTAGTAGTTGTAGCGGTGCTTGCAAGGTTATGAGTGTTAAAAAAAAATTAGGAATTTTATCTATAGAAATGAATTGTTTTTTTAGTTAATTTAAGATCAATAGATAACAGTACGTGACTGACTGGTAGCAATACTATCCTGTCAGCAGGGTTCGCATTTTATCATTGCACACTCCTTTCGCAAATGCTCAGCTGAAAAAAGAATCAATACGTTTATTACGCATAGCGGTTTTTTAGGACCAGCACTGAGGGGATACCCCTTCTTGTGCAATGCATTGTGCCAGAACTTAGGGAAAGGCACAGGTTAGAGAAGATACATATGTAGATGCTGAATATGTAGAAGGCTTAGTTCTTTTACAACTCTGCTATTACGCGTTATGTTAATTTTGGAGCAGCGGTGAGCAGCACCGTCGGCGAAGTAAAATTATATTATACCAGAACCAAAGCCAGATATTTATATAGTATATATAAAATATTGTTATCATAGTTGGAAAACGAAAAAAACAAGATATAATGAAACACGCACTAAAATTTACTGTCTTGATTTTTTTCTAGTTTTATGCAAGTTAGTACAAAATGTTCAAGGTACAAAAATAAATTTAAATAGTGCCAATTTTGTATTATAATACAAAAAGTGGCTTCTCTGATTTTTATATTCTTCAATTCTTCAATGGTATAATTGCGTTTAATAATAATTTACACCACTGTTGGAGCTCAATACGCTTTTCGTACTCTATTGGCACTTTTTGCGTAGCAAAACTAATGGCTTAGAGCAAGTGCAATAATAAATTTGGTGCGTTCTTTGTGTAAAGTTGCGAAAAGCAGCGACAAGAGCGACGCTAAACTAAAATTACTTAAATCTATAAAATAAGAGGAATTTGTGAAAATAATATGCTTCTAAGGTATTGTTGAGACCGTCTTCTTACTACTAATAGTCTAGATGCAAATATGCATCCATCAACGTAAACATGTTTGTTTGTGTGCAGTGCACATTCATATATGAACATGCTTTTTCAATGTATATGTACACAAATTGTTCATTGCCGTAGTAAAATTAGGATAGACCATTCCAAATGGTATTGCAACACACAGTTTACCGCCTTCGGATTTATATTCTACACACACTTTTGCAATCTGCATATCAGGGATGATACAATTGATACAATTGTAGTTTTATTGGTACATTTCAAACCTAACAACTGTTTTAAGTCTGATTCAAACAATTGACTTGAGGTACGGGCACATTTAACAAATATTTGCCCAGAAAAACTTAACCACTAAATAGCAATGAAAAACTTTTTGATTTTTACACGTATTTATTAAGTGAAACCGTTTCCTAATAACCACGTGTCTGTTAAAACAGGTCAACAGTGAAAATGGGCTTGAATAACCACTATATAGATTTGATGCATCATGGATACCTAAGTACAAAAATGGTAAAATTTTTCAATTCTACGGATAAGTTTTTTGTTTTTTAATTTTTTTCGAAATTTTGGAATTTTCGAAGGGGCTGATTTACCATAACTATGGAACGACTTGTTCAAGTTTGTCACAAAACATACTAAAAATCTTGAAATGAAATTACTTTTAAGCCATGCTAAAAGTATTTTTTTATAAACTCAACGGTTTCGGAATTATTTAGACTGCAATAATTAAAATAAATTTTTTTTTTATGCAAAATTGGTAAATTTTTATTCTTAAAAAATATATATAAAAAATCGAAAATGGCAAAAACTTCATATTTTTATTACATGATTGATATGTACTCCGCCACGTATTAGCTATGTATATATAATAATATAATATAACTAATACGTGGTGGAGTACTTATCAAGCATTTTTTGCAACATAGTCAAATCTTAAAATCGGTTAATTTCACTGTATTCTGAATAAAATCAACATTTATGCATCGTTTCATTTCATTTCAAGTTTTTTAGTATCTTTTGTGACAAAATTGAACAAGTCGTTCCATAGTTATGATAAAATTGGTAAATAAGCCCCTTCGAAAATTCCAAAATTTAGAAAAAAATTAAAAAAAAAACTTATCCATAGAATTGAAAATTTTTACTATTTTTATACTTAGGTATCCATGATGCATGAAATCTATATAGTGGTTATTAAAACCTTTAAAATTTTTTCGATTCGTTCCCCTGTGTATTTAACTATGTAGTTGTTACGCCGTTTTGGGCAAATGTTTGCCAACTGTGACCGTAGTTTTATTAAAACCACATAATTCTTGTTGCTATGATTTTAAAATGAAAAATGATTTGCTATTAATAAATATTTGATATTTATCTAATTAATAATATTTTATAAGTTGTTTTTGTTATCTATTCGTATCTTCACATATTCAAAAGAATTTTAAGTACGTTTTCGTTTTCTTTAAGTTACTAAAGAAAATTAGAAACAAAATAAGTACTATTGTTGTACAAAAATTACAATTTTAAAAGCTCGTTTGTACGAAATTGGTTTTCTTGTTTATCAGTCCTGCTACATACTACTTTGGTTGTGCAACAAAAATAATCAAAGTGGGTGACATTCTGAACCTCTCATATTTTGCCCATTTGCTTGTATGCCAGTGCTTGCGAACAAGTATAAGCAGTGCTGCTGGATGTGATTTAATGTACGGGATGTTGTGTTGCAAGTATTTTTAATGTTGCACAACGACGATGATGATGACGATGGTGATACTACTGCTTGTGTTTTTGTTGCTGTTGATGACGATGACGATGAGCATGTTTATGCATGAGCGAAGTTTGTCTTTGTGTGAGTGCAGTTGGTAGGCAAACCATTTCACGATTTTCTTTGGTTTCAAACTAAAGTAAAAGACCTTATTGTGGGTGCTTGAGAGTTGTTGTATTGTATACATTAATGTATATATAAAACTTATTCTGTGTTTGTATATTTGTTTGTTTGAATGTACATATGTACCTTGTAGGAAGCCAAACGGTAAGACCGATTAGACGGCGGAAAGGAACAATTCCTTCATATAATGAAATATCAAAAGAAGTGTAAAATAATTAATAATTTATAAATACAAACTTTAGTTTTATTTTATGGAATGGGAGTAGCGAAGCGCACCGGGCATAGGCTACTACGTTATAAAATAAACATTTTCGTATAGGTATGTATGTATATATGTATGTAATAAGTATGTCTGTATGTAAGTAAATATATAAATATGTTTAGAGATGTACTATACTATGTATGTATCTACGTTTGTAGTATATGATTTTATACTGAATTATTTCCGGTTGTTTTTGCCGTTTGTTTTTATTGCAGTTTTCTGTGTCGCGCTTAAATATATTCGCGTTGAAAGTGAATTTTGCGATGCTGTGTCGTTGTCATCATCGTCGTGAGTTTTACATAAAGATTTAACGTGTTTATATGTCAAGCACAACAAGTAGGTCTTAAAGTAAGAATAAATAAAATAATGAAAAAAAAAAATAATAACAAAAAAAAAAAAAAATACATTACCACAATAATTTGGGAGAAAAAATACAATCAGATTAAATTTAATATTATTTTTTCTTCGAGTTTGCAGGAAGCATTGAGGATGTACGGAAATATTTTAAGAGTCTATGCGATTTTATACGAAATTCTACATACCTAAGAATTTCATAAAGATAAAGTCATTAAAGAATTGTATAAAATGCGTTTAGTAAAACTAATAAAAACTAATATTAGAACTTGTATTTTTCTTAATTGTTTCTCCTTTATTAATCCAATTCAGGACGTTTGTGTTAACAAATTTTGGTAGCAATTATATTTTGAGGATGGTGTTGGCTGAAGTGTTTAGCACGTTGAGTAGGTACCTACAACATACCACGTTTATACGCGCCACTTATTTGTGAATTGATTTGAAGAAACTCGAATAATAAGGGATACTCGAACATATTATAAAGATTTTCTGTTTAAAAGAATAAAATACTTTGAGAAATTTTTCCTCAAAAGGTGTGTCTTTGCAATATTAATACTTTGAAAAGGACTTTTTAAAATTTTTTAGGGATTGTTTTATTTTAAATGGCTCTTTGTAGGGGAAAATCACTTTTTAGATTCCTTTTCAAATAACTAGAGGGTGGTGTTGGCCGAGGTGGTTAGCGCGTTGACTACTAAGCAAAAAATGACTTGGCGCCTGGGTTCAAACCCTGACCAGAGCAAGTCAATCAACATCATTAATTTCTCTAATGCACATTAGTGAGACATTGTATTAATTGTTGTCGGACTATTTAAGTGATGAAGGCATATCACTGTTCACTAAAACCTGTTCCGACAGCGATTGATGCTGTTTCCAACTAATGTACACAACATCGCCCTCCTTCGTCGGTTAGCAGAAACATCGGCGAAGTAAAACAATAAATAAAATGCCTGCTATTAACACAGCTTAACAAAGTTAATGCGTCTACTTAACACCGGAGGCGCCTCAACACTGTCTTAAAAATTAACATAACGCGCAAAGCAGAGTTGTGAAAGAGTTAAGCCTTCTAAATTTTCAACATCTATCTTCTCTTCCCTATCCCTCTCACTGAGTTCCAGCACAATGCACTGCATCGTAGGGGTCATCCCCTGAGTGCTGGTCCTAATTAAAAAAAAAAACTACTTTTTGAAAATAAATGAATCTCTTTCAAAGAAATATTTACTGATAAGTTCCGAAATTACGATGTCTTTCGAAAGATATGTAACTATTGTGTAGGCTATATTCTTTTATTTTTTAAAATATATATATACATATACATGTATATATATAATATTTGGAAAAGATACTACATCTTGCGAAAACGTTTACAATTTTTTTTTTTTTTTTTTTGTAAAAAGTACAGCTATGAAAATATTTTTTGTAAAATCTCCGAAAACAGCGTTACGTAATATGTGCACATTCCCTTAATATTTTTTTTTAATTTAAGTTACTCTTGAAAATTATGAGATTAAAACATAAATTTACGAAGTTTAGTTAATTAATGAGAGCGCTTTGCTACAGACTTGTGTTCCCTCTAAATGCTTAAGTAACTCCTAAACTATTCCGATGTTGAGTTTTCAATTTAATACATTTTCTCAGCTTACGTCATTTGCAGAGTTAATTAATAGTTTTTTCGAGCCTTATCTTATATTATTTAGGTAGATGTTTAGATAATATTAAATATGTATGTTGTCGATTTAACAATTATTCCCTAGTAGGTGTTCTTCTTTAGACATTTTTTTATGAATAATCGCTATATTTTCTATAAATTATTTGTTTGTTGCCGGATTCGGACTTTATTTACAGTTATCCCTTAAAGCTTGGGCAAAGTTAAACAAGTTTTGTAGTTGTCTTCCGATTGGGATCTGTCACCTTTAAGTTTAGTGTCTGGAGAATAGTAAAAGAAATGGAAAAACTCTTAAAAAAATATTCTCCAGGTAATCTTGACGTCTGATTGATTGATTGGCTGAACATTTTAATTAATACATACATATGTATCAGTTTTTCTTAAACACGTAATTCAATTAGTTTGTAATATTTTTATAATAAAGAAGTTTCAATAATTAACATTTTTCGTGGTTAAAATAATTTTAATATACATATGTATGTAGGTACATAGTATGTTGTATCTTCTATAATATTCTATTCCGCGAGGTTTGTTCCAAAACGTACGATTGCAATAAAGTTTTATTAAGAAATAACATTTTATTTGGAAATGATTTTATGTATATCAGCTCGTTTAGTTTATTTCACTACCAATACATACATACTTACATACTGTATCCTTCAATTGGACCTTTATTATCCTCTTGTTATCGTAAAGATGGCTGTGTGGGTTTCTTTTTAATTTTATTTTAGTTGCTGGTATGAAAAGTCATAAGTTTCTTTTTTTGTTATTGTTCTTCCTGTGACTGTGTTTAATGTGAACAAATGGGTACAACTACTTAAACTTTCACATACCAAAAGGGGTACGTACAAACACTTACTGTTGCACTCACAATATTGGCTCTACAATGGCGCCAAAAACGTAACAGAAACAGGAATCACATACAGGATTTTATGTACTCGATTTTATCACACTCACACGTTAATATTGCAAAGAAACACTTCAGCATTCACTTGAACGCAATTTGTACTTCTGCTGTTCGTACGTAGAGGGTACGTTCCATTTAATTTTTTTTTTTTTTGGAAAATTTTTTGGGGGCTTATCTAGAGGTACAAAATTACTACTTCCCGTTTTGCAAAGAACAAAACTTTACGACAACTTTTTGAAAACATGGAACAAATTTTCTTTTGAAAATACTACAACAAACCAATAAATAAACGGGTGAAGCGAGTTTAAATGTCGGCAAAAACTTTTCCTAGCGTCAAGTTTGACGACTACACAACAACTATACCGAGTTAGACAACGATAACAAATTTTAAATGCATATTGTGTGTGTGTGTGTTTGTATGTGTTAACATGTGTTTGAGATGGGGTTGTATGTGTGCTAAACGTCCCTACACACATGCTCTTCTATCTATGAGTAAAACTCCATTTCCACTATTATACTTATAAATAAGTGTGAGATCATTTGAATTGTGACGACGATGATGATGCTGCTAGTTTTTCAATGGAAAGGAATGAGATCATTGTTTTTGGGTGTCTTTTTGGCTTGTCTGTATTTCAAAAATGTTTTTCAATGTGCGTATGTCTGCTGTGTGTTTGTTTTTTGCTATAAAAACTGCTGCATATTCTTCATTCTCTTAACCAAAAATTTTAACTTTATACTCATACAAACTGACAAATCTACAATTCGTATGCATAAAACTCTCAATTTTATTTGATGTAAACATTGTGGGGAAGTATAACTTGATTATTTTTTGGTTCCAATATTCGACATTTGCAGAAGTTAAAAATAAAAATAAGTAACAGCAGTTGGTGTATCCAATGAAAACTGCGATCTGTTGAAAAAAATCGGCTGCTAGGGGAAAACTCATCAAATCTTACTACAACATGTTGTTAAGCACAATAGCATACATTGGGCCTGTTCGGAAATGCATCACTGCACCGCATCTGATGCGCATGTGTGATTAGTTTGCTCAGCATAAAACTAAACAAAACAGCATATGCAGTGTCGAGACATTTGACGATGTCTGGCCGTTAAATTTTTCGTATGAAAAAAAAACTGTTAATGCAACAAAACATTTGTCATAAATTTAAAATTTTCGAATGTTGAAAGTAAAGCCTGGTACATTATTCAAAATACATATCGCTTCTTTATTGTAACGTTGTCATATCTAAAAAAAATAAATGAATATTTTTCAGTTACTGAAGAAAAAGGGTTTCATACCGCCTGTTTGTAGAATACGATTAAAAATTTTCAATCACGCATTGAAGTTGAGAACAATAACAAATTTCTGTAAAGTCGAATTCGGATAAGAGCACGCCGTTTAATGGAAAAAATAGCTTAATTGAAAATATATATTCCGATTTATTATTTTGGATTAATTTCAAAGCACTTATGTTTGCTTAAAAGAAAACCCGCTTAATTGAAATATATTTTGCTTAAAAATACGCTAATTTATGTTAAGCAAACATCGCATAAAAGAAAAAATGGTTAATTTGACTGGCGATGAAATTCTTTTTCGCGATGGCTCATTATTTATTATTTTTGATTATAGTTGCAAGCTTATATTTCAGTTTTTTAATGAATCTGAAATCAAAATCAACTTACATATGTTATACTTGTAATGCCATATCTTCGTTTTATAGAGCAATCGTTTAATCGAAACTTTTTTTACTTATCTGAACTTTTTTTTTTGAAAATCTCACAACAACAACAAAGTATGTATGTACTTGTAATGTTACATTTTCGCTTAACCGAATTCGAGTGTATTTTCGACAGTTAATACATTTATAAATGCTATCCGTTTTTGGAAAAAAGTTTGAACTCCGTGGTGTCAAGTTAATGAAATGTAAAAGTTAATCTACAATTAATGACCCACCTAAATAACAACACAGGTTTTCCGGAATCTTTTCGGGAAATTACTTTATTCCCATCTTCAAGCGGAAAACTAAAAAAGTTTTATTACATTTTCATATGTATAACTAAATTTCAATGATTAAAAAAACTAATAAAATATTATTAACAAATTTTTAACAAAAGAAAGAAAATACAAAACTTTTACAAAAAATATATGTAAATATACATAATTTCTAAAACCGTTGAATGGTGTTATAACTGGTCGAAATCACGTGTTCTTCCACATAATTTAATTAATGTTGATAGTAATGGCCCGTTGTCGGAATTCATTATTGCCTTTTGTTTTTTAAGCTATTGCATAGCTTCTATCGCGGGCTTTGAGGCGACCGAATCAAGAAATTTTTAAACGTTTCTTTCTTAAGTCTTTTGTTTTTGAAACGAAAAAACCTGGAAAAATCTGTCAAAAATCTGTCATTTGTTTTGAAAGGAAAAAACTTGGCATTAAGTTTGTTTCTTAAGTCTTTAGTGTTGTTAAGTATTTAAATCGCCCAATGTATGTTAACCCCTAAAGTATGCTATTGATTAACATTAACATTTGATATCATATTGATATCATTAACATACAGTATTGCCAGAATAACAAAGGAGTTATTAAACAAAATGTAATAATATAATTGCATAAGTTGATAAAAAATGCTGTGCAATAGCTTTACCGCGGCAGTGCCCCAGTGCCACATGTCTTTTTTTTATAGATTGTGGCTAGACGAAGAAAATTATGGCGCGGCTGATGATGAAGATGCGGTGAGAAACCTCAAACTAAGGAAAATATGGATAGTCCTAAGGAAACCGGTGATATAATATAAATATAATAATATATATCTATATGTACTTAATTAAATAAAATAATTACTAAATTAATTTAAAGTTTGTTTATATGTATATTTTATGCAGTCAGAAGTGACTGCTTTATCCAAAGTCAATGATTGGTCATCTGTGACCGCTCCATCCCAAGTAAATGAGTGGACAGCTGTGACCGCTTTATCCAAAGTAAATGGATGGTAATGTGTGACCGCTTGTTGACTAGTAAAAAGTAGTAGAGTGAGCAGTGAAGATATATGTTACGCACTCAAGAAAATTTAACAAGTGCGAGAGAAATGCAAAATCACATGTACACAAAATAAGTGGTAAAAAAACTTCATATTGCTCTTAAGAATGTGACTTGAGGTTGTGACCACTTGAGGGTTTATCAATGACAGTAAATTTACTAGTCAATAACCAGTGACGTTCTGGTAGGGTACACTTATACAATTAGACAACCGTTGGTTGCCATAAAAAGTAAGGCAAAATTAAAAGCAAATCTCCCCTTTACAAAATTTGACATTTGAGCATGTACTCAAGAATTTATGTGTTTTTAATTTTTTTATTTATTTGTTGCGGGATAGCATTATTCTTAAGTATATGCTCAAATAAATATCAATTTTTTGTTTATATTTACAATTTTCAAGGACTAATTAAAAATTAAAACTAAAGTGTATAAGTATAAAACTATTAAGGTGGTATCTACATTACTTCCCCTTTCGAAAGAAAATTAATATCTAATAAATTAAAAGTAACGCATTTGCTATTAGTGTTGGATCTAACAATGTTAAAATAATTTTTAAGCTATTGCCTAGCTTCTATTGCGGGCTTTGAGGCGACCGAATCACGAAATTTTGAAAAGTTTCTTTCTTAAGTCTTTTGTTTATGAAACGAAAAAACCTGGAACTAAGTTTGTTTCGTAAGTCTTTTGTTTTTTGAAGTGAAAACTTCTTTTTTGTATAGTCTATGTATGATGACTATACAGTGTTGCCGCTTTGGAATTTTTTTAATTTTCCCGGGAAATTTTCCGTGATTTCTGGGTTTTTGAGGGGATTTTTATATATGTATATAAAAGAAAGTCGTGTTAGTTACACTATTTATAACTCAAGAACGGCTGAACAGATTTGCCTGAATTGGTGGGCAGGTAGCTTAGAACTAGGAGAAGGACATAGGTAAGGCACTTTTTACCTGGGGGACTAGGGTGCCCTTCTTTGTATGGGGCAATTCCAGTATAGCTAGAAAAGTGAAATTGAAATTGCACAAGTTGATAAGAAATGCTATGCAATAGCTTTACCGCGGCAGTCCTCGATTGCCACACGTCTTTTTTAGTTGAAACAAAGTATCAGACAAATCAAATTCATCTGTCGAAAAACAATTTCTCCCGGTAGACTAATATTCTGTCTATATGTATGTATGTCAATTCAGCTGATGTTGCTTTTAAATCGTCCTTATAAATACATCGCAATTCAAGCAAAGCTATTGGGAGTTGGCGATACCATTCCGAAGAATGGAATTTCGTCATTATTGTAGCTTTTAGTTGTATAAGGAACCGTTCGATAATACCATTAGCTTGTGGGTGATATGGTGATGTTGTAATATGATGGCACCCTAAAAACTTGGTTAATTCCGAAAACATGTGAGAAGTAAACTGACTTCCCTGATCAGACGTTATCTTTAGCGGAATGCCAAATCTCGAAATATAATTACGTATCAGACGATTTTGTTCAATTTTCTTTATTTTTTTAATTATTTTAAAAACAAACTTGTGTACATTTTAAATATACAAATTTAAAATTACAATGAATTAAAAATACACATAAAAATTGATTAGAGAACAAAAACATTTTAGACACAGTGTTGCCAAAAAAGTTGCATTGTTATAATGAATTCGCCTTGCATATACCTGATAGGTGTGCCTTGGTTGTAACAATTTTTTATTTTTTTTTTATAAATTTAATTGATAACATTGCAAATATCTAATAATGATAATTCGTTTTTTTTTTCAGAATTATTTTTAAAATGCATGTAGCAATTTTTTGACAACTATAAAAATTTAAATTTTTGTAATGTGAAAATAATGAATATATTCATAAAAATATTTTTACCGCAGTATCATATAAATTTTTGACCTTCGTCCGCTTTGCTGTTGGGAAATTTCATGTTCAGGTTGCAGTTACTAATCAATGTTCATTATCCAATCTTCCCCTTGACTGTTGTTTACGTATTATTATGTGTTCTATACATCAGCAAGTTACAAACATGTATTTATATACATACATGTATAGATATTTATATTCAAAGGCTAAATATGTTAACTGTATGTATGATTGCATGTGCATAAGTATGTACAATGTATGTACATTAGAGTGGCATTGAGATATATGGGAGAAACTAAACTGCGGATTTTCCTAAAAATCCACTCAGTGGCATTTGATGTAAAACTTTTATGGTGAATATTTAAGCTGGATCAGACAACGCTAACACGTGCCCCTTTGAGGTCAAAGTTCAAATAATATGAAAACCACTACAATTTCATAAAAAATGATCTAAAAACTAAACTTTTTTCGCTGTTTCTGTATGAAGTTGCTGATCTTTTCACTATATATGCATTTTAGTAGCATATTCTATTATTTCTAATTAACCCTTTGCGTCACGGAGGCCAAAAAGACCCCCATTTATAATTGGAAAAAATTAGTTTTATGTAACTCCAATTTAGCGCGGAAAAATCAACGAAACAAAAATTCAGGTAGCTCATGAAAATAATTACCGAAAAATATTTTCAGATTAAGAATCCAAAAATAAAATCTTTAGCCATACCAAAACTTATTGTGTAACGAATTAATTCGTCTAATTTTGAATTCGCTTTTATTTATATTTAAATTTCGTTAAACCGAATAATTTGAAAGGATAATTTCTTGAAAAGTTCGTTTATTAACAACACTGTTCAGTGTTACCTGATTTATATTTTATTTTTACTTTATTAACCGGTGGCAACCATGTAAACAAAGATTGGGATTGACCGCCATTAATTTTATAATCTCGTATCTAAGTTTAACTCTTCGTTTCGTGTAAAAAGTGTTGCCTTTGAATTACAACAACCTGAAAATCTGAGCGGAATAGATTCGTGTAACTTTAGATATTTTAAGAAAAAGTATGTATTTTATTTATAATATATCACATTTAAAAAATAAAACCGCCAAAAACTTGAATAACTCAATAAACTCTATAAAACCGTATACAATCATTATACGCAATAAAAGTATTCTACGCATTACTACCAATGCACGTGTTTTTATTATAATTCTAAGCCCATATTTAGTTACTGCCGTAACTTATTGTCGCCTTCAGAACAGTTACCTTAACCATCTACCAGCCAGAATCAATATGCAAACGTTGTCAATTCTAACACGACTACTGCTCAACAACAAGCTAATAAAACATTTTCATACGCTATCTATTTCAAACGGCATCTGTCAACATAAAAATGTAATAGAATATTTTCTTCTGGATAATCAAATCGATGTAATGCTTATCTTAGAAAAGTCATTTGACGTCTCGAAGCTATTTCAGAATTAGTGGATATAATTTTTACGACATAAAGGATCCTCGAGGTAGAGCTTGTGGTGGCTCGCGAATTGCATTAAAAACGCGAATAAAAAACTACCTGTTAAATGATTTTTGTGAAAATTATCTTCAAGCAACGAACATCTGCATTGAAAATTACTATCAAAAACTTGTAATATCATCAGTCTATTCCCCCCCAAGGTTTTCAATTACCGAGAGTCAATATACGGATTTTTATAAATCACTTACAAAAGTTTTGCAAACACAAAAAACAGCTTCTCTTCAAAAACTTATTCACGAACTCTGGCGTGCAGCCAGAGGACTTAAAAGGCCGGTGATATGCAAATCTACGTTACGAATGGTGACTGGGCAAGAACTGATGCTGAAAAAGGTGCTCTTTTCGTTAAACACTTAGAAAAAGTATTTACTCCAAATATTTCTTCTGATATTGTTGAACTGCCACCAGTCGTCTCTTTACCAGAAATTCCACTAAGATTTAATATTGTGGAGATTGAAAAGGCTATTACTAGTCTAAACAAAAAAAACCCCAGGTATTGATAAAATAAGCAACAAAATGCTTCAAGAATTGCCTTATGTTGCAAAACGGATAATATAACTCATCTTTAATAGTATTTTACGACTGCAATACTATCCAACACAATGGAAGGTTTCGATGATTATTATGATACAAAAGCCCGGTAAGGATCATACAAAGGTAGAATCCTATCGGCCTATCAGTTTATTGCCCAATATGTCGAAATTTTTTGAAAAAATATTCCAGATCATCAAATCGGTTTTCGCAGTCAGCACAACACTATTGAACAAACTCACAGACTTGTGAATGCAGTTAGAGAAACTTTTGAAAAAATGAAATATTGCTCAGCGCTCTTTATTGATGTCGCACAGGCTTAAAATTGGAAACATGGCTAAAACAATGGCGGGTAAAAGTTAACGAGCAGAAATGTGTACACGTCACTTTTACGTTACGCAGGGAAACATGCCCGCCTATACAAATTAACACCGAGACAATACCGCAAATCACCGAAGTCAAATATCTAGGCGTTCATCTTGATCGTTGTTTAACATGGAAATCGCATATAGACGCAAAGTTGACACAAATGAAATTAAAAGCAGCCCAAATGAATTGGCTTATTGGAAGATTGGAATTCTATACTATACTTATATTATACAACGCGATCCTGAAACCAATATGGTTCTATGGAATCCAGTTATGAGGCACTGCCTCAGCATCGAATGTAGACAAAATTCAAAGGCGACAAAATAAAATTCTACGTGCAATTACAGCAGCCCCCTGGTATGTCAGAAATCATCGAATTCACAAAGATCTTGATGTGCCGTTGGTGAAGACAGTATTTTCAAAACACGCGAAAAAATATATTGAAAAACCCGGTTGAGAAGGAGGGATACTCTTTCTCTCAGCCGTACACGAGAGATGTAAAACAACTAAAATCAACCGTTGAAACTAAAACACATATATTTACCATTTTTAAATTAAGATTTTAATAACTTATTGATGTTGCAATTTACAATTGAAGATTCTATAAATAATAAAACTACAAAAAAAAAAAAACAAAAATATTTGTAATACTGATAAAATATTTTTTCAAAATTCTGGTAAAAAATTACTGAAAATATACTGTATTTTTAATAATTTGACCTCAAAGGGGCACGTGTTGACATTGTCTGATCCAGCTCAAATTTTCACCATAGAAGTTTTACATCTAAAAACTGACCGGACTTTTAAGAAAATCCAAAGTCGAATTTTCAGTACCACTCTAATGTACATACATATGTATGTATGTATATATGTAGTTGCTTCTATACTTCATATGTATATGTATGTATGTAGGTACTACATATTTGTTTTGTTTTTTGTTTTTATTATTGTTGTTACAAAACAACAACATTTTATATTTTTGTGTCTATATGACTCTCCAAATACTTGTAGATGGATTGTGTTCACTTTGTTGTTTTTGTTTGTTCTCATAGTTTTGTCTGTGTTAAGTCTGGTCGTAGTCATCATCATCATAATCAATTTATTTACGTGAATATTCGTTTGTATATGGAGAGATATCGAGAACAAACAACAAAAACATCATGGTCATCGCAATCATTATCATCTTCATACATATTAAAAGAACTTTGTAACGTTAGATGAAAAGCCAAATTCGGCCACATTTCTTGTTTAATATGAAGGAGGAAAATAATATATCACGTTTCTATTTTAATAGAATTATGTTTATACCTATTATACCTAGAATTAGTTAATAAAAATACTAATTTAATTTCTATTTTGTTTGTAGTTTTTCATTTCCGCTAACGATATACAATACATACAGTTTTCCTTATAGTCAAAATGTTTTTATTTTATTAACAGCACGGAAAAATGTGTGTACATGTTTTGGATGGATGTTTGCATGCGTGTATGTTTGCCTAGCAAAAATTTGTAAAATCAAAAGTTGATTTATTTTTAGTGCATACTTCTATGCGTTCAAGTTATATTTAACTTCATGTAGGTATAAAAGTACCAGTTTGGATGATTGTTGTAATATAGTTCTTGTTGTTTTATTTCGTTTTTCTATTTACCAATCTATTTGTATGCATGGGTATGATAACAAGAAAACATGCGTGTTTTTTGTTGAATATTGTTGTTGTTGCAATTTTGGATACATGATGTAAAACTCATGGTTGTGTTGATGACGATAGAAAACCTAACGAAAAATGTGTATTAAACATACATACATAGAGATATATAGTATGTATGTATGTTTATACAAAGGTGTGTGCATCTATAAGTACACACATATACCTACACATAACATATTTTTTAAATTTAAATTAACTACAAACTTACAGTGGGATTAGTGTTGAAAAGCTTTAGGCCGGCAATGTTCTGAAAACCGCAGCGGTTTTAAATCGCATACTGTTTTAAAAAAGCAAAACGTATTTTGTCATGTTCTGAAAACGCTAAGATTTGCTGTTTTTCCAAACTGTGTTCGAACAATAAAAACATATATTTTTTCTTAAATAAAATAAAAAAGTAAACAAAATAAATTTCATATTAAAATGCCGCCAACATTCTTACTTTCTATATTGGCCTTAAAAAAACTACAATCATAAAAAATGTTAATTAAAAGAAAAACACTAATGGAAAAACGCCGAGGCAGACAAGTAACAAACTCAAAGGAAATTTTAAAATTACAATTTTTGTTTACTAAATTGGTAAAATATTGTATCGTGTTTCCTTCAAATGAAAACATATTAAATTTCATCTGTGGATCATTTAATATTCCAGATCGCTTCAGTATACACTAGCGGTTTGAAAACGCAAAATTTCTAGAGCTTTCGTTTGTCAGAACAACACTCTGGCGTTTTCAAATGGAAAACGCTAATTTTAAGCGATATGTGTTTTTCAGAACATTGCCGATAGAAAACTGAAAAAATTAGTAAATAATTTATTTTCACTAAATTTGACGCGTATGCGTGTGATATGAGAAATAACATTTTTAATAAGTGGGATGATCGCATTTGTGAAGACAAAAACAAAAACTCATTCTAAATTTAAATATTTTTGGATTAGTTTGAGGAGGAATTAGACACATTTTCAGCTACCTCTGTTCAATTTTGGAAATAAATAATAATAAAATAATTAAATTTCTTTTCTTGGCTTTTATTTTTCGATTTTAATGTTCTAATGTGGCTGTCTTGCAGAGTTGTAAAATAATGACTCAAATCTGGGGGGTTACTTTGTATTTCGAATCGAAAGCAAATGCTTTTGAATTTCAATGTAAATAAGATACAAATTCGAACAGTTTTCTTTTCGAATCGAATTACAGAGTAACCCCCCTGATTTTTAATTCACAATGAATTAGAGAAAATATAATTAATTAATTTTGCTCAAAATGTGATGGTTGGTCTGAAGGAATGTGAAGAAAAGTTGTCGTCCAGATATGATTTACTGCCTGTTTTTAGAAAATGAAAACAAAATAGTGAGTGAGAATTTATATTGAAAACAACAATAAAATACGAAAATTTGTTTTTGTTTTCAATATAAATTCTCACTCACTATTTTGTTTTCATTTTCTAAAAACAGGCAGTTAATAACATAATAATAATAAAAATAACTCTAAAAAAACTTTGCCATATAATGAATTTTCGGTATAACGAATGGGCCTGACATTATATCGTTCGTTATACAGGGATTTGCCTGTATGTATATTAAATACATACTCGAATTGGCTGAAATTTTCACAATTCAGTTACGAGTAATTCGCTCCACTGTTCTTTAGTTTGTTAGGCTAGATTTTGAAACAAAACAAATCATCTAAAAAGAGAGCAAATGTTAAATGTTTCTTTTGTAGTTGCTCTATTTCGTGTTGTTGTTGCTTTGCATTTTTGCTTTAATTTTTACTCATGCAAGCAAAAAGTTGTCCACATACATACATATGTATGTACATACATTTAATTCTACAAAAATCTGAAAGCTGCACAAGCTTGTGCGTACTTTTGTATTCGTCGTAATAAAAATTAAAAATTTCTATACGGTTTTTTCATTTTTATTTACGTTCATATACATATGTACATAGTAAAGGTATGTATGTACATACATACATACATATGTGTGTATGTAAATGAATCTATTAGAAGTAGTTACAGTTATGTACATACATATTTGTCTACATGTATCTATTATTATAGAAGGCTTTAGGTGTGTACATACATACACATGTATCGACATACATACATAGCTTTATTGTGTGAGTGCTTATGAATGTGTATGTGGCTTTGTGAGACTGTTTTTTATTGAAAATGTATTGAAAAACATTCATACAGAAGCATCGTGCATGCCATCATATTAAGAGGCGCATGCACCAACAAAGAACCTGTACATTAATTTAAAAATATTTTCATGTATCCTGATATTAAATATTTTAAACTAAAACATTTCACATGCCGTTGCAACTTCTTCTAAATCATCATCTAAATCGCAATATTGAGTAGACAATGAAACAGGATTTTTCTTTGTAGACTTGCTTCAATTTGAAATGATTGTACTCCTTAGATTAACTTAGGTCTATTAAATTTTATAATTTCTTTTTATTGCTGCGGTTTATTTCATAAAATCATGCAAATATGTAATTTTCTTAAGAACTTGTTTAAGTTTGCTGTGTTCTTTTTTAAGCCTTTCGAGAGATGGATAAAGGATAAAGGGATAGCTAACAACCACTTACCTACCTCAAGTTGCAGATTATTGAGAATTTTCTTTTAAAGTATTTGGAAAAGGGATATTCAAAGTAGACAAATTAACTGCCGAAAGGCAATTCAGGGAAGTGTTTTATAATTGTGATATGTTGTAGTATAAAACGTTTAATTTTAATGATTACATGAATTTCATTGCTGATTATATTTCCAAATGTAAAATTTCTTGGATTTTAATAATTAATACTATGTCCACCGGTAGGCGGACGGCATTGTAGAAAGATGGATAAAAAGAGATTTCGGAGAGGCTAACTACTTTCTGACCCAATTAATCTCAGACCATGGATACTTCAAGAAGACCCCGGTTGTATATACTGCGGCGATAAAAACGATGCCGCTGAACACACTTTCTTCAACTGCAACAAATTGCAACTCGAGAGAAGCGAGCTGACGCACCAAATTTCAAATTTTACTGCAACAACAAATTTGACAAAATGGTTGAGAGCCAAAATAAATGGATCGCAGTGAGTAAATTCATCGAATATGTTCTAAGGAGAAAGCAGAAAGACCTCGATGCATCACAACAAAATGATTCCACAAACACTGAGAATCAGGAACACGAGCCAGCAGGATCACACCGGTAACGTTTGTCGGATCCAGACGTGGGTGAACAGGGACAAGTCCTTTTCCAGAAAGCTGTTTCTGGGCCATCCCGAACTAATGCAGATAAGCGGTTCCGGGAAGGTATTGTCCCCAGAAAAAGAGGAGGGATTGTTATAGTGACACACCACTCGACAAAGCTGACGACGGTCGCTGTAAGTGCGAAGGCATTTTAAACCCTACTTCACACGCCAAAAAAAATATTCACACGACAAAATGAAGCACTTGTTTCGATCTCTGAATAATAATGGCGAAGCATTGTGGTCACACGACAAATTTGAGATTCTTCTGCACTTTCAAGTACGATTTAATTATTTCCACTATTACGGGCACAATCGATCGTATTGTAGATGTAAATAATTTTTTTTAATGTTTGTAAAAAAAATTCATACAACAACCAAAACTACGAATTCGCTTACATTAAAATACGCAGTTAAATGCAAAAATTAAACACCTTCCTTTTCTCTGGTTGCACTAAAATTCCTACAATTCGCCCACAACCAAATAAAAAAAATGTACTTTGTAAAACGAGTTGTAGGAAAACAAATACATGTTTAGTTGTTTTTTTTTTTTTTTTTTTTTTAACTTACATGCAAAGATTATGTGAGTGTTTATATTAGTAGCAACTTCAAAAGCTTATAGTTCCCAGAATACTGATCCCGAAACATCTTGTTCACTTCTCTGAAAAAATATTTTTTTAATTTGGTGTAAGTTTTGTAAAAATCGGTGGAATAATTTGGCCAAAAAATTGTATTGTCTACTAATTAAATTATTTCGATATTTTTGATCTGATAGTTTTTAATTTATTTTTAGTTGTTCATATAGTGTTTATCTTATTACAAGTCTCACTAACATTACCACTGCACGGTATCTTGTAAGCTGAGTTAGACTTATCTAGTGTCTGCCTGTATTATATCTTTTGCCGTAATAAATAATTTTTCAACTGTCTCATTCATATTATTAACATAAATTTTAGATTTTCTAAGCCCTCCGACATTCCATGAAAGTTTTTATGAACAGTTTGCTTTTCACATTAATAGTTTGGAAATTTACTATTTACCTGTCTATTGTTCAATTGAGCTTTTTCTAGTGTTTCTTTTTTTTTTTTTTTTTTTTTTTATCGTTTATTAATTTACAATATTGAAAGATTTAACACAACTATAATAAACAATAGTTAACAATTTTAAATATAATATTTACTAATACACACAGTCCCTTTTCAGAGCACTCAAGTATTATATACAGTAATCTTACGTTTTTAATGAATTTTTATTTGTTTTTAAATTTCATACTTCAAATGAAGAATATGTGTATTTAATACTCTGTAATGAAAAACTTTTTCAAAAACATTACTTTAATATTTTGATATATATATAAAAAAAAAAGGTCGGTTAAACGTAAAAACAAGGAAGTGAAAGCAATATAATGTTGTTTATTCATTTAACCACCAAAATTTGTTGGTATTTTGTCTTTGCAACAGATTTTTATCGTTATTAGAAACAGTGTTTCTTTAAATATCAAGGAGGCGCCCGCTGGGTTAGTATTTTAACAATTAAGTTAAGAAATTTATTTATTTAGGATTAAGTTTGTATAATTTACTGCCTAACCCACGATATCGAACGATGTCGATCGCTTGATTTTAAGACGTAAAAAATCTATCTTGCGTTCCACTAATAACCGATTTTATTTATTTGTTTAGTGTTTCTTCCAGTAAAAAATTAATAAGTTAAATAAAATCGGTTATTAGTGGACCGTAAGCTAGATTTTTTACGTCTTAAAATCAAGCGATCGACATCGTTCGATATCGTGGGTTAGGCAGTTAATTTTCATCAAACTGAAAATTTTGATAAAAAAAGGTTTTTTTTGATAACTGAGTATTTTCACTAAAACTAAAAAAAATCTAAAATTGTTTTGATCACTTTTGATTTTTACAAGTTATACTCTACTAAACTTCAAATTTTTCAAAAATATATGAGCTTTAAACTGCACAGGATTCCTGCATACTAGTTTTGAAAGACAACATTTCAATCCCTGATGGCTTACGAGGACTGATCATTGATTTCGCATTAAACAGCTAAACATTTTTATTTTTGTGATATAATATAAATTATTGGTTTTTTATAGCATGACGAACCCACTACCATTCATATTTTGACCTAATTTTTTTGCTACCGTAGTTTTGATGTGATCTCTCATATAAAAAAGTACACAAAGAAGCAAACTCCTAATATTTTTAAGACACTTAAAACTAAATTTAAAAATGCAATTTCATTCTTTCAAACGTTGAAAAATTTTTACATTTAAATTCATATTTCACCTCTAAAACTTTCTCTAAGCACACAAGTGATTTAGACATACATATCGAATTTAGCCAGACTTTAAATGTGTGCCACTAGTTTATAAAATAGTGATGAAATATAACCACTAAAAATTCCTCTTAGTCAGACAGACACACCACACGTATTAGAAACTAATACAAATATATCTATATGCTTCAACTACATTTATTTTAAAGCAATAAATTCTAAAACAACGAGTCTACAATACACAGACACATACATATGTACACACAAACCGCCAGGCAACCTTGCCATTGCAAAATTTTTTCTCTAAAACAAAAATGGAAAACTTGCAACTATTTTCACATACATACATCAAGACTCAGCTAAACTATAAAATCAACCGAAAAAACACATTGAAACTAAAAGAATTTTGTTGTTTTTTTTTGTCTGGTTTATTTTCCAACGAACAAGGTCAACTATTCAAATAAAAAAAAAAAAAAAAGAAGCACAGACTATAAGTTCGACAAACTTATAGGCAAACAGGCGGATTAGACTGACAACCAACCATAGAATAAAATTTTCTATACCAAAAACTTAAAAAAATTTCAGACATGCAATAGAAAAATATAAAAAAAAAACCTATAGCAGCGTCATCTGCATGCACCCAACTGATACTGTGGCACACCAAAATGGCACAACATTTGTGGACAAACTAAAACCTCCAGCTTCTAAAGCCCAACTCTCCCAAAAAGGGGTAACACTATTTAGAACACAAGCCGAAAAAATGTAAACAAAATGTATGTAAATATTGGAGTCACTAAAAATTTCATTCATAAAATTCTAAAATACGCTAAAAATCTAAAATTCTAAACACATTGCAAAAAAAAAAAAAAAGAATTCTCAAACCATAAACACAAAAACACCTTCTTCATCTATGCAACTAATAGATGCCCATTTATAAAACAGATGTGTAAAAAAAGGAGTCATTTCATGGTACTCTCCAAGTTTTTGTCAGGGGTGCATACGTTCAACCAACTTGGTCTGCCACTTTTGTGATAAAATGCAAAAGCAGCCCAAATCAAATACAAAAAAATGTTGTGCAATATTCTAATGCATGCATGCATGTATGTGTGTGCAGTTTCATGATAGTTTTTGTAGCATAGTGCATTTTTAGCAGCAGTATGAGTTTGTACTAGTTTCTTTTTTTTCCTCTTCTTTCAACAATTATACAAGTTTCCATACGAGTAATACACTCTGGTCTTTAGCGCGCAAACTATGTAAAATAGAAATTTCTGACTGCAAATTTACAAACTTTCTGATGAGTTGTGGAGTGAAATTCTCGCGTAAAAACTTTTATTTGATTATTGTTTTCGTTTTGTATGCTGGCAGTATCAATTTTATGCAGATTCTAAAAAGTATTCATTTTAGTATTGAAATTCTATGCACACGGGATGCGATTGCATTGTTTCTATTTAATATTTTTGTTTTATTATATGCCGTTTTGTTTTATGGAATTTTTCTTTATCGACGCAACTTAGTTGAAAATAATAAGAGATTATGTACATATATATATTTGTAGAGAAAAAATATTTATTGCAATAAATTAGGCTTCAGTTTGAATACAGAGTACAACAGCTAATACATATTTTTAAATATTTTATGTATGCTAAATTTCATTTGCAGTAAAAAAATTTCACTGGCTCTGTAATTATTTGATCAATACGGGCACTTATTAAGAACTAAGCATTATATTTTGACAGAATTTGGGAATTAGTTTGTCATATAGACAGAGATATGTTAATTCTTTTATTTATTAATAAAATAATAAAGATATTATTATTACTTGTTTTTTATTTGAAGAAAACAAAAATATTGTGCGTGAAAATGGTTTCAAAAATTAATGGAAAAATTTCAAGATAATATTGGAGGTAATAGACAAACTAAGGTGTCATCAATTCTATATTTATGTGATAATAAGGAATAAGTACTTAAGTCGACATAAGCTAATTTCCCCATTGTACTTTTCACATTCAAAAGTGGACAACATTTCAATTCTTTCGAAGCATTTTCAGGAACTTACACCACAATGATTTGCTGATTTTCTTTTTAAAGTTTTTAATCTCAAATCAAACATTAAGAGAATATCTCTATTATATTGGCTAGTACTGTAATGTAATAGTTATTTAAAAGAATTCTTAAACGGAATAAAATTTTAAGAGTTCCCTAGAAATCGTTTTATTGTAAAGTCTCATTTTCTCCCTGCCTTGTGCCGAGACCGGAAAAGAATTTAGTACATACAGGGACAAACTCTGCCGATTTATTTCATACATAATATTTTATATCCTTACAGAAGACCTTGCAGTCGTCACTAACCCAATTACAGCGCCCTCTTCCCTTGGTCGACAATGCAAAACAATTATTGAAATTACTATACATCGTGTGTTACTATACATTAGTGCGTTGTAAATGCGATATGATGACATCTTCCATTATACTTTTTCAAATTTAATATTCAACTTGTTTAACTCATTTTAAAAACCATATGACAAAAAAAAAAAAATAAAAAACAAACTATGAACACTATATTTATTGTTTTATTAAATGTTTAGGACTAAAAAAGAGTTTATTTTAGATAGGAAAATTTCTTAGAACTTAGAATGGTACACGTTTGTATTATTTTTGTTAAAACAGAATGTTTTGTAGATAAAACTTTATTCACAAACAAGTTACACTAAAGTTACTTAGAATAAGAATTAGGTACATAATATTCTGCCAACAAATTACTGGCGAAAAATAGCAAAATAGAATCTTAATATTTCTATTTAATTAAATCCGTACATTTATACTTTTTTAACAGTTATACCGCTTTTTTAAGACATGAGTTTATTAGACATCACTGCATTTTTATCATCATCTCTCGCTCAAACTTGAATTTTTTAAACGTCGCATTATTGTTTACCTGTGTTTATTTGATTCAGTTGATTAAACTGTTAGTACTGTTACCCATTCGTATCCACCTACAAACGAACGCATATGAGATAAAATACCTAAGACAGATACGTTCTGCTAGTCTGATTGAATATTCGAATATTCCGCCGCACTACTTAATACTTAGAATTTACATTAATTCAAATTATTAACTTAAGCTGAAAAAAAATCTTATAACTTAAATTTATTAATCAACAAAATAAAGTACATACATACTTCAAGTAAAACGAATTCTAGATTATCAGATTGTATTCTATGTAAAATGTAAATGATAAAATTTGTCTCATAAATATATTATTGTGAATGATTAATTTTGTGTTCATTCTAATTTCAATATGCAAAACTCAAAACGTTGAACGCTCGACATTAACATCGATTTATTTCTCAAGTAAAGTTTTCAAAATTATTGTTCGGAAAATTTAGTTCACAGACCGGAAAAACTTATTTTTCAAAACTGAATACAATTGGCAGGATTGTATGTAAATTCCCAGTACTTGGGGATGGTGAGGGGCAAACCTTTAAGAATCTGCGAATGAATTATTAATGCTCGCACTCGAGCAATTATAATTCGGATTAATGGGTATAACGAATATCAGTAATTAGTGGACTGTAGGGATGATTTAGAAGCTATGACTTACCGTTTCCTTTCTTTATATAATATAGAGGTTTGGATAAGTTTCATAAACGATTTATTTGCTTCCACTTAGGGACAAATATACAAGTAAGTATCTTCAGGTAATTCTTTAAATAATTTAGTTATAAATTCAGGTAGGGAAAATTCGGGTAAGTAGAATTTGATATATATGTAGTTTCAATAAGCCAAGTAAGTAGAATTGATATATAGTTCCAATAAATCCAAGTGAATTTTAGGTGATTATAAATTGATGTAGATCGGTAACTTCGGGGATGTTGCTCGTTCTATCGTTCGCTGATAAGTGAAGTTTTAAAATGCGGTTGGCATATTTTCCTGCACTTTTTGTAGTAGAATTTTTTAATGTAAAACTACAATATGTAGAGTTGCCACTTTACCAATAATTACAACCTTCTGATTATGTTAATAAAGTTATAATTTTAGTGTCCTAAACCTAGTTTGGACAATTTTCTATTTTTACCATTCTTTCAATTTTAGCCATTTTTAATGAATTTTACAAGTTAGTTTTTTTAATTTACACCTTTACGAGAATTTTTGCCATTTTTGCAAAAAAAAAGAACAGTGTGCCGTAAAATTTTTTTGGTCGTTTTTGGTTTTAGCGAATTTTATTCAATATTAGGTGCTGTTTGCTTTTTGATCTTCTCATACTAGACCTGACGGTATTTAATAAAATGGAAAAATTTCGTACTCTACTAAAACATTTAAACATTTGTAAATCTCGGTCTTATCCAAGATCTGATCGTGTGTATTTTCGTAAGCACAACTTAATTTTATTTCCTGCAACGAATGTGATTTACGAAAAATATGTCATTCATCCTTATTGTGTTAATTTTGTTTCAAATAACGATTTCATAACGATGCATCGATTTTATCGTTGTTCAGTGCGAAGTTTCATCATTCGTCATAATTGTGTTTATACGATGAGTTGTAGTTCAGTAGAGGAAGCTGCTAATACGTCGGTCGTTAAGTAAAATTTAATTGATTTTTACTGCAATATTTGTGTAAAACAGCGACATATTTAACTTGTTGTTTGTTAATTAAAATTTTTAAAATATTTGCTATTTTTTTTAAGCAATTTTTTTTTTCTAATATTCATACAAACAGTGAAATTTTTAGGTATAAATAGTTAAATCTAAAATCTTAAAACAATAGTTTGCTGACGAGAACTTAACCACACCGATTGGTATGAGGAAAAGATTTTGTTTGTAAATATTTTTGGAAATTTTAATTTTATTAAAAAATTTTAGATATTTACAAGGCATTTTGATATTGAATTCACCTTGATAAATTTAAAAATTGATTTTTCCAAGGATTGGTTTTATAAATAAAATCCATTTTTTATATTTTTAACAAAATAGTATGTAAAAGTTTTTTTAATAAAATTTATTTTATTTAGTTCCATTATGAAGATTTTATTTTCCTTCGCGGCTTTCATCTGCATTATTGCTTTTGCTGTTACCTCAGCTAACGCGTTCCATGATCTACCGATAGATACTGCAATTGATCCAGTATATGGGGTGCCAGTTATGGTAGAAGAGACAGCAGGGAGTGTAGCAACTGGAATGGGAGGCACCGGTATAGGAAGTACACCACTAGGAGGTACACCAATAGAAGGTAGACCACTAGAAGGTCGAACACTAGGAGGTAGCACACTAGGAGGTCGAACACTAGGAGGTTTTGGAATAAGACACGCCATGATGGGAGGTGGTGACGTAGGTAGTGATTTCGAAGGTGGTGTAATAAAAATGGCACGAGGCATAGGAAATGATTCACCAGTTGTTGGATGATTTATGCGATTTACTAATAAATATTTTAATGATATAATTACATATGTATGTATTTGTGTATGTAATTAGCAATAAGAAATCTAAATTAATTTTCTAATTTATTTTAGATATTTACTTAGAGCTTCTTTAATTATTAACAAATTTATTAATCGATCATGACGTCTTGTTTATAATAAAAAATATTCAAATAATACAACATTTGATTAATTCAATGGATGTAATAAATATCTTTAGATTACGATCTCCTCCTTAAAGATATAAAAGTATGTGTAGAAGATTCTCAGTGGAAAACTAGCTTCCAAATCGGCAATAAACATCCGATTTCATGAAACGAAAGTGACTCTTATCCAAAAGTTATTTAGCCATATTCCTCTTAATACAGGAACATCATCATCTATAAAATAAATGACACAAAAGTATAATTTATGTTCATAAGATAACTTTGGAAGTATAGAAGAACAATTATCTTCTTAATTGAGAAATCGACACTTTGGAGGCAGGTAAATATCATATTAAGCACGGTGGGAAAATATAAACTATGTTATTATATCGTGTACTGGAAATCTCAAATGTATGAATATTGCTCCGATGATCTACATAAAGCACTGGTTATTCAAATTAATTAAGTGAAAAGAATTAATGATACCGTGGGTTCACATAACATTGCAATTATTTTCAAGTAATTGGGTACTTTCTCTTAGCTTTATATTTGCTTAATCTTAAAACTTATTGATAGGAGTAAAAGTTACTCATATAAAAAATAATACAGGGCAATAAAGATAATCAGTTATAATCACAGCATTATGCACTTTCCTTTATAACAATTCTAGACAATTTTTAAAATTTTAGAACACTAAATTTAAGTTTACGAAAATTGTAAAGATGGACAATTGAACGCTGATGAGAGGTGTAGCGGCCTTGAAATCGGTACTGATACGTTCTGCTAAAATGATTGGATATAATATCAATATTTTTCAACATAAAATAACTCTTAGTAATTTGAATTTTCATTAATTCAATAAAACTGAACTTGAACCTAAATAATAATATAAATAACAAATATATTAAATTATTATTTTTATTAGAAAGGAAAATCGAGAAGCTAAAAATTTCCTATCTTATCGCCTCAGACACACTTATTAGTACACATATTGGAAAGGAGCAGGTATGAAAATATTAACAGTTATTTTGTGTGGGGGCATTAGTTTCCCCTCCTATAGGTGCATCCGTTCTATCGCATTTTAATGCTAGAAGTTGTGTTTTATTTTCGTAGTAACGTACATCAAATTTCAAGGCAATCAATATTTCGTTGCGCAGATTGGTTAAGGTTACGCTTGCAGTTTGGTTCATTAGAAATATAAGTGTTAGTCTGAAATAGTGATTAATAAATAAATCCGCTATTTATGAAATGATAATAATTTTTTTTTAATGTTCTTATATAGGGATTGTGAAATTTCACATAGCTGTGTCATAGTTTGTAATTGGTTAAATTGGATTGTTGTATTGAAGACAGTTTTTTGCAAATTAAGTATTATTTTTTATGTTTGGTACCCATCCCAAAAAAATATATATCTTGTTCGAATACCCCGGTCATCAGGGAGACATTCTAAGAACTTTAACACGATCGGTCTTAGCGTTTTTATTCCTTTAAGGAACACATACACAAACAAACTCACAAATACGGATTCATTTATGTATATACGTAGCTAGACATGGATTCATATTATATTTGTATTTATATATGATCACATATGAAATGTAATTGGAATTTTATGATACATACGAAAATTTTTTTGGATGAATAGTTATTATATTGGTTATTTTTCTTGTTGCCTAGTGTAATTTTAAATTGTTTCTTAAGTGTTCTTATTAGCTGTTTGCACTCAACAACATCGAAAGAATTTGTTAGAAAAAGTATTTCCAAATAATTTGCTGTCCATTTTAGGAAGAGAATTGGTTGTGTGAATTTGTTTTCTTTATGCCAAAAAACATAAAATTGTTTGTAATGTTTCCCGTAAAATAAGTTTTCCGATTTCCCAAAGGGAGTTCAAGAAAGATCATTTCGCACATATAAAAAAAATTATCGCAGTCACTTCCTTCTGATTAGTTCTGTTTCCATGTAGATTCTATAAAGGCGAAAATATTCTGGTACTTCTGAAATAACAAATGAGAATTCGTAGTTTAACCTTTAAATGTATAGCGTGCCATATGTGGTACTGGCCTTTTATCATGCCATATGCTGAGAAATGATACTTAAATTTAGAATAGTGTGATTTACACTAAACCAGACAGTATAACGGTTCATTCAAATGTTGTTGTAGACTGCTTTTATATTATTTTAGTTTTCAGTAAGCTTTCGAAGTGGCTGTATGTATTTTTTGGAGATAACTTAAAAATTGAAATTTAATTGTGAATAAAATATTATAGCATTTATATATTGAGCAGAGGTAAGTACTAATGAATACTATAGACTTTTCTTTAGCAAATTATTACTAATTTTTAATTAATTTGATATAAAGAAATAGTTTTAGTACCTTATATGGTATATATGGTACCTTATATGGTACTTCATGCATCTGCACACAGAGTTTATTATGTGAAGATGCAAGTAAAAGCACAGAAAAATTCGCAAAGCGTGTATTAAAATCAGTCTTTTTGTTGAAAAATACGGTAAAATTTGCGAAAAAAAATCAGGTTTTAAATGCATAGTGTACCACTCTGGCTATTGACCTAATGCATTTAAGGGTTAAGCTTGATGTCCATTGGTAAACAAATTTTATATATAAAAAAAAAAATTCTAATCAGTATTCAAATATCAACATTAAAAAATTTAGTTTTGGGACGTGTGTAAAATGAATATTTTCCAATTTTTTTCTATTGTTAGCATTCCTTTTAAATCTAGCCATTTTTAATGAATTTTATAAGTTTTTCAAATTTACACCTTTTCGAGAATTTTTACCAGTTTTGAAAAGAAAAAACAATGTGCATTGAAATTATTTTTGGTCTTTTTTGATTTTAGCGAATTTTAGCCAATATTAGTCTTAATATTGCTGCTGTTTAAAAAAATGTTTTGAATTTTTGCGATTGATATGAGTTTTCGCAACTTTCTGATCTTTTCACTAGACCTGACGATATGTGATAAAAGAAATAAAGATCTAAACTTTCGTAAGCACAACTAAATTTTATTTCCAACAATGAATATGATTTACGAAAAATAAGTCGTTCATACTTATTGTGTTAATTCTGTTTTAAATAACGATTTCATCCCGATGCAACGATTTTATCGTCGTTCAGTGCGTAGTTTCATCATTCGTCATAATTGTGTTTATACGATAAGTTGTAGTACAGTAGAGGAAGCTGCTAATACGTCGATCGTTAAGTAAAATTTAATTGATTTTTAGCGCAATATTTGTGTAAAACAGCGACTCATTTAATTTGTTGTTTGTTAATTAAAATTTTTAAAATATTTGCTATTTTTTTTAAGCAATTTTTTTTTTTCTAATATTCATACAAACAGTGAAATTTTTAGGTATAAATAGTTAAATCTTAAATCTCAAAACAAAAGTTTGCTGGCAAGAACTTAACCACACAGTGTGATGAAAAGATTTCTTTTGTAAATATTTTTGGAAATTTTAATTTTATTAAAAAATTTTAGATATTTACAAGGCATTTTGATATTGAATTCACCTTGATAAATTTAAAAATTGATTTTTCCAAGGATTGGTTTTATAAATAAAATCCATTTTTTATATTTTTAACAAAATATTATGTAAAAGTTTTTTTTAATAAAATTTATTTCATTTTAGATCCATCATGAAGATTTTATTTTCCTTCGCGGCTTTCACATTATTGCTTTTGCTGTTACCTCAGCTTACGCGTTCCATGATCTACCGATAAATACTGCAATTGATCCAGTATATGGTGTGCCAGTTATGGTAGAAGAGACAGCAGGGAGTGTAGCAACTGGAATGGGAGGCACCGGTATAGGAAGTACGCCACTAGGAGGTACACCAATAGGAGGTAGACCACTAGGAGGTAGACCACTAGAAGGTCGAACACTAGGAGGTAGAGGAATAAGATATGTCAGGATGGGAGGTAGTGCCGTAGGTAGTGATTTCAAAGGTGATGTAATAAAAATGGCACGAGGCATAGGAAATGAGGCACCAGTTGTTGGATGATTTATGCCATTTACTTGTAAATATTTTAATGATATAATTACATATGTATGTGTGCATGTAATTAGCAATAAGAAATCTAAATTAATTTTCTAATTTATTTTAGATATTTACTTAGAGCTTCAGAAAGAGTTAGAAGCACTCATTGGGAAGGTGAACTATTATAATAATTTTATTAAGAATTTCTATATCACAACAGCTCTTTTAAATGAGTTAAGGAAAAATAGCATTAAATTTATTTGGTCTCCAAAACAAGAGGAAGCGTTTGAGCATTTCAAAACGGATTTCATCGATGTTTCAAAACTGATTCACTACGATGAAAGTTTACCCATTATTCTTGCTACCGATACTCTAAATGTGGTTTTTTGGTTCAATCTCCAGATGAAACTGAAAAATCGATATGTTTTGCATCAAAAACATTGAATGGCAGTCAATGGAGGTATTCTCAAATCGAAAAAGAGGTTCTTTCAATTATTTTCGGTGTAACTCGTTTTCAAATGATTCACGAGGGACATTGGGGTAAAAGTAGAATTGCAGTAATGCGAAACGGATATGTTCTCCGTGGCTAGAAGCAACTCAACCATGGGAATGAATACATATTGATTTTACGTGTCCTTTTTTCTCTCAAATGTGTTTAATAGTGATTGACTCATTTTCCCAATTTCATTACATAAAGGAAATGTCAGTTGCAACCTCATTCTTATCAATTCATGCTTTACAAGATAAGATAAAAGAAAAATGCTCACACAACTTCTTACTAAAATAAACTAAATCAAATTATGTATATGTATTTTTATAAATATTTTTATTTTTCTGCACAAATTAAATTTAACAAAGTTCAAAGTAATTAACTAATTTATATAATCGGAATATCATAAATACATATGTAAAGACCAATTGGCCACTTTTGCAGTTCCTTTTTTTTTGGTCATGCTGCAAAGAAACATCATTCGTATATTGAAACCTCTCCTTATATTACTATACGAGTATGTGCCTGAAACCAACAATGTTGATAATTTCATATTCGCTTTTAAATTTTATTTTTTTTTTGTAAAATTAAATAACTTTCTTCACATAATTTGAACATAAACTTTTTCACTTCATATCTCGTCTTTATATAAAAAACTATGTACGACTGAATTGACATACGATTGACAGCTATTTGACTAGCCAAGTTTTTCGAACACAAACAATGTATGGTCACCATAAACATGAAATTTTAAATGAACTTTTTATTATTCTCATTTGCAAAATATAATCTTATAGCAGCGAAAATATTTTTTTAGAGTGAGTTAGGATAGAGTTTAAACGTAGTTTCAAACTACGTTTATGTTAATCTGAATATAAATTCAATCGAGTTTAATTGTGGTTGCTGTTTTTAAGTGATAACTTAAACTGAACAAAATGGCCATACTGAAGACTAAAAATTGGCAAAACTATACATCAAATGGCAATGTTTTTTTTTTTCCATTTTATGCAAAAGAAGAAGAATTTTTTAATTTTATTAAGTTTATATCCAAAAAGAAAACAAAATTTAAAATAAATTTCTCCTTAAAGGTTGTATATAACAAATCAATAAACATCTAATTTTTCATTGGCTTAAGCCGATATGTGAGTTATTTATTTGATTTGGATATTTTAATCCTTTTTAGTTAAATAAAATTTAAATTTCTACTTGAATAAAATCTAACTACAAGTAAAAAGTTTGAATCTTTAATTAAATTCCAATAAAATTAAATTCATTTGCCGAGTGTGTGTCTGTATAACGAACTTAAATACAAACATACAATGAGCCAGAGTGCGTTTATTTTATAAATATGTATTACATACGAGTATACATATGCTTTTTTTTTGGTTTGCAATTTTAATAAAAATATATAATACTATATATTTTATTTTATATGTCTGAGTTCGGTTGTCAAGTGCTAAAGCATAAAATTCAAAATTCAAAATAAAAAGTAAAACAACAACAACTAGCAGCACATCTGCAACTAACAAAAACAAAATTCAAAAAATGTAGTTAACCCTTCCTGTTTTCAATTAATTGTTTACAATGCACAGTGGCTCCTACACTGTCTACACATTTTCGTAAATATGGGAGTTTACCATAAAATTTTGAAGCATTTGGTCTCTGTCCCTCTCTTGTCCTCTAACCAGTCTAAAGTAAAATGTTTGCTAACTAAAAAACTGCTAAATGTGTTGTGTTGTGTAGTTTAAGTTGTTGTTGAGTTGACTGCACTTAAATTCAGGAACACACTGCGAACATATATGTATGTATACTCAGTGTATGTATGAGTGAGTACGCAAGCAAAAGTGGTTGGTGTAGTTAAAATGCATTTAAAACTGCATCAATACAATAAACATTTTCGTATGCAAAAAAAAAAATTAAATATGTTGTATTAATACCGTAGATGTTGTTGATGCAGTTGTTGTTGTATGCAAAATACTAAAATCCTCATCGAATGCTCCAAAAGTTTCGTACATTTACGTTTAAATAAGTTTTGCATGTGCATGGGTGTGTGCTCCTACTAAATACTCATGTCACGATGTGAGTGTATATGGCTGTGTTTATATGTACATTCGTACATACATATGACCATTCTGATGATGATGACCAGCCTAAAAGTCTGCATAACAAAATGCAATTTTATTTTATAGAAAATACATACAAATAATGTAAAACACAATCAAACGCACATTTGTGTTTATGCATTTATTTCAATAAAACTGTATGTGAGTATTTGTATGAATGTTTGTATAACTTTGGGCTAGGTTGAACAAAACTACAAGAATTTATTTTAACAAATTTTTTTCTTAGGCTTTTCAATGCAATGTGCTTGTGTTAGTTTGTTTCGCATGTGCATCTGATTGCATAGAGAAAAATATGCAATTTTTGTCTGGATTTTATATAAATTCATTTATATGTACGTATGTATGTATGTATTTATTCAGATATATGTTTTTCTGTAAATATATTTAAGTACATGTATAAAAACAGAAGCGGAGTGCAAAAAATTGGGATAGAAAAGACCACACACAGAGCGGGCCCTCAAGATTTTTTAATTTTTATCAAATAAGTTTTTGAAATAAACCTCTTTACACAATTCATCTCCTTAAAATAGTACCTTTCAAAAGGTATCTAATTAAAAGTACCTTTTCAAAAACTACACTTTTAAAAGTTTCTCTTGAAAAGTCTTTTGAAACATAGTATGTATCCTCATAAAAATTATTTGAATTGCGGTTTTCATTGTATTTAGGATTCGGTACCTGGAACTTTGCGCTAATGTCTATCCTTTTAATAAATTTTGCGGCACTTGAGGCAGTTTCTCAAGTGTAAAACCTAAAAATTAAAACAAAAACATATCTTTAAAAATTTTTCGACACCGATATCTATTGAATCACTTAAACGATTTTGATTAAAATTTACAGCATTCGACAGAGCTTAGTGATAACTTTTGTCGTTATTAATATGAAGCGCTTTCTTCGAAAATTTTCGTCAACGAATCTCTCAAACAAATCAATTGATTTTAATCAAACAATTTCCAGTCGACTTTGTTTGTTCAGCTTAAGTCCAGTAGTGTAAAATTTATGTACAAATAAAATGTTCTGTCGAAAATATTATGTTCGAACAGCCTAAAAATCTAGCAAATCGAATCGGTTCTCGTTCTCACGAACTCTAGCTGAGATCAATGTCTTTGGTACACAGCAAATGTAATTCCGATCTATTAAGCCATTATTAAGTTATGACGGTTTACAAACCCAGCCGTTTTATTGGATTTTTAAGCTATTTCATAGCTTTTATCGCGGGCTTTGAGGCGACCGAATCAAGAAATTTTAAAATGTTTGTTTCTTAAGTCTTTTGTTTTTTAAAACGAAAAAACCTGACACTAAGTTTGTTTCTTAAAACTTTTGATTTCTAAATATTTAAATCGCCCAATGTATGTATGAACCCCTAAGGTATGCTACAGATTTTGATTTCATTAACATACAATATTGCCAGAATAACAACGGAGTTATTAAACAAAACGTAATAATATAATTGCACAAGTTGATAAAAAAAATGCTATTACCGCGGCAGTTCCCGAGTGCCACATGTTTTTTTTTTTAGTTTTGGTGACTTCTCTTAATTTTGTGGAGCAATTTTAATTTAGCGATTTTTTCGGCTTATGCATTGTTTGCGTTCAGATCAGCTATTTTGGTGACTTATTTTCTTGAGAAAATTTTTTGTATTTTTTTTGGCAATTGACTTATTTTATTCTAGGAACTTTTTTCGATTCTACCATTTTTTCCATGGCAGATTTTCTGTTATAGCGATGCATTTCCGTGTAAGCGATTAACTATTTGCTCTTCCAGTATTTTTGATTTAATGACTTGTTGTTCGTATTGACGATTTTATTCCTGTTATTGCGCTGTTTTCCCTTTGGAGTTTTTTGCGCTATCATATTTTCATTTCCCATATTTAGTTTTTTGGCGTTTTCTTTTTTGCACGAAAATGTGTTACCCTTTTCAATGGCTAACACATTTTACAATTTGACAATACCTTTAAAAAGTGGTACATTTTTTATTGCCACAATGGTACAAAATATTTGAGATTTCAATGTTTTTACGGTTTTTATCGCAATTTTACGAATAAAAGACGTCAGCAATATTATTTTCTTATCAGCTTGTATTACCTTTGTTATTCATTTTCGTTTTTAACTTCTTAATAATAGAATGACAAGAATAAAAATTCTTACTTGTATTAAAATGTATTTAACAAGGATGTAAAAAAGGACAGTATCTCACCCCGTCTTCATGGTAGAGGATCAAATATGTTGCATATTTGCCATTTATTGGTGCAATATATTTGAAACATGTTACATATTTTTTAGAATGGAACACGAAAATTAACGTAATGTAGCATAAGCGCAACACTTTTGTAAGAAAAGAAAACGCAATTAGTATATACCGCGTTTAAGTAATTACCTTTTTAAAAATCGTATACAAATGAATTTATTTAATTTTGAGGAAAAGTAGATTTTAGCCAGTATGTAGTATATATTCTCGTATGTATGTACATGTCTCAAAAATTAATAACATAAAAAAACCTTTTCAACTCGGACTTATTAAGAAGGATATTAAGCGCGAGAGCGACTCAATCAACATCATTAATTTCTCTAATATGCATTAGTGTGGCATTGTATTAATTGTTGTTGGACTCTTTGAGTGATGGAGGCATGGCACTGATCACTAAAAACTGTTCCGACAGCGATTGATGCTGTTCCAAGCTAATGTACACAACATCGCCATCCTTCATCGGTTAGCAGAGAAACATCGGCGAAGTATACCAATTAATAAAATGGCTGCGATAATGCGTCTACTTAACACCAAAGGGGCGCCTCAACACATTAACATAACGCGCAAAACAGAGCTGTAAAAGTTAAACCATCTAAATTTTCAACAACTATCTTCTCTACCCTACCCCTCTAACTAAATTCTTGCACAATGCACTGCATAAGTAGGGCTCATCCCCTGAGCCGCTGGTCCCTAAAAAAAATTGAATTTTCCTAGGCCTTAACTTTCTGCCATTCAGAAAAATTCCTGTAATTGATTGTCATAAAATTGTGTTTACGTCTGTAAGAAACTTTTTCATTACATACATATGTATGTGTGTCCATCCCTGTAGGAAATGTCTATAGTGAAACTGTATTGATTCACTACTGACATTGTCACCAGTACTAGTGACTTATCATACCCCAGATAATGCTATATACTATAGACATTTAACATTTGCGTGTCATTGAAAATCCACTACTGACATTGCTACTATTGACTAGGTAGTTCTTTTGGGACCATATGTAGACATTGGAACCATTGATTCACTAGTTCAATTAAGAAATTATAGTCTACGCTTTTGGTGCTTTTCCAAAGCAGATGTCGATAATGAATATCCAAATTTTTTCACCTTAACCGACACATTATCTGCCATCTTTCGCCAGCAAAAATTTTTTTGTCAGCAAAGCCAAATTTAAATTTGTAGACGCTTTATTAACAATGTCGCCTAATAGTCACCAATATTGTAGACAAAAGTGGTGACTTGGAGACACTTGCTCCCAGGATTCCTTCAGGGATTGTACATACATATATGTATATGTATAAGCATATGTAAATACATACATTTATATTTATCTATCTAAGTGTATGCGAAAGTTTTTTATAATGCAAATAGATAGATGCTTTGCAACATTAAAACTTGACTCTTTTTGCCATAAATGTATGCGTAGCCATTGTGCAAATGTGTGTGGAAATCTACCAAATACTCAATAAAAAATAGGCTTTCAAAGTGTAAAATAAAATTTATTTAAAAATAAACATGCCTACAAACATGTACCATTTGGCGAAAATAAAATATTTAAATAAATGTAAACATATAAAACTACATATTATATGCATTTGTTCATATATACTCATATATGTATGTACATACATATGTATGTACATAT
This sequence comes from Lypha dubia, assembly GCA_947311025.1. NCBI lineage: Eukaryota > Metazoa > Arthropoda > Insecta > Diptera > Tachinidae > Lypha > Lypha dubia. The sequence goes on from OX371263.1 coordinate 4,760,584, forward strand.
GCATGTATGTATATCTAGCAAATGTGTAGAAATACAAATAAGTGCATTCACATACATATGGGTATTTATGTTTGGGAGAGTGGCTACATACATAAGTATAGTGCACGTGTATGTATGTTGGTTTGTATATATGGATGTTTGCATTTATGTACTTATATTTGTGCGTTTGCTTAATTTCTATATACATACATACATAGGTATTTAGTTATTTTTTTCATTATGCATGCATATGTATATACATACATACACACATATTTAGTTATGTTATTAAAAAAAAACGTTTTTTTTTAAATTTTAAGCCTTTATGTTTAAAAGTTTGTACATTCGTTTATTTACGTATTTATGTTTCTATACATATGTACATACATACATATATGTATGCATGTATGTAAAAATGTATGATTTGAATTTGATGATTAAATACAAACAAAAAAATAATAGCCTATAATAGAATATAATAACTACTTTTATTATACATATGTACATACATACATACATATGTATGTATTTGCGAATGGACAAAACTTCATTTACTAATCATACATATGTATACATAGATATATATTTATATGGATATGTGTGTATTTAAATATATGTATGTAAGTATATGCTCATACACAAAAACACATCCATTAATATGTATGCATACATTAAAAAAATAGATGTAAAAAATTACAAAGCTAAAATAACAAAATAACTACATATCTAAAATATGCATATGTATGTATGTATGTACATAAGTATGTCTATATACATACATACATACGTATGTACATAAAAAAAAATTTGCGTACAGTCTAGGCAAAACGCATGCTACAATTAGAAAATTAAAGTCTTTAAAATTTGCTGTTATTCTTTAAGTCTGTAAAAGTAGTTAAAGCTTCTTACAGTAAATGCACTTTTGTTTACATTTTTAGGAAAAGGCTAAAGTGCTCTAATTAATCTTGAATATTCTGAATAGGTATATGATAGTTACTCAACTCAAAATTTTTCATAAAAAGTTTATCTGTGATGAAAAATTTCAAAATTGTGATTTTAATGGCTAATTGATAATTTTGGAGTTTAGTATGGAAAAATTTGTCATTATAAATAAATTAAGACAAGTGATTTTTAAAAAAATTTATATATATGTAGGTATGTAAGTATGCATAAAAATTTATATACATATACGAATACATAAGTATAAATAGTACCTACAACACTACACTTAATTGTATTTATTTTTTTTCCATTTTAGATTTTATTTGTTATTAAAAAGAGAACTGTCAAATCGAAGCAAGTACATCAGTCGTGTGAACAGCTAGATTCATAAACATGCTTCAGAAAGCGAAGCAAGGGCTTCATCTTGTCGTGTGAACATAGTATTAAATAGCATATGAAAGTGGTATTTACAATCGATAAATCTTTAAAGACAAAATGTAGGAAAATTAGCTAAATAATTGGTGTTGTTTTACGATCACCAAAGCGGAAATACTTAAAAAACCATAATGTGAGGCTTTAATATATTTAATTAAATTAATATTCGAATATAATAGCATACGTAAAGGCATTAAATAAAAAGATATTAGTTTATAGCCCGCTAAGAACATAAAGATAATTTGCTTGCAATGTTCATAATTAGTCGAAAATACAAAACCGATCATTTATTTTTAAGCATGCTTTGCGGCAAAAGAAAAATTATATGGTACAATTTGAATTGTCGATTCAATCCTGTATGTAAATGAAACCTTGCACATTAAATAAAGTTTGTATACAATTATCAATTTGAAAACAATTGTGAAAAAATTATAGAATAATAACATGTTGGCATGTAGAATACCATTTTAGAAAAAATGTGGGGAAATTAATAAGATAAGTAATATTCTTTTCAAAAACGTCGCTTCTTCACTCATTCTCCAGGATCAATCACTGTTTATTATTGTCCGTTGATTCTTGGGAAATAAAGTATACTTCTTGTTATTTTTTGTACAATAACAGTAACTTTAAATCCAGTCGAACTGTCGAGTGTAGAAAGAACAAAGCCGGGTTAATTTTAGTAGAAATAAAAAAAAAAAAATAGCTTCAGTGCTAATTAAAGATCATTGTGTATTTTTTTTTTTTTTACAAAGAATTACCAGATGAAAATACGATGTGGACCCAATTTTAATGGCCAAAGATTTTTGCGGTTGTACCAGCAGAAATAATGCGAAACGTTCATATAACCAGAAAGACGTTGTCATGCCAGAAATGATGGATTAAAATCTTGTGATGATATTGGCATGCTAATGAAGCGAGTACAATATAGGGGCTGTTCGGAAATGCATCACTGCCACGCATCTGATGCGTTGTACGTTCTGAAAATCAATAGCCGGTAATATTTGGTTATTAAAAAGGTATCCGTACTCTGGGATCGGTGATTACTCATATTGGAATCATAAGCGCAAGCGTGTGACCACTTTAAGGGATTGTTTGACAATGTTTAGGTGTACTGCAAACAAATATTTCTTACTATGGATGAAACATGGAATTATAGCAAAACACTAGGCAGTAAAGAGCAATCGAAACAGTGGATTTCATCACCCAAGAAGGTTATGGGTAGATTTTTGTAATCCACATAAATAGTAGAAATAAAATCATCTACCGAGAAAAAAGTGTAGATTCTTTAAGGCAATGCATGAGAACAGACTTGGTCTACGAGCCGCTACTAGTTCCAACATATTTAACACCATGCGACTATATCTTGTTTCAAAATTTTAAGAAAGTTGCTGCCATTGAAACAAGCGGCACTTTTAAAGGTCTTGAGAAACTTACAGTTTTACCTGTTTCTATTACTAATTTTGCTCCCAGTTTAGATTTTAGTATTATAAATTCATTGGATTTTTTAAAGCAAACTTCTTACAGTTTCAGCTATGGATATATTTAGATCGGTAGAACGTTGCTCTTAACTACGTATACTACGAATGTCTTAAATAAGGTAATTATTTTTATTAAGTTTTAGGCTACCATAAATATTTTGTACGCCAAACAGTCTTGTTCGGAAGTACCTTGCTTAGAAATCGTATATATTTTTAAAAGTATTTTTTTCAAAAAGTACTTTAGATATTTATTATGTAAATTTTTTTTAGGTCCAGCACTCAGGGGATTACCAAAGCTTATGTGCGATTTCTAAAATACAAACAATTGCTTTGGACAGAAAATTGGTATGAAATCCACTCAGTTTTTTAGTGATTCCCATACAAAATTTCGACACAAGTCATTTGCCTGTATTGTGGAAACAGCTATGCTTATTTTTAGAGCTGTGATGCAGCGTCTTTGGTATTAACTCTGTTAAGCTCTACGTGCACGCATAACTGACGAAGGAGGGTTCTGTAGTGTAGATTAGCTGGGAAGTATAAATCGCTGTCGGATCATTGTCTCGTGACCTGTGCTATACCTTCATCATTTAAACAGTCTAACAAAAATTAATACAGTATTTATCTTTAAGAAAGTGTCTTTTCATTAAAGATCTTTTCGAAAAAATAATGCTGTACCGGATTAAATTTTACAAAAACTATGAAAAAAAAATTTGTAACGTCTAATTCTATTTAACATTTATTCGAGCAAATACTTAAGAATTTGTGTTTTTAAAAAATTTTATTTATTAGTTGTTCTCTTGTGGTGGCTAAGGCTACATCAGATGCGTCAAGGTCCCGCTTTTTGGAGCGGAAAATTTTTATAATGTATTGCTTGATTGCTTTCCAATTTTCCTCGCTGCTTATCATCTATTCAATGATATTTTCAGCAGTTAATTCCCCTGTTTGTGTTTCTAGTTGTCTGCGGATAATGAACCAATGGCAACAACTGAAGAACGTGTGTTCAGCATTGTCTGAGGTATCATTTGGCTCCTAAATACAGAAAGGGTTATTGCATTTCCACATTTTGTAGAGGTATTTTCTGAAATAACCATGTCCACATAACATATGTGTTATGTAAAAGTTGACTTCTCCATTTTTTCGTTCCGTCCATTTCGAGATGTTGGGGCTGAGTTTGAAAGTCCATCTTCCGTAACTATAATTATTCCATCGTGTTTGCCATTTCTCTGTAGTTTGCAGTTTAATGCCTTCCATTTCTTCCGCTGCTAGGTGGTTAATTAATTTTGTGTTAAAAATTTATATTCGTTCAGCTGCTTGTAAGTCTATAGGCTTCATTCAAGCGATTACAGTTCGGTATGCTGATGTGACCCTTAGTGCTGCTCTTCTTTGCACTGCGACTAAAGTTTTCGCCCTGCACTTATTCTTCAGTGCATGTGCCCATATTTCTCTTCCGTACAATAATATACTATTGCAGGACTCCATAAGTTTTCTTCGGCTTGAAATAGGACCGCCGATATTTGCCATTAATCTGCTCAGCTGTGCTGTAATATTTGCACCTTTTTTCGCAGCAAACTGCATCTGATTTGTAAATGTCAGTTTTGGATCCAGCCTTATTCCGAGATAATTGACATCTTTTTTTGTAGTAAGTATTACGTCGCCTATGCGTATATCTATCTCTACGGGTATATGTCGTTTGGTTAAAAATAGTATCTCCGTTTTGTGTATTGCGAGCTGCAATCCATGTGCATCTACCCACCCCTTGGTCCTTATCATTACTTGTCTCAATTTTCTTCGTTGTTTCTTGCGGTAATGACAGCTGCTATGTCATCTGCGTACCCAACAAGAAAAGTACCAGCAGGCATTTCTAGTTTTAGTATATCATCGGAGCTGGAATTCCAGAGATCTGGGCCTAGTATAGAGCCCTGAGCAGCACCAGAAGTTACCTGCATTTTCCTGGAGCCTTCGCTTGTGCTATATATAAGTACTCTGTTTTTAAAGTAGTTTCTTATAATTCTTATAATGTACTCTCTGGAACTTTGAAGTTTTTCTTGAGAGCTTGTAGAACATCGGTTCATCTGAGGCTATTAAATGCGTTCTTCACGTCTAACGTAGCAAGGAGAATTACAGGACGGTGTTTCTGTGGCGCGGCCTCAAATGCATCAACAACAACTTTTAGAGCGCCGATTGTGGATTTTCCTGACCGAAAACCTTGTTGCCTCTTCGATAGATTTCCTCCTGCTACAATGGCCTCTTCAATGCGGGGCTTTATGAGCCGCTCGAATAGTTTTCCAGCCGTGTTCAGCAAACATAGCGGTCTATACGAGGAAGGCAATCCTGGCTCTCCTTTTCCCTTGTTTATTAGCACCAGGCTTTGTCTTTTCCAGATGGTTGGGAATATTCCGATTGTACGCGTCTTTCGATCTCTGCCATAAGAGCAGTTGAATTTAGTTTGTATACATTCCACTTGTACGTGGATGCTTTTGTTTTTCTTGGTACATTGGTTGTTAAAGGTTAGGAAAAAAAAGTACACAGTATAAAAATAAAGTACAATTTATTTTTCTTTATTGTTATATTTGAAAACGTATTTTTTATTGCTTTTCGCAAGTTTTATCAAATAATTATCATATTTAAATTAAAGTAAATAATTAATTCATTTTTTATCAGATTCAGAGACGCTTTGTTTCTTTCGTCTCGACATTTGCTCTTCATTACAGAAAGAACTCTCTCTGTGAATGCTGACGTGGCAGGAATAGAAAGTAAAAATGAAATTACTTTATACAAATTTGATAAATTATCATCAGTCTTATTAAATAACAGCTGCCATTTACTTGCTGTAGATAATTCCGCACAACCTTCAGAACTGTATATCTGATCATAAATTTTGTTTAATGACGCAATTTCTCCATAAAGATCATCCATATTTATACTAAGTTTTTGCAGATTTCAATTTTCGTTTATGCTAACAATATTATCAAATTCAACTTTGCTCTTTAAATTCTTATTGCTAATTGTAAATAACCAGTTTGTATTTTTAAAATCAAACCATTTATTTAGGTCCTCACTGGGAGTGAGACAGCAGCTTATTAGCGTTATGTTTGCAAATTGTATTCATACAAATCCATTTCCTCTGCCGCTGTTCTTCATTTGTGTGGTACTGCTTGCTTACTTGCAGTTTGGTTCCATATCTTTTTCGGGGTCAAGTTACCCGCTTAAAATATTGATTATCGAATAACTTGTTTATTATGGACCGATATTTAAATAAAAATTCTTTTTTGCTTGCAGTTGTTTCATTGCTTGCAGTCAGAAGGGTAAGTTAGTTCCTCGCACGAAATATTGATTTTCGAATAACTCCAACACTTACGGACCGATTTAAAAAGTGTACGCTTCCGCTTTGATCTCACAGAAATGTAAGTGGACGCCTGAAATATTGATTAACAAACAAATTCGCTATTTACGGACTGATATTAATTTTTATTATTTTTTAAAGGTACTTTAACTTTCGTGGGAATAAAATATGTATAACCTACAGAAATAAATTCCGTCGTGTTTAAAATGCTTGCATTATTGTGTCGATTTTGTAATCTGTTAAAGTGTCTTTTTTTCATGATACCTATAAGGTTTTAAAATTTTGCACTAAATTAATATACCTATCGCTCCAAAACCACAACATTTAAATTTCCAATGGAAAACTGTTTTATTTTTTATAATTTTTAATCATTTTATTCAAGTTTAAGATCTTGATATTTCATTAAAATTTACAAATTATAAGGCCGAAGAAAATAAATAATTTTAAAAAAAATTTTCATAGCCATCTCTTAACCTAAGCCAAAGTTATAGCTACTAAAATTTTAATATCTTTAAACTTAATTTTCGAGATATGACTACGTTGTAATAAAAGATCGATTTTGATATCATTAAATCGGAAAACGTTGATATAAAAAGTGTTGATAGAATAACCGAAAGGCATAACTTTACAAGTATTTTGTAATAGGTACATACCTACATAAATAAAATTAATCGGCTATCAGTGTCGTAAAAAGTTATAAAATATACAAAGATTATCTTTTCTCTATTAAACTTTTGGACGCCTACTAGACAACCTGTGTGAATTAAAATTAATTAGGAATCTTATGTTTGCAAATAATTTGCACACTTTCACCATTTATATTAAATTCAATCTCACTTTTATATTGCACAAATATGTATTTTGAATACATAATTATCTCTTAACACACAATTAGGTGTAGAATTATCACTGACCTTAAAGTCATTTAACAATTAATTATGTATTTAAATTCTATTAGCATGCCACATATTATTTTCAAATATGTGGCACAAACATTTCATTAACAATCAGCTAAATACTTCCTTCATTAATGGTTTGGCATTTGCCAAAGTAGAGCCCAACAAAGCAAACACACAATCAATACACAAACATACATACTTATATAACCACAACACAACAATAAAAACAACAACATTAATAAAAGGAATGTTACCTAAAGTATGTGAATGCAACAAGATGGGCTGGCTATAAATGCTTCTATGAGACTGCAAGCGAATGTATGTGAATGTGTCTAGGCATACAATTATATACCATAACATCGTAACGGTGGCTAAAAATTATATATGTACGTCCTCGACCTAGTTCGATGTCAATGTTATTGTGGCACAAACCTACAAACACTAATACACTCAACAATAATAAGGCTGGCTTGGCTCTCTGGCTAAAAGGCAAAATCGCTAAGGCTAAAGGCAACAAACATCATCATCAACACCATACTCACCATCAGCAGCGTAAAAAACAGTATCAAGTAGCATTGCCTGCACCAGTATATACCAACACATACATAAATGTCTATATAACGGTAACATCGCTAATAGAAAGTACATGTACACTTTAACACAAACACCGGTTAATGCAAAAAACAGGCACAAGTTTCCCACGTCTATTTGTTGAATGATTGTACCTCTACCAGCAACCACCAAAACGCCATTGAGTCAACCGCATGCAACAGCAACAAAAATAACAAACATCAACAAACATACAAACACTTAATGTATGTATATTTGACTCCTCCATCAACCATCCAGAAAAGAGTTGCAAAAATCTCTGACTATAAGGTGCTGACTGACGACTCCTTTTGGCACAATAACCACGACAAAACAAAATGTGAATAATTATAACGATGATGATGATGCCAGCAACGACGACAGAGTTATTACTGCTGATTTCAGTACGAGTAAGGAGATATTTTATGTTGCATTCGTTATTAAATAGTAGCGGTTGTTATAAAGTGCAGCACACATTTGTGTCCTTGCACTTGTAAGCTTCAATTCAATACTACTGCCCAAAGCAAACAACTCACACTCGTAGCATCAAAACAATATCGGTTATACCAATGCACAGTTGTATTTTTAACAGTCTGCTATTATCAGAAAATTCACTGTGTCCTTCTCCTTAGAGTATCATACCAATCTCAAACCCTTTGAACACCTTCTAAATATAAAACAAAAAATCTGCTGCACTTTGCATTGATTAGAATGCAGGCCAATGCACCTTCTTTAACATACTGGTACATTCAAATCCCTTCAACAAATGTTTTTCTCACCCAACTTCACTTTTTTCTTTCCTTTGTAATTCAAGCAAAGGTCATTACTCCTTAGCTACTCCTACCCAACAATTATTACTCTTTTACTTTGTAATATTTATGCATACTCTCTTTTAGTAGTGCTTTTCATCACACTTTCTCTTTGCTACAGACTATTTCTCTCAGACACTCATTTAATTTTACTTCTTCACTTTAGTTAACTTCCTTTGGTTCCTATTTTCTAGTTAAGTTTAGAACACACGCACAAACACACTCACTCAACTTCAAAACTCAATCTTCTCCATTTTGTGAAAACCTTACACCACTTTGCTTACATGTTCTCTTACTCTTGCTGTTCGGAATTCTACGAAATACTTTTCGTTGTAAAACAAATAAGTTTATATTTTGTTTTGTTCTTCATTTCGTTTAAGTTTTGAATCTACGATTTATTCTCTATCAAATATTGGGCTGACATAAACAATTATTTTATGCTGGTTAAATTCTTCGTCGGTACTGGTAGCAGACTCGTGTGCGCTGCAGTACCTCATGGAAATTACCAAAAAAGCGGAAGCTAAGTGGTAAAAGAATTGACCTTTGCTTCAGACTTTCTCTTGTCCTTTCCCAAAGATATTAGCACATCAGGTAGTTGGTATTAATTGCATGAATTGTACTTTTCTTAAAAAAATAACAAATTAATTGCTAGAAACCTCTAAATGTTTGACTTTTCAAGTCTCTGAACGAAAAGTACATATTTTCCTCCTTCATTTTGAAACGTATTCGAACTTTACAACCGACCGTTATTTTTGGAACAGGAAAAAAATAAATGTAATGAAACGTAAATAACTCAAACAAAATAGAGCAAAAACGAACACAAAAAAAAACAAAAGAATAGCATTATAAATTGAAAGAGCTGAGAAAAATTTCAACACATTGTTTGTTTAATATATATTTTTTTTTCTGTTATTGAGTATTTCTATGGCCCTGACTATGAAAAAAATACTGGGAGATTACCAACCGCTTTACTTTTTGAAATATTGATATAAAATATATCTATGTAATTAAGTTAATAGCAATAATTTTTATTAAATTTTCAGTGTCCTTTTTTTTGTCGAAAAATATGGTCACCGTATTTATGTGACATGTTTCATATATGTAAGTACATACATTTTATCTTAGATGTGAAAGCGAATCTGCAACGCAACACGAAGCAAAAGTTTTATCTGACATGGCCTTTAGTGTTATTACAGTGAACAAATTGCTTGGATATAAGTACATATTGATGGTTTAATATAGAAAGATCATATCTCGGTTTGTTTCAAAATCTGTTTTTTTACATGTTCTTGTAGACAATACTCAAATACACCTCCCTTAAAAAATTCAGTTTCCTATGTTGACGAATAACAGATTTACAGTAAATAAAAAAAGCCCTAACTCATTAAAAAAAAAAAATAATAAAACAGAATTGAATTTTTTGGCTTTTTTAATAAAAATTTGCTTCAGAAAAAAAAATATTGGGTCTAATTCTTCATTCCGTTCCGCAAGTGCGGAAACGTTTTTTAGTGCGGACACAAAATTTGCAATTATTCATTTCGTTGCTGCGGTATCTTTTCGTTCTTGCGGTACCATCTCTGTCAGCGCGGTATTGCCATATTATTGGTTCCGCAATGTAGATATTTTTCTTCATTTTACATACGCTAACATTTTATGACGAAAAGCTAACGGAAAGAACAAAAGTGTAAGAAAAAGTATTAAATTTTGCACAAATAAAATGTATTTTAATTTGTTTTATTTAATTTTATATTTATAGGAATAAAATATATAAAAAAAAATTATTATAGATTTGCTAACCCACAACAAATAAAAAAATTGTTTATTAGAATAAAAGCGACAAATACACAAATAATGTGCAAATGGAATCATTGGCCAATGTAATATGAAAGAAAACAACGACTTTGCCAGTGGCTTTAGCCCAACGTGCTCCAAAAGAAATAAAAAAATTCTCTATCATTCATCTTAACACATCTTCAGACTCTCCGCATATCAGAGCAATCACTACTATATTCAAAAAGTTGTGTCCATATTTTCAAAATATATTTTACTTTTTAAATTTCTTTTCACTATTAAAACAATGTCTGCGCGTTCAAAATATTTGTACACAAATTAGTTAATACAGAGATGTTAAATCTACTCTGCGGAAAGCTTATATCGCAGGAATGAATAATTACAATTTTCATATCGGTCGATATTTCTTTCCGTTAAATTTTCTTTTTCGTGCGGAACCAATAATACCACCCATTATATTTTTCAGATTTTATTGAGTTTTTTCCTTCTCCTCTAAAGTAGCTAAAAGTTGAGATACGACCTTTCTGTATTAACCCATCGATATATGTATTAATAACACAATACCGGCATTGAATTTGTTTCAGTTTGTCTTGTATACATGTAGAATAAGTGAATAAATTTTGAATTTAATAAATGCATCAAGCAAGTATTTCATCCTCTATTACTATCCTACAATAATCCTTATGATTTTTATTAAAAATCTGTTTAGAAATTATAATCTTGAATAAAAAAAAAAAAATAATGCAATTGTTGTTTATTTATCACGATTTTAGTTCGTGTGGAATGCATATCATTACCTTAATATTGAAATGCACTAATTCATTTTTCACAAATCGCACATTTATTTTTTTGATAGGTCACCCTAATAAGCAAAACAAAACACAAATTATGCCCTTTCGCTATATTAAGGTAACAACATGTATATGGGTATAAGCATATCTGAAATATTTTTAAACTTTTACAAAACATTATGAAAAAATGTATTTTTCTAAAAATTATCCATATTCCTTTGATTTGTTTACCGATTTAGATATACACTAGAGCCCCAATTTGCATCGTTAATGCGGACCGGAGAAATGCGATTCTAATTTTTCGAGCACTTTTTACCCCTTAAGCTATAAACACATAGACCACAGCGAGCAGCAGACAGCAATATGTCAAAAATGAAATACACGAGCTTATATGCAGTAGGGGTATAACCAATTTTTTGGAATAGTACCATGAGATCAACCATGTCCTAGTAAGCACGAAAATCATAATCTTTTGTAATTTTTCTCAAAAAGTTCACGCATCAATTGGTTTTTCTAAGCTAAATGCAATATTGAATATTCATAATTTTATACGGTGTTTTTTATTCATTTTTAATTTTTTTGTTAAAAAATGTTAAAGATTCGTTTTGGAAATCTCTTACCATCTCTAAATATTATGGAAATTTCATACTTGAGCTATTTTTTGTTTTAAATAAACATATAATAAGAAAATTAAAAATTTTCAAAACTTCATCGCGGTTGGTGTGTGAACTTTTTTGACCTTAGCGAAAAAATAAATATACGTTCCCTTATAGTTTTTTATGCTCTATCGGACTGTGCTATGCCAATTTTGATATTTGAAAAAATTGTTAAAAAGTTCTTTCCTATTATGCAGTTGATTATTTTGACGACAGAAAGCAGGTTGTTGTCTATGCTACTTATGCTTTTGCTGCCAAATTAGACTAAGGGGCTGTGCACATATTACGTAACGCTCCAAGGAGGGGGGTTAAAGATTTGTTACGGATTGGAAATTTTGCACTGAAAAATTATTAAAAAGCGTTAATGGAGGGGGTATAAAATCTCCAAAAACAGCATATGTGCAAAGCCCCTAATTTCTATTTTCATAAGCAGCAATAAGCTGATACGAAGCTGCCAATATAATATAAATGTTACGGCAATGAGAGCTTAAAATATTTTGTGTTATTGAAACGAAAATAACATAACAAAATTAAAATAAATTGAAGTATAAATGAAAAGTAATAATAATAATATAAAAATAAATTGAAGTATTTTTATATTTCTACTCAATATTATAACGTTTTGAAATATGTAGTAAAACAAATATTGAAAAATAAGATCGAAACTTCAAATTCATTTGTCAGCTGCTGTCGTTCTCAAAATAATTCATTAGCTAACTACATGGCAGCACTTGAAGCCAACTACATATAAAGTCTGCTGTGGCCATATAACCCAAAAATTTAAATCGCCATATTTTGGGCATTTTTTGTCCTACGTCGATGATATTTGGTACATATGGTATAGGCATAATTCGGAATACGTACCAGGAGAAAAGTGGGTGGGAACACGCCCCTTTTTAGGAAAATTAAAAATCGTAATATAGTCTTAACTACTGGACCGATCGTCATTTAATTTTCACAATAGGATATTCTTACGAAATAGTAAATTCTTGACTATATAAATACTTTAAATTTTATTTTATAACGATGGGGGTAGCGAAGCACACGGGTTTTTTGGATTTTTATTATTGTTTTGCCGCAAGATTGGCAGCCCTGCCTTTTACTAAAAAATAAACAGAGACAGCAGGCGAATGTTTACAATTATTAAAAAACATTGACATCGCAACATTGTGTGTTTTTTCCACATTTAATTCAATCGATTTGCTACATTTATTCGAAGGAAGAAGGACTTACATAGCCTATAAGTATGGATCCTTGGCTTTAATTTCCCATTGGTCCAAATGAGTGACAAACAAGTGTTATAGAAAAATTCTCAAATACAATTGAGAAATCGGACTTACATAGCCTATAAGTATGGATCCTTGGCTATAATTTCCCATTGGTCCAAATGAGTGACAAACATAAATGTGCCCACAAATAGCCAAATTCATGTAGAGCTGAACAAAATTTACACAATTTTAATCTTTAAAATTTTATAGAAAAATTCTCAAATACAATTGAGAAATCGGACTTACATAGCCTATAAGTATGGATCCTTGGCTTTAATTTCCCATTAGTCCAAATGAGTGACAAACAAATGTTATAGAAAAATTCTCAAATACAATTGAGAAATCGGACTTACATAGCCTATAAGTATGGATCCTTGGCTATAATTTCCCATTGGTCCAAATGAGTGACAAACATAAATGTGCCCACAAATAGCCAAATTCACGTAGAGCTGAACAAAATTTACACAATTTTAATCTTTAAAATTTTATAGAAAAATTCTCAAATACAATTGAGAAATCGGACTTACATAGCCTATAAGTATGGATCCTTGGCTTTAATTTCCCATTAGTCCAAATGAGTGACAAACAAATGTTATAGAAAAATTCTCAAATACAATTGAGAAATCGGACTTACATAGCCTATAAGTATGGATCCTTGGCTATAATTTCCCATTGGTCCAAATGAGTGACAAACATAAATGTGCCCACAAATAGCCAAATTCATGTAGAGCTGAACAAAATTTACACAATTTTAATCTTTAAAATATTATAGAAAAATTCTCAAATACAATTGAGAAATCGGACTTACATAGCCTATAAGTATGGATCCTTGGCTATAATTTCCCATTGGTCCAAATGAGTGACAAACATAAATGTGGCCACAATTAGACAAATTCATGTACAGCTGAACAAAATTTACACAATTTTAATCTTTAAAATGTTATAGAAAAATTCTCAAATACAATTGAGAAATCGGACTTACATAGCCTATAAGTATGGATCCTTGGCTATAATTTCCCATTGGTCCAAATGAGTGACAAACATAAATGTGCCCACAAATAGCCAAATTCATGTAGAGCTGAACAAAATTTACACAATTTTAATTTTTAAAATTTTATAGAAAAATTCTCAAATACAATTGAGAAATCGGACTTACATAGCCTATAAGTATGGATCCTTGGCTATAATTTCCCATTGGTCCAAATGAGTGACAAACATAAATGTGCCCACAAATAGCCAAATTCATGTAGAGCTGAACAAAATTTACACAATTTTAATCTTTAAAATGTTATAGAAAAATTCTCAAATACAATTGAGAAATCGGACTTACGTAGCCTATAAGTATCCTTGGCTTTGATTTCCCATTGGTCCAAATGAGTGACAAACAAGTGTTATAGAAAAATTCTCAAATACAATTGAGAAATCGGACTTACGTAGCCTATAAGTATGGATCCTTGGCTTTAATTTCCCATTGGTCCAAATGAGTGACAAACAAGTGTTATAGAAAAATTCTCAAATACAATTGAGAAATCGGACTTACATAGCCTATAAGTATGGATCCTTGGCTTTAATTTCCCATTGGTCCAAATGAGTGACAAACAAGTGTTATAGAAAAATTCTCAAATACAATTGAGAAATCGGACTTACATAGTCTATAAATATGGATCCTTGGCTTTAATTTCCCATTGGTCCAAATGAGTGACAAACAAGTGTTATAGAAAAATTCTCAAATACAATTGAGAAATCGGACTTACATAGCCTATAAGTATGGATCCTTGGCTATAATTTCCCATTGGTCCAAATGAGTGACAAACATAAATGTGCCCACAAATAGCCAAATTCACGTAGAGCTGAACAAAATTTACACAATTTTAATCTTTAAAATTTTATAGAAAAATTCTCAAATACAATTGAGAAATCGGACTTACATAGTCTATAAGTATGGATCCTTGGCTTTAATTTCCCATTGGTCCAAATGAGTGACAAACAAGTGTTATAGAAAAATTCTCAAATACAATTGAGAAATCGGACTTACATAGCCTATAAGTATGGATCCTTGGCTATAATTTCCCATTGGTCCAAATGAGTGACAAACATAAATGTGCCCACAAATAGCCAAATTCACGTAGAGCTGAACAAAATTTACACAATTTTAATCTTTAAAATTTTATAGAAAAATTCTCAAATACAATTGAGAAATCGGACTTACATAGTCTATAAGTATGGATCCTTGGCTTTAATTTCCCATTGGTCCAAATGAGTGACAAACATAAATGTGCCCACAAATAGCCAAATTCATGTAGAGCTGAACAAAATTTACACAATTTTAATCTTTAAAATGTTATAGAAAAATTCTCAAATACAATTGAGAAATCGGACTTACATAGCCTATAAGTATGGATCCTTGGCTATAATTTCCCATTGGTCCAAATGAGTGACAAACATAAATGTGCCCACAAATAGACAAATTCATGTACAGCTGAACAAAATTTACACAATTTTAATCTTTAAAATGTTATAGAAAAATTCTCAAATACAATTGAGAAATCGGACTTACATAGCCTATAAGTATGGATCCTTGGCTTTAATTTCCCATTGGTCCAAATGAGTGACAAACAAGTGTTATAGAAAAATTCTCAAATACAATTGAGAAATCGGACTTACATAGCCTATAAGTATGGATCCTTGGCTATAATTTCCCATTGGTCCAAATGAGTGACAAACATAAATGTGCCCACAAATAGCCAAATTCATGTAGAGCTGAACAAAATTTACACAATTTTAATTTTTAAAATTTTATAGAAAAATTCTCAAATACAATTGAGAAATCGGACTTACATAGCCTATAAGTATGGATCCTTGGCTATAATTTCCCATTGGTCCAAATGAGTGACAAACATAAATGTGCCCACAAATAGCCAAATTCATGTAGAGCTGAACAAAATTTACACAATTTTAATCTTTAAAATGTTATAGAAAAATTCTCAAATACAATTGAGAAATCGGACTTACGTAGCCTATAAGTATGGATCCTTGGCTTTGATTTCCCATTGGTCCAAATGAGTGACAAACAAGTGTTATAGAAAAATTCTCAAATACAATTGAGAAATCGGACTTACGTAGCCTATAAGTATGGATCCTTGGCTTTAATTTCCCATTGGTCCAAATGAGTGACAAACAAGTGTTATAGAAAAATTCTCAAATACAATTGAGAAATCGGACTTACATAGCCTATAAGTATGGATCCTTGGCTTTAATTTCCCATTGGTCCAAATGAGTGACAAACAAGTGTTATAGAAAAATTCTCAAATACAATTGAGAAATCGGACTTACATAGTCTATAAATATGGATCCTTGGCTTTAATTTCCCATTGGTCCAAATGAGTGACAAACAAGTGTTATAGAAAAATTCTCAAATACAATTGAGAAATCGGACTTACATAGCCTATAAGTATGGATCCTTGGCTATAATTTCCCATTGGTCCAAATGAGTGACAAACATAAATGTGCCCACAAATAGCCAAATTCACGTAGAGCTGAACAAAATTTACACAATTTTAATCTTTAAAATTTTATAGAAAAATTCTCAAATACAATTGAGAAATCGGACTTAGATAGCCTATAAGTATGGATCCTTGGCTTTAATTTCCTATTGGTCCAAATGAGTGACAAACATAAATGTGCCCACAAATAGCCAAATTCATGTAGAGCTGAACAAAATTTACACAATTTTAATCTTTAAAATGTTATAGAAAAATTCTCAAATACAATTGAGAAATCGGACTTACATAGCCTATAAGTATGGATCCTTGGCTATAATTTCCCATTGGTCCAAATGAGTGACAAACATAAATGTGCCCACAAATAGACAAATTCATGTACAGCTGAACAAAATTTACACAATTTTAATCTTTAAAATGTTATAGAAAAATTCTCAAATACAATTGAGAAATCGGACTTACATAGCCTATAAGTATGGATCCTTGGCTTTAATTTCCCATTGGTCCAAATGAGTGACAAACAAATTTTATAGATAAATTCTCAAATACAATTGAGAAATCGGACTTACATAGCCTATAAGTATGGATCCTTGGCTATAATTTCCCATTGGTCCAAATGAGTGACAAACATAAATGTGCCCACAAATAGCCAAATTCATGTAGAGCTGAACAAAATTTACACTATTTTAATCTTTAAAATGTTATAGAAAAATTCTCAAATACAATTGAGAAATCGGACTTACATAGCCTATAAGTATGGATCCTTGGCTATAATTTCCCATTGGTCCAAATGAGTGACAAACATAAATGTGCCCACAAATAGACAAATTCATGTACAGCTGAACAAAATTTACACAATTTTAATCTTTAAAATGTTATAGAAAAATTCTCAAATACAATTGAGAAATCGGACTTACATAGCCTATAAGTATGGATCCTTGGCTATAATTTCCCATTGGTCCAAATGAGTGACAAACATAAATGTGCCCACAAATAGCCAAATTCATGTAGAGCTGAACAAAATTTACACAATTTTAATTTTTAAAATTTTATAGAAAAATTCTCAAATACAATTGAGAAATCGGACTTACATAGCCTATAAGTATGGATCCTTGGCTATAATTTCCCATTGGTCCAAATGAGTGACAAACATAAATGTGCCCACAAATAGCCAAATTCATGTAGAGCTGAACAAAATTTACACAATTTTAATCTTTAAAATGTTATAGAAAAATTCTCAAATACAATTGAGAAATCGGACTTACGTAGCCTATAAGTATGGATCCTTGGCTTTGATTTCCCATTGGTCCAAATGAGTGACAAACAAGTGTTATAGAAAAATTCTCAAATACAATTGAGAAATCGGACTTACGTAGCCTATAAGTATGGATCCTTGGCTTTAATTTCCCATTGGTCCAAATGAGTGACAAACAAGTGTTATAGAAAAATTCTCAAATACAATTGAGAAATCGGACTTACATAGCCTATAAGTATGGATCCTTGGCTTTAATTTCCCATTGGTCCAAATGAGTGACAAACAAGTGTTATAGAAAAATTCTCAAATACAATTGAGAAATCGGACTTACATAGTCTATAAATATGGATCCTTGGCTTTAATTTCCCATTGGTCCAAATGAGTGACAAACAAGTGTTATAGAAAAATTCTCAAATACAATTGAGAAATCGGACTTACATAGCCTATAAGTATGGATCCTTGGCTATAATTTCCCATTGGTCCAAATGAGTGACAAACATAAATGTGCCCACAAATAGCCAAATTCACGTAGAGCTGAACAAAATTTACACAATTTTAATCTTTAAAATTTTATAGAAAAATTCTCAAATACAATTGAGAAATCGGACTTAGATAGCCTATAAGTATGGATCCTTGGCTTTAATTTCCCATTGGTCCAAATGAGTGACAAACATAAATGTGCCCACAAATAGCCAAATTCACGTAGAGCTGAACAAAATTTACACAATTTTAATCTTTAAAATTTTATAGAAAAATTCTCAAATACAATTGAGAAATCGGACTTACATAGTCTATAAGTATGGATCCTTGGCTTTAATTTCCCATTGGTCCAAATGAGTGACAAACAAGTGTTATAGAAAAATTCTCAAATACAATTGAGAAATCGGACTTACATAGCCTATAAGTATGGATCCTTGGCTATAATTTCCCATTGGTCCAAATGAGTGACAAACATAAATGTGCCCACAAATAGCCAAATTCACGTAGAGCTGAACAAAATTTACACAATTTTAATCTTTAAAATTTTATAGAAAAATTCTCAAATACAATTGAGAAATCGGACTTACATAGTCTATAAGTATGGATCCTTGGCTTTAATTTCCCATTGGTCCAAATGAGTGACAAACAAATGTTATAGAAAAATTCTCAAATACAATTGAGAAATCGGACTTACATAGTCTATAAATATGGATCCTTGGCTTTAATTTCCCATTGGTCCAAATGAGTGACAAACATAAATGTGACCACAAATAGCCAAATTCCCGTATAGCTGAACAAAATTTACACAATTTTAATCTTTAAAATGTTATAGAAAAATTCTCAAATACAATTGAGAAATCGGACTTACATAGTCTATAAGTATGGATCCTTGGCTATAATTTCCCATTGGTCCAAATGAGTGACAAACATAAATGTGCCCACAAATAGCCAAATTCACGTAGAGCTGAACAAAATTTACACAATTTTAATCTTTAAAATGTTATAGAAAAATTTTCAAATTCAATTGAGAAATCGGACTTACATAGCCTATAAGTATGGATCCTTGGCTTTAATTTCCCATTGGTCCAAATGAGTGACAAACAAATGTTATAGAAAAATTCTCAAATACAATTGAGAAATCGGACTTACATAGCCTATAAGTATGGATCCTTGGCTTTAATTTCCCATTGGTCCAAATGAGTGACAAACAAGTGTTATAGAAAAATTCTCAAATACAATTGAGAAATCGGACTTACATAGCCTATAAGTATGGATCCTTGGCTTTAATTTCCCATTGGTCCAAATGAGTGACAAACAAGTGTTATAGAAAAATTCTCAAATACAATTGAGAAATCGGACTTACATAGCCTATAAGTATGGATCCTTGGCTATAATTTCCCATTGGTCCAAATGAGTGACAAACATAAATGTGCCCACAAATAGCCAAATTCACGTAGAGCTGAACAAAATTTACACAATTTTAATCTTTAAAATTTTATAGAAAAATTCTCAAATACAATTGAGAAATCGGACTTAGATAGCCTATAAGTATGGATCCTTGGCTTTAATTTCCCATTGGTCCAAATGAGTGACAAACAAGTGTTATAGAAAAATTCTCAAATACAATTGAGAAATCGGACTTACATAGTCTATAAATATGGATCCTTGGCTTTAATTTCCCATTGGTCCAAATGAGTGACAAACAAATGTTATAGAAAAATTCTCAAATACAATTGAGAAATCGGACTTACATAGTCTATAAATATGGATCCTTGGCTTTAATTTCCCATTGGTCCAAATGAGTGACAAACATAAATGTGACCACAAATAGCCAAATTAATGTAGAGCTGAACAAAATTTACACAATTTTAATCTTTAAAATTTTATAGAAAAATTCTCAAATACAATTGAGAAATCGGACTTAGATAGCCTATAAGTATGGATCCTTGGCTTTAATTTCCCATTGGTCCAAATGAGTGACAAACAAGTGTTATAGAAAAATTCTCAAATACAATTGAGAAATCGGACTTACATAGTCTATAAATATGGATCCTTGGCTTTAATTTCCCATTGGTCCAAATGAGTGACAAACAAATGTTATAGAAAAATTCTCAAATACAATTGAGAAATCGGACTTACATAGTCTATAAATATGGATCCTTGGCTATAATTTCCCATTGGTCCAAATGAGTGACAAACATAAATGTGCCCACAAATAGCCAAATTCACGTAGAGCTGAACAAAATTTACACAATTTTAATCTTTAAAATTTTATAGAAAAATTCTCAAATACAATTGAGAAATCGGACTTAGATAGCCTATAAGTATGGATCCTTGGCTTTAATTTCCCATTGGTCCAAATGAGTGACAAACAAGTGTTATAGAAAAATTCTCAAATACAATTGAGAAATCGGACTTACATAGTCTATAAATATGGATCCTTGGCTATAATTTCCCATTGGTCCAAATGAGTGACAAACATAAATGTGCCCACAAATAGCCAAATTCACGTAGAGCTGAACAAAATTTACACAATTTTAATCTTTAAAATTTTATAGAAAAATTCTCAAATACAATTGAGAAATCGGACTTACATAGCCTATAAGTATGGATCCTTGGCTATAATTTCCCATTGGTCCAAATGAGTGACAAACATAAATGTGCCCACAAATAGCCAAATTCATGTAGAGCTGAACAAAATTTACACTATTTTAATCTTTAAAATGTTATAGAAAAATTCTCAAATACAATTGAGAAATCGGACTTACATAGCCTATAAGTATGGATCCTTGGCTATAATTTCCCATTGGTCCAAATGAGTGACAAACATAAATGTGCCCACAAATAGCCAAATTCATGTAGAGCTGAACAAAATTTACACAATTTTAATCTTTAAAATGTTATAGAAAAATTCTCAAATACAATTGAGAAATCGGACTTACATAGCCTATAAGTATGGATCCTTGGCTATAATTTCCCATTGGTCCAAATGAGTGACAAACATAAATGTGCCCACAAATAGCCAAATTCATGTAGAGCTGAACAAAATTTACACAATTTTAATCTTTAAAATGTTATAGAAAAATTCTCAAATACAATTGAGAAATCGGACTTACATAGCCTATAAGTATGGATCCTTGGCTATAATTTCCCATTGGTCCAAATGAGTGACAAACATAAATGTGCCCACAAATAGCCAAATTCATGTAGAGCTGAACAAAATTTACACAATTTTAATTTTTAAAATTTTATAGAAAAATTCTCAAATACAATTGAGAAATCGGACTTACATAGCCTATAAGTATGGATCCTTGGCTATAATTTCCCATTGGTCCAAATGAGTGACAAACATAAATGTGCCCACAAATAGCCAAATTCATGTAGAGCTGAACAAATTTTACACAATTTTAATCTTTAAAATGTTATAGAAAAATTCTCAAATACAATTGAGAAATCGGACTTACGTAGCCTATAAGTATGGATCCTTGGCTTTGATTTCCCATTGGTCCAAATGAGTGACAAACAAATTTTATAGATAAATTCTCAAATACAATTGAGAAATCGGACTTACGTAGCCTATAAGTATGGATCCTTGGCTTTAATTTCCCATTGGTCCAAATGAGTGACAAACAAGTGTTATAGAAAAATTCTCAAATACAATTGAGAAATCGGACTTACATAGCCTATAAGTATGGATCCTTGGCTATAATTTCCCATTGGTCCAAATGAGTGACAAACATAAATGTGCCCACAAATAGCCAAATTCACGTAGAGCTGAACAAAATTTACACAATTTTAATCTTTAAAATTTTATAGAAAAATTTTCAAATTCAATTGAGAAATCGGACTTACATAGCCTATAAGTATGGATCCTTGGCTTTAATTTCCCATTGGTCCAAATGAGTGACAAACAAATGTTATAGAAAAATTCTCAAATACAATTGAGAAATCGGACTTACAAAGCCTATAAGTATGGATCCTTGGCTTTAATTTCCCATTGGTCCAAATGAGTGACAAACAAGTGTTATAGAAAAATTCTCAAATACAATTGAGAAATCGGACTTACATAGCCTATAAGTATGGATCCTTGGCTATAATTTCCCATTGGTCCAAATGAGTGACAAACATAAATGTGCCCACAAATAGCCAAATTCACGTAGAGCTGAACAAAATTTACACAATTTTAATCTTTAAAATTTTATAGAAAAATTCTCAAATACAATTGAGAAATCGGACTTAGATAGCCTATAAGTATGGATCCTTGGCTTTAATTTCCCATTGGTCCAAATGAGTGACAAACATAAATGTGCCCACAAATAGCCAAATTCACGTAGAGCTGAACAAAATTTACACAATTTTAATCTTTAAAATTTTATAGAAAAATTCTCAAATACAATTGAGAAATCGGACTTACATAGCCTATAAGTATGGATCCTTGGCTTTAATTTCCCATTGGTCCAAATGAGTGACAAACATAAATGTGCCCACAAATAGCCAAATTCATGTAGAGCTGAACAAAATTTACACAATTTTAATCTTTAAAATTTTATAGAAAAATTCTCAAATACAATTGAGAAATCGGACTTACATAGTCTATAAGTATGGATCCTTGGCTTTAATTTCCCATTGGTCCAAATGAGTGACAAACAAATGTTATAGAAAAATTCTCAAATACAATTGAGAAATCGGACTTACATAGCCTATAAGTATGGATCCTTGGCTTTAATTTCCCATTGGTCCAAATGAGTGACAAACAAGTGTTATAGAAAAATTCTCAAATACAATTGAGAAATCGGACTTACATAGCCTATAAGTATGGATCCTTGGCTTTAATTTCCCATTGGTCCAAATGAGTGACAAACAAGTGTTATAGAAAAATTCTCAAATACAATTGAGAAATCGGACTTACATAGCCTATAAGTATGGATCCTTGGCTATAATTTCCAATTGGTCCAAATGAGTGACAAACATAAATGTGCCCACAAATAGCCAAATTCATGTAGAGCTGAACAAAATTTACACAATTTTAATCTTTAAAATGTTATAGAAAAATTCTCAAATACAATTGAGAAATCGGACTTACATAGCCTATAAGTATGGATCCTTGGCTATAATTTCCCATTGGTCCAAATGAGTGACAAACATAAATGTGCCCACAAATAGCCAAATTCATGTAGAGCTGAACAAAATTTACACAATTTTAATTTTTAAAATTTTATAGAAAAATTCTCAAATACAATTGAGAAATCGGACTTACATAGCCTATAAGTATGGATCCTTGGCTATAATTTCCCATTGGTCCAAATGAGTGACAAACATAAATGTGCCCACAAATAGCCAAATTCATGTAGAGCTGAACAAAATTTACACAATTTTAATCTTTAAAATGTTATAGAAAAATTCTCAAATACAATTGAGAAATCGGACTTACGTAGCCTATAAGTATGGATCCTTGGCTTTGATTTCCCATTGGTCCAAATGAGTGACAAACAAATTTTATAGATAAATTCTCAAATACAATTGAGAAATCGGACTTACGTAGCCTATAAGTATGGATCCTTGGCTTTAATTTCCCATTGGTCCAAATGAGTGACAAACAAGTGTTATAGAAAAATTCTCAAATACAATTGAGAAATCGGACTTACATAGCCTATAAGTATGGATCCTTGGCTTTAATTTCCCATTGGTCCAAATGAGTGACAAACAAGTGTTATAGAAAAATTCTCAAATACAATTGAGAAATCGGACTTACATAGCCTATAAGTATGGATCCTTGGCTATAATTTCCCATTGGTCCAAATGAGTGACAAACATAAATGTGCCCACAAATAGCCAAATTCATGTAGAGCTGAACAAAATTTACACAATTTTAATCTTTAAAATGTTATAGAAAAATTCTCAAATACAATTGAGAAATCGGACTTACATAGCCTATAAGTATGGATCCTTGGCTATAATTTCCCATTGGTCCAAATGAGTGACAAACATAAATGTGCCCACAAATAGCCAAATTCATGTAGAGCTGAACAAAATTTACACAATTTTAATTTTTAAAATTTTATAGAAAAATTCTCAAATACAATTGAGAAATCGGACTTACATAGCCTATAAGTATGGATCCTTGGCTATAATTTCCCATTGGTCCAAATGAGTGACAAACATAAATGTGCCCACAAATAGCCAAATTCATGTAGAGCTGAACAAAATTTACACAATTTTAATCTTTAAAATGTTATAGAAAAATTCTCAAATACAATTGAGAAATCGGACTTACGTAGCCTATAAGTATGGATCCTTGGCTTTGATTTCCCATTGGTCCAAATGAGTGACAAACAAATTTTATAGATAAATTCTCAAATACAATTGAGAAATCGGACTTACGTAGCCTATAAGTATGGATCCTTGGCTTTAATTTCCCATTGGTCCAAATGAGTGACAAACAAGTGTTATAGAAAAATTCTCAAATACAATTGAGAAATCGGACTTACATAGCCTATAAGTATGGATCCTTGGCTTTAATTTCCCATTGGTCCAAATGAGTGACAAACAAGTGTTATAGAAAAATTCTCAAATACAATTGAGAAATCGGACTTACATAGCCTATAAGTATGGATCCTTGGCTATAATTTCCCATTGGTCCAAATGAGTGACAAACATAAATGTGCCCACAAATAGCCAAATTCATGTAGAGCTGAACAAAATTTACACAATTTTAATCTTTAAAATGTTATAGAAAAATTCTCAAATACAATTGAGAAATCGGACTTACGTAGCCTATAAGTATGGATCCTTGGCTTTGATTTCCCATTGGTCCAAATGAGTGACAAACAAATTTTATAGATAAATTCTCAACTACAATTGAGAAATCGGACTTACGTAGCCTATAAGTATGGATCCTTGGCTTTAATTTCCCATTGGTCCAAATGAGTGACAAACAAGTGTTATAGAAAAATTCTCAAATACAATTGAGAAATCGGACTTACATAGCCTATAAGTATGGATCCTTGGCTATAATTTCCCATTGGTCCAAATGAGTGACAAACATAAATGTGCCCACAAATAGCCAAATTCACGTAGAGCTGAACAAAATTTACACAATTTTAATCTTTAAAATTTTATAGAAAAATTTTCAAATTCAATTGAGAAATCGGACTTACATAGCCTATAAGTATGGATCCTTGGCTTTAATTTCCCATTGGTCCAAATGAGTGACAAACAAATGTTATAGAAAAATTCTCAAATACAATTGAGAAATCGGACTTACATAGCCTATAAGTATGGATCCTTGGCTTTAATTTCCCATTGGTCCAAATGAGTGACAAACAAGTGTTATAGAAAAATTCTCAAATACAATTGAGAAATCGGACTTACATAGCCTATAAGTATGGATCCTTGGCTTTAATTTCCAATTGGTCCAAATGAGTGACAAACAAGTGTTATAGAAAAATTCTCAAATACAATTGAGAAATCGGACTTACATAGCCTATAAGTATGGATCCTTGGCTATAATTTCCCATTGGTCCAAATGAGTGACAAACATAAATGTGCCCACAAATAGCCAAATTCACGTAGAGCTGAACAAAATTTACACAATTTTAATCTTTAAAATTTTATAGAAAAATTCTCAAATACAATTGAGAAATCGGACTTAGATAGCCTATAAGTATGGATCCTTGGCTTTAATTTCCCATTGGTCCAAATGAGTGACAAACATAAATGTGCCCACAAATAGCCAAATTCACGTAGAGCTGAACAAAATTTACACAATTTTAATCTTTAAAATTTTATAGAAAAATTCTCAAATACAATTGAGAAATCGGACTTACATAGCCTATAAGTATGGATCCTTGGCTTTAATTTCCCATTGGTCCAAATGAGTGACAAACATAAATGTGCCCACAAATAGCCAAATTCATGTAGAGCTGAACAAAATTTACACAATTTTAATCTTTAAAATTTTATAGAAAAATTCTCAAATACAATTGAGAAATCGGACTTACATAGTCTATAAGTATGGATCCTTGGCTTTAATTTCCCATTGGTCCAAATGAGTGACAAACAAATGTTATAGAAAAATTCTCAAATACAATTGAGAAATCGGACTTACATAGCCTATAAGTATGGATCCTTGGCTTTAATTTCCCATTGGTCCAAATGAGTGACAAACAAGTGTTATAGAAAAATTCTCAAATACAATTGAGAAATCGGACTTACATAGCCTATAAGTATGGATCCTTGGCTTTAATTTCCCATTGGTCCAAATGAGTGACAAACAAGTGTTATAGAAAAATTCTCAAATACAATTGAGAAATCGGACTTACATAGCCTATAAGTATGGATCCTTGGCTATAATTTCCCATTGGTCCAAATGAGTGACAAACATAAATGTGCCCACAAATAGCCAAATTCATGTAGAGCTGAACAAAATTTACACAATTTTAATTTTTAAAATTTTATAGAAAAATTCTCAAATACAATTGAGAAATCGGACTTACATAGCCTATAAGTATGGATCCTTGGCTATAATTTCCCATTGGTCCAAATGAGTGACAAACATAAATGTGCCCACAAATAGCCAAATTCATGTAGAGCTGAACAAAATTTACACAATTTTAATCTTTAAAATGTTATAGAAAAATTCTCAAATACAATTGAGAAATCGGACTTACATAGCCTATAAGTATAGATCCTTGGCTATAATTTCCCATTGGTCCAAATGAGTGACAAACATAAATGTGCCCACAAATAGACAAATTCATGTACAGCTGAACAAAATTTACACAATTTTAATCTTTAAAATGTTATAGAAAAATTCTCAAATACAATTGAGAAATCGGACTTACATAGCCTATAAGTATGGATCCTTGGCTTTAATTTCCCATTGGTCCAAATGAGTGACAAACATAAATGTGCCCACAAATAGCCAAATTCATGTAGAGCTGAACAAAATTTACACAATTTTAATCTTTAAAATGTTATAGAAAAATTCTCAAATACAATTGAGAAATCGGACTTAGATAGCCTATAAGTATGGATCCTTGGCTTTAATTTCCCATTGGTCCAAATGAGTGACAAGCAAATGTTATAGAAAAATTCTCAAATACAATTGAGAAATCGGACTTAGATAGCCTATAAGTATGGATCCTTGGCTTTAATTTCCCATTGGTCCAAATGAGTGACAAACAAATGTTATAGAAAAATTCTCAAATACAATTGAGAAATCGGACTTACATAGCCTATAAGTATGGATCCTTGGCTTTAATTTCCCATTGGTCCAAATGAGTGACAAACAAATGTTATAGAAAAATTCTCAAATACAATTGAGAAATCGGACTTAGATAGCCTATAAGTATGGATCCTTGGCTTTAATTTCCCATTGGTCCAAATGAGTGACAAACAAATGTTATAGAAAAATTCTCAAGTACAATTGAAAAATCGGACTTAGATAGCCTATAAGTATGGATCCTTGGCTTTAATTTCCCATTGGTCCAAATGAGTGACAAACATAAATGTGCCCACAAATAGCCAAATTCATGTAGAGCTGAACAAAATTTACACAATTTTAATCTTTAAAATTTTATAGAAAAATTCTCAAATACAATTGAGAAATCGGACTTACATAGTCTATAAGTATGGATCCTTGGCTTTAATTTCCCATTGGTCCAAATGAGTGACAAACAAATGTTATAGAAAAATTCTCAAATACAATTGAGAAATCGGACTTAGATAGCCTATAAGTATGGATCCTTGGCTTTAATTTCCCATTGGTCCAAATGAGTGACAAACAAATGTTATAGAAAAATTCTCAAATACAATTGAGAAATCGGACTTACATAGTCTATAAGTATGGATCCTTGGCTTTAATTTCCCATTGGTCCAAATGAGTGACAAACAAATGTTATAGAAAAATTCTCAAATACAATTGAGAAATCGGACTTACATAGTCTATAAATATGGATCCTTGGCTTTAATTTCCCATTGGTCCAAATGAGTGACAAACATAAATGTGACCACAAATAGCCAAATTCCCGTATAGCTGAACAAAATTTACACAATTTTAATCTTTAAAAAGTTATAGAAAAATTCTCAAATACAATTGAGAAATCGGACTTACATAGTCTATAAGTATGGATCCTTGGCTATAATTTCCCATTGGTCCAAATGAGTGACAAACATAAATGTGCCCACAAATAGCCAAATTCACGTAGAGCTGAACAAAATTTACACAATTTTAATCTTTAAAATTTTATAGAAAAATTCTCAAATACAATTGAGAAATCGGACTTACATAGTCTATAAGTATGGATCCTTGGCTTTAATTTCCCATTGGTCCAAATGAGTGACAAAGATAAATGTGCCCACAAATAGCCAAATTCATGTAGAGCTGAACAAAATTTACACAATTTTAATCTTTAAAATTTTATAGAAAAATTTTCAAATTCAATTGAGAAATCGGACTTACATAGCCTATAAGTATGGATCCTTGGCTTTAATTTCCCATTGGTCCAAATGAGTGACAAACAAATGTTATAGAAAAATTCTCAAATACAATTGAGAAATCGGACTTACATAGCCTATAAGTATGGATCCTTGGCTTTAATTTCCCATTGGTCCAAATGAGTGACAAACAAGTGTTATAGAAAAATTCTCAAATACAATTGAGAAATCGGACTTACATAGCCTATAAGTATGGATCCTTGGCTTTAATTTCCCATTGGTCCAAATGAGTGACAAACAAGTGTTATAGAAAAATTCTCAAATACAATTGAGAAATCGGACTTACATAGCCTATAAGTATGGATCCTTGGCTATAATTTCCCATTGGTCCAAATGAGTGACTAACATAAATGTGCCCACAAATAGCCAAATTCATATAGAGCTGAACAAAATTTACACAATTTTAATCTTTAAAATTTTATAGAAAAATTTTCAAATTCAATTGAGAAATCGGACTTACGTAGCCTATAAGTATGGATCCTTGGCTTTAATTTCCCATTGGTGCAAATGAGTGACAAACAAGTGTTATAGAAAAATTCTCAAAT
Source organism: Lypha dubia (assembly GCA_947311025.1). NCBI lineage: Eukaryota > Metazoa > Arthropoda > Insecta > Diptera > Tachinidae > Lypha > Lypha dubia. The sequence goes on from OX371263.1 coordinate 4,789,840, forward strand.
ACAATTGAGAAATCGGACTTACATTGCCTATAAGTATGGATCCTTGGCTTTAATTTCCCATTGGTCCAAATGAGTGACAAACAAGTGTTATAGAAAAATTCTCAAATACAATTGAGAAATCGGACTTACATAGCCTATAAGTATGGATCCTTGGCTATAATTTCCCATTGGTCCAAATGAGTGACAAACATAAATGTGCCCACAAATAGCCAAATTCACGTAGAGCTGAACAAAATTTACACAATTTTAATCTTTAAAATTTTATAGAAAAATTCTCAAATACAATTGAGAAATCGGACTTAGATAGCCTATAAGTATGGATCCTTGGCTTTAATTTCCCATTGGTCCAAATGAGTGACAAACATAAATGTGCCCACAAATAGCCAAATTCATGTAGAGCTGAACAAAATTTACACAATTTTAATCTTTAAAATTTTATAGAAAAATTCTCAAATACAATTGAGAAATCGGACTTACATAGTCTATAAGTATGGATCCTTGGCTTTAATTTCCCATTGGTCCAAATGAGTGACAAACAAATGTTATAGAAAAATTCTCAAATACAATTGAGAAATCGGACTTAGATAGCCTATAAGTATGGATCCTTGGCTTTAATTTCCCATTGGTCCAAATGAGTGACAAACATAAATGTGCCCACAAATAGCCAAATTCACGTAGAGCTGAACAAAATTTACACAATTTTAATCTTTAAAATTTTATAGAAAAATTCTCAAATACAATTGAGAAATCGGACTTACATAGCCTATAAGTATGGATCCTTGGCTTTAATTTCCCATTGGTCCAAATGAGTGACAAACATAAATGTGCCCACAAATAGCCAAATTCACGTAGAGCTGAACAAAATTTACACAATTTTAATCTTTAAAATTTTATAGAAAAATTCTCAAATACAATTGAGAAATCGGACTTACATAGCCTATAAGTATGGATCCTTGGCTTTAATTTCCCATTTGTCCAAATGAGTGACAAAGATAAATGTGCCCACAAATAGCCAAATTCATGTAGAGCTGAACAAAATTTACACAATTTTAATCTTTAAAATTTTATAGAAAAATTTTCAAATTCAATTGAGAAATCGGACTTACATAGCCTATAAGTATGGATCCTTGGCTTTAATTTCCCATTGGTCCAAATGAGTGACAAACAAATGTTATAGAAAAATTCTCAAATACAATTGAGAAATCGGACTTACATAGCCTATAAGTATGGATCCTTGGCTTTAATTTCCCATTGGTCCAAATGAGTGACAAACAAGTGTTATAGAAAAATTCTCAAATACAATTGAGAAATCGGACTTACATAGCCTATAAGTATGGATCCTTGGCTTTAATTTCCCATTGGTCCAAATGAGTGACAAACAAGTGTTATAGAAAAATTCTCAAATACAATTGAGAAATCGGACTTACATAGCCTATAAGTATGGATCCTTGGCTATAATTTCCCATTGGTCCAAATGAGTGACAAACATAAATGTGCCCACAAATAGCCAAATTCACGTAGAGCTGAACAAAATTTACACAATTTTAATCTTTAAAATTTTATAGAAAAATTCTCAAATACAATTGAGAAATCGGACTTAGATAGCCTATAAGTATGGATCCTTGGCTTTAATTTCCCATTGGTCCAAATGAGTGACAAACATAAATGTGCCCACAAATAGCCAAATTCATGTAGAGCTGAACAAAATTTACACAATTTTAATCTTTAAAATTTTATAGAAAAATTCTCAAATACAATTGAGAAATCGGACTTACATAGTCTATAAGTATGGATCCTTGGCTTTAATTTCCCATTGGTCCGAATGAGTGACAAACAAATGTTATAGAAAAATTCTCAAATACAATTGAGAAATCGGACTTACATAGCCTATAAGTATGGATCCTTGGCTTTAATTTCCCATTGGTCCAAATGAGTGACAAAGATAAATGTGCCCACAAATAGCCAAATTCATGTAGAGCTGAACAAAATTTACACAATTTTAATCTTTAAAATTTTATAGAAAAATTTTCAAATTCAATTGAGAAATCGGACTTACATAGCCTATAAGTATGGATCCTTGGCTTTAATTTCCCATTGGTCCAAATGAGTGACAAGCAAATGTTATAGAAAAATTCTCAAATACAATTGAGAAATCGGACTTACATAGCCTATAAGTATGGATCCTTGGCTTTAATTTCCCATTGGTCCAAATGAGTGACAAAGATAAATGTGCCCACAAATAGCCAAATTCATGTAGAGCTGAACAAAATTTACACAATTTTAATCTTTAAAATTTTATAGAAAAATTTTCAAATTCAATTGAGAAATCGGACTTACATAGCCTATAAGTATGGATCCTTGGCTTTAATTTCCCATTGGTCCAAATGAGTGACAAACAAATGTTATAGAAAAATTCTCAAATACAATTGAGAAATCGGACTTACATAGCCTATAAGTATGGATCCTTGGCTTTAATTTCCCATTGGTCCAAATGAGTGACAAACAAATGTTATAGAAAAATTCTCAAATACAATTGAGAAATCGGACTTACATAGCCTATAAGTATGGATCCTTGGCTATAATTTCCCATTGGTCCAAATGAGTGACAAACATAAATGTGCCCACAAATAGCCAAATTCACGTAGAGCTGAACAAAATTTACACAATTTTAATCTTTAAAATTTTATAGAAAAATTCTCAAATACAATTGAGAAATCGGACTTAGATAGCCTATAAGTATGGATCCTTGGCTTTAATTTCCCATTGGTCCAAATGAGTGACAAACATAAATGTGCCCACAAATAGCCAAATTCATGTAGAGCTGAACAAAATTTACACAATTTTAATCTTTAAAATTTTATAGAAAAATTCTCAAATACAATTGAGAAATCGGACTTACATAGTCTATAAGTATGGATCCTTGGCTTTAATTTCCCATTGGTCCAAATGAGTGACAAAGATAAATGTGCCCACAAATAGCCAAATTCATGTAGAGCTGAACAAAATTTACACAATTTTAATCTTTAAAATTTTATAGAAAAATTTTCAAATTCAATTGAGAAATCGGACTTACATAGCCTATAAGTATGGATCCTTGGCTTTAATTTCCCATTGGTCCAAATGAGTGACAAACATAAATGTGCCCACAAATAGCCAAATTCACGTAGAGCTGAACAAAATTTACACAATTTTAATCTTTAAAATTTTATAGAAAAATTCTCAAATACAATTGAGAAATCGGACTTACATAGCCTATAAGTATGGATCCTTGGCTATAATTTCCCATTGGTCCAAATGAGTGACAAACATAAATGTGCCCACAAATAGCCAAATTCACGTAGAGCTGAACAAAATTTACACAATTTTAATCTTTAAAATTTTATAGAAAAATTCTCAAATACAATTGAGAAATCGGACTTAGATAGCCTATAAGTATGGATCCTTGGCTTTAATTTCCCATTGGTCCAAATGAGTGACAAACATAAATGTGCCCACAAATAGCCAAATTCATGTAGAGCTGAACAAAATTTACACAATTTTAATCTTTAAAATTTTATAGAAAAATTCTCAAATACAATTGAGAAATCGGACTTACATAGTCTATAAGTATGGATCCTTGGCTTTAATTTCCCATTGGTCCAAATGAGTGACAAACAAATGTTATAGAAAAATTCTCAAATACAATTGAGAAATCGGACTTACATAGCCTATAAGTATGGATCCTTGGCTTTAATTTCCCATTGGTCCAAATGAGTGACAAACATAAATGTGCCCACAAATAGCCAAATTCATGTAGAGCTGAACAAAATTTACACAATTTTAATCTTTAAAATTTTATAGAAAAATTTTCAAATTCAATTGAGAAATCGGACTTACATAGCCTATAAGTATGGATCCTTGGCTTTAATTTCCCATTGGTCCAAATGAGTGACAAACAAATGTTATAGAAAAATTCTCAAATACAATTGAGAAATCGGACTTACATAGCCTATAAGTATGGATCCTTGGCTTTAATTTCCCATTGGTCCAAATGAGTGACAAACATAAATGTGCCCACAAATAGCCAAATTCACGTAGAGCTGAACAAAATTTACACAATTTTAATCTTTAAAATTTTATAGAAAAATTTTCAAATTCAATTGAGAAATCGGACTTACATAGCCTATAAGTATGGATCCTTGGCTTTAATTTCCCATTGGTCCAAATGAGTGACAAACAAATGTTATAGAAAAATTTTCAAATACAATTGAGAAATCGGACTTACATAGCCTATAAGTATGGATCCTTGGCTTTAATTTCCCATTGGTCCAAATGAGTGACAAACAAATGTTATAGAAAAATTCTCAAATACAATTGAGAAATCGGACTTACATAGCCTATAAGTATGGATCCTTGGCTTTAATTTCCCATTGGTCCAAATGAGTGACAAACAAGTGTTATAGAAAAATTCTCAAATACAATTGAGAAATCGGACTTACATAGCCTATAAGTATGGATCCTTGGCTTTAATTTCCCATTGGTCCAAATGAGTGACAAACAAGTGTTATAGAAAAATTCTCAAATACAATTGAGAAATCGGACTTACATAGCCTATAAGTATGGATCCTTGGCTATAATTTCCCATTGGTCCAAATGAGTGACAAACATAAATGTGCCCACAAATAGCCAAATTCACGTAGAGCTGAACAAAATTTACACAATTTTAATCTTTAAAATTTTATAGAAAAATTCTCAAATACAATTGAGAAATCGGACTTACATAGTCTATAAGTATGGATCCTTGGCTTTAATTTCCCATTGGTCCAAATGAGTGACAAACAAATGTTATAGAAAAATTCTCAAATACAATTGAGAAATCGGACTTAGATAGCCTATAAGTATGGATCCTTGGCTTTAATTTCCCATTGGTCTAAATGAGTGACAAACATAAATGTGCCCACAAATAGCCAAATTCACGTAGAGCTGAACAAAATTTACACAATTTTAATCTTTAAAATTTTATAGAAAAATTCTCAAATACAATTGAGAAATCGGACTTACATAGTCTATAAGTATGGATCCTTGGCTATAATTTCCCATTGGTCCAAATGAGTGACAAACATAAATGTGCCCACAAATAGCCAAATTCACGTAGAGCTGAACAAAATTTACACAATTTTAATCTTTAAAATTTTATAGAAAAATTCTCAAATACAATTGAGAAATCGGACTTACATAGTCTATAAGTATGGATCCTTGGCTTTAATTTCCCATTGGTCCAAATGAGTGACAAACATAAATGTGCCCACAAATAGCCAAATTCACGTAGAGCTGAACAAAATTTACACAATTTTAATCTTTAAAATTTTATAGAAAAATTCTCAAATACAATTGAGAAATCGGACTTACATAGTCTATAAGTATGGATCCTTGGCTATAATTTCCCATTGGTCCAAATGAGTGACAAACATAAATGTGCCCACAAATAGCCAAATTCACGTAGAGCTGAACAAAATTTACACAATTTTAATCTTTAAAATTTTATAGAAAAATTTTCAAATTCAATTGAGAAATCGGACTTACATAGCCTATAAGTATGGATCCTTGGCTTTAATTTCCCATTGGTCCAAATGAGTGACAAACAAATGTTATAGAAAAATTTTCAAATACAATTGAGAAATCGGACTTACATAGTCTATAAGTATGGATCCTTGGCTTTAATTTCCCATTGGTCCAAATGAGTGACAAACATAAATGTGCCCACAAATAGCCAAATTCATGTAGAGCTGAACAAAATTTACACAATTTTAATCTTTAAAATTTTATAGAAAAATTTTCAAATACAATTGAGAAATCGGACTTACATAGCCTATAAGTATGGATCCTTGGCTTTAATTTCCCATTGGTCCAAATGAATGACAAACAAATGTTATAGAAAAATTCTCAAATACAATTGAGAAATCGGACTTAGATAGCCTATAAGTATGGATCCTTGGCTTTAATTTCCCATTGGTCTAAATGAGTGACAAACATAAATGTGCCCACAAATAGCCAAATTCACGTAGAGCTGAACAAAATTTACACAATTTTAATCTTTAAAATTTTATAGAAAAATTCTCAAATACAATTGAGAAATCGGACTTACATAGTCTATAAGTATGGATCCTTGGCTATAATTTCCCATTGGTCCAAATGAGTGACAAACATAAATGTGCCCACAAATAGCCAAATTCACGTAGAGCTGAACAAAATTTACACAATTTTAATCTTTAAAATTTTATAGAAAAATTCTCAAATACAATTGAGAAATCGGACTTACATAGTCTATAAGTATGGATCCTTGGCTATAATTTCCCATTGGTCCAAATGAGTGACAAACATAAATGTGCCCACAAATAGCCAAATTCATGTAGAGCTGAACAAAATTTACACAATTTTAATCTTTAAAATTTTATAGAAAAATTTTCAAATTCAATTGAGAAATCGGACTTACATAGCCTATAAGTATGGATCCTTGGCTTTAATTTCCCATTGGTCCAAATGAGTGACAAACAAATGTTATAGAAAAATTTTCAAATACAATTGAGAAATCGGACTTACATAGTCTATAAGTATGGATCCTTGGCTTTAATTTCCCATTGGTCCAAATGAGTGACAAACATAAATGTGCCCACAAATAGCCAAATTCATGTAGAGCTGAACAAAATTTACACAATTTTAATCTTTAAAATTTTATAGAAAAATTTTCAAATACAATTGAGAAATCGGACTTACATAGCCTATAAGTATGGATCCTTGGCTTTAATTTCCCATTGGTCCAAATGAGTGACAAACAAATGTTATAGAAAAATTCTCAAATACAATTGAGAAATCGGACTTACATAGCCTATAAGTATGGATCCTTGGCTATAATTTCCCATTGGTCCAAATGAGTGACAAACATAAATGTGCCCACAAATAGCCAAATTCACGTAGAGCTGAACAAAATTTACACAATTTTAATCTTTAAAATTTTATAGAAAAATTCTCAAATACAATTGAGAAATCGGACTTACATAGTCTATAAGTATGGATCCTTGGCTTTAATTTCCCATTGGTCCAAATGAGTGACAAACAAATGTTATAGAAAAATTCTCAAATACAATTGAGAAATCGGACTTACATAGCCTATAAGTATGGATCCTTGGCTTTAATTTCCCATTGGTCCAAATGAGTGACAAACAAATGTTATAGAAAAATTCTCAAATACAATTGAGAAATCGGACTTACATAGCCTATAAGTATGGATCCTTGGCTTTAATTTCCCATTGGTCTAAATGAGTGACAAACATAAATGTGCCCACAAATAGCCAAATTCACGTAGAGCTGAACAAAATTTACACAATTTTAATCTTTAAAATTTTATAGAAAAATTCTCAAATACAATTGAGAAATCGGACTTACATAGTCTATAAGTATGGATCCTTGGCTTTAATTTCCCATTGGTCCAAATGAGTGACAAACAAATGTTATAGAAAAATTTTCAAATACAATTGAGAAATCGGACTTACATAGCCTATAAGTATGGATCCTTGGCTTTAATTTCCCATTGGTCCAAATGAGTGACAAACATAAATGTGCCCACAAATAGCCAAATTCACGTAGAGCTGAACAAAATTTACACAATTTTAATCTTTAAAATGTTATAGAAAAATTCTCAAATACAATTGAGAAATCGGACTTACATAGCCTATAAGTATGGATCCTTGGCTTTGATTTCCCATTGGTCCAAATGAGTGACAAACAAATTTTATAGATAAATTCTCAAATACAATTGAGAAATCGGACTTACATAGCCTATAAGTATGGATCCTTGGCTTTGATTTCCCATTGGTCCAAATGAGTGACAAACAAATTTTATAGATAAATTCTCAAATACAATTGAGAAATCGGACTTACATAGCCTATAAGTATGGATCCTTGGCTTTGATTTCCCATTGGTCCAAATGAGTGACAAACAAATTTTATAGATAAATTCTCAAATACAATTGAGAAATCGGACTTACATAGCCTATAAGTATGGATCCTTGGCTTTGATTTCCCATTGGTCCAAATGAGTGACAAACAAATTTTATAGATAAATTCTCAAATACAATTGAGAAATCGGACTTACATAGCCTATAAGTATGGATCCTTGGCTTTGATTTCCCATTGGTCCAAATGAGTGACAAACAAATTTTATAGATAAATTCTCAAATACAATTGAGAAATCGGACTTACATAGTCTATAAGTATGGATCCTTGGCTATAATTTCCCATTGGTCCAAATGAGTGACAAACATAAATGTGCCCACAAATAGCCAAATTCATGTAGAGCTGAACAAAATTTACACAATTTTAATCTTTAAAATTTTATAGAAAAATTTTCAAATTCAATTGAGAAATCGGACTTACATAGCCTATAAGTATGGATCCTTGGCTTTAATTTCCCATTGGTCCAAATGAGTGACAAACAAATGTTATAGAAAAATTTTCAAATACAATTGAGAAATCGGACTTACATAGTCTATAAGTATGGATCCTTGGCTTTAATTTCCCATTGGTCCAAATGAGTGACAAACATAAATGTGCCCACAAATAGCCAAATTCATGTAGAGCTGAACAAAATTTACACAATTTTAATCTTTAAAATTTTATAGAAAAATTCTCAAATACAATTGAGAAATCGGACTTAGATAGCCTATAAGTATGGATCCTTGGCTTTAATTTCCCATTGGTCTAAATGAGTGACAAACATAAATGTGCCCACAAATAGCCAAATTCACGTAGAGCTGAACAAAATTTACACAATTTTAATCTTTAAAATTTTATAGAAAAATTCTCAAATACAATTGAGAAATCGGACTTACATAGCCTATAAGTATGGATCCTTGGCTTTAATTTCCCATTGGTCCAAATGAGTGACAAACAAATGTTATAGAAAAATTTTCAAATACAATTGAGAAATCGGACTTACATAGTCTATAAGTATGGATCCTTGGCTTTAATTTCCCATTGGTCCAAATGAGTGACAAACATAAATGTGCCCACAAATAGCCAAATTCATGTAGAGCTGAACAAAATTTACACAATTTTAATCTTTAAAATTTTATAGAAAAATTCTCAAATACAATTGAGAAATCGGACTTAGATAGCCTATAAGTATGGATCCTTGGCTTTAATTTCCCATTGGTCTAAATGAGTGACAAACATAAATGTGCCCACAAATAGCCAAATTCACGTAGAGCTGAACAAAATTTACACAATTTTAATCTTTAAAATTTTATAGAAAAATTCTCAAATACAATTGAGAAATCGGACTTACATAGTCTATAAGTATGGATCCTTGGCTATAATTTCCCATTGGTCCAAATGAGTGACAAACATAAATGTGCCCACAAATAGCCAAATTCACGTAGAGCTGAACAAAATTTACACAATTTTAATCTTTAAAATTTTATAGAAAAATTCTCAAATACAATTGAGAAATCGGACTTACATAGTCTATAAGTATGGATCCTTGGCTATAATTTCCCATTGGTCCAAATGAGTGACAAACATAAATGTGCCCACAAATAGCCAAATTCATGTAGAGCTGAACAAAATTTACACAATTTTAATCTTTAAAATTTTATAGAAAAATTTTCAAATTCAATTGAGAAATCGGACTTACATAGCCTATAAGTATGGATCCTTGGCTATAATTTCCCATTGGTCCAAATGAGTGACAAACATAAATGTGCCCACAAATAGCCAAATTCACGTAGAGCTGAACAAAATTTACACAATTTTAATCTTTAAAATTTTATAGAAAAATTCTCAAATACAATTGAGAAATCGGACTTACATAGTCTATAAGTATGGATCCTTGGCTATAATTTCCCATTGGTCCAAATGAGTGACAAACATAAATGTGCCCACAAATAGCCAAATTCATGTAGAGCTGAACAAAATTTACACAATTTTAATCTTTAAAATTTTATAGAAAAATTTTCAAATTCAATTGAGAAATCGGACTTACATAGCCTATAAGTATGGATCCTTGGCTATAATTTCCCATTGGTCCAAATGAGTGACAAACATAAATGTGCCCACAAATAGCCAAATTCACGTAGAGCTGAACAAAATTTACACAATTTTAATCTTTAAAATTTTATAGAAAAATTCTCAAATACAATTGAGAAATCGGACTTACATAGTCTATAAGTATGGATCCTTGGCTATAATTTCCCATTGGTCCAAATGAGTGACAAACATAAATGTGCCCACAAATAGCCAAATTCATGTAGAGCTGAACAAAATTTACACAATTTTAATCTTTAAAATTTTATAGAAAAATTTTCAAATTCAATTGAGAAATCGGACTTACATAGCCTATAAGTATGGATCCTTGGCTATAATTTCCCATTGGTCCAAATGAGTGACAAACATAAATGTGCCCACAAATAGCCAAATTCACGTAGAGCTGAACAAAATTTACACAATTTTAATCTTTAAAATTTTATAGAAAAATTCTCAAATACAATTGAGAAATCGGACTTACATAGTCTATAAGTATGGATCCTTGGCTTTAATTTCCCATTGGTCCAAATGAGTGACAAACAAATGTTATAGAAAAATTCTCAAATACAATTGAGAAATCGGACTTACATAGCCTATAAGTATGGATCCTTGGCTTTAATTTCCCATTGGTCCAAATGAGTGACAAACAAATGTTATAGAAAAATTCTCAAATACAATTGAGAAATCGGACTTACATAGCCTATAAGTATGGATCCTTGGCTTTAATTTCCCATTGGTCTAAATGAGTGACAAACATAAATGTGCCCACAAATAGCCAAATTCACGTAGAGCTGAACAAAATTTACACAATTTTAATCTTTAAAATTTTATAGAAAAATTCTCAAATACAATTGAGAAATCGGACTTACATAGTCTATAAGTATGGATCCTTGGCTTTAATTTCCCATTGGTCCAAATGAGTGACAAACAAATGTTATAGAAAAATTTTCAAATACAATTGAGAAATCGGACTTACATAGCCTATAAGTATGGATCCTTGGCTTTAATTTCCCATTGGTCCAAATGAGTGACAAACATAAATGTGCCCACAAATAGCCAAATTCACGTAGAGCTGAACAAAATTTACACAATTTTAATTTTTAAAATTTTATAGAAAAATTCTCAAATACAATTGAGAAATCGGACTTACATAGTCTATAAGTATGGATCCTTGGCTTTAATTTCCCATTGGTCCAAATGAGTGACAAACAAATGTTATAGAAAAATTCTCAAATACAATTGAGAAATCGGACTTACATAGCCTATAAGTATGGATCCTTGGCTATAATTTCCCATTGGTCCAAATGAGTGACAAACATAAATGTGCCCACAAATAGCCAAATTCATGTAGAGCTGAACAAAATTTACACAATTTTAATCTTTAAAATGTTATAGAAAAATTCTCAAATACAATTGAGAAATCGGACTTACATAGCCTATAAGTATGGATCCTTGGCTTTGATTTCCCATTGGTCCAAATGAGTGACAAACAAATTTTATAGATAAATTCTCAAATACAATTGAGAAATCGGACTTAGATAGTCTATAAGTATGGATCCTTGGCTTTAATTTCCCATTAGTCCAAATGAGTGACAAACAAATGTTATAGAAAAATTCTCAAATACAATTGAGAAATCGGGCTTACATAGTCTATAAGTATGGATCCTTGGCTTTAATTTCCCATTGGTCCAAATGAGTGACAAACAAGTGTTATAGAAAAATTCTCAAATACAATTGAGAAATCGGACTTACGTAGCCTATAAGTATGGATCCTTGGCTTTAGTTTCCCATTGGTCCAAATGAGTGACAAACAAGTGTTATAGAAAAATTCTCAAATACAATTGAGAAATCGGACTTACATAGTCTATAATTAAGGATCCTTGGCTTTAATTTACCATTGGTCCAAATGAGTGACAAGCAAATGTTATAGAAAAATTCTCAAATACAATTGAGAAATCGGACTTACATAGTCTATAAGTATGGATCCTTGGCTTTAATTTCCCATTGGTCCAAATGAGTGACAAACAAATGTTATAGAAAAATTCTCAAATACAATTGAGAAATCGGACTTACATAGCCTATAAGTATGGATCCTTGGCTATAATTTCCCATTGGTCCAAATGAGTGACAAACATAAATGTGCCCACAAATAGCCAAATTCATGTAGAGCTGAACAAAATTTACACAATTTTAATCTTTAAAATGTTATAGAAAAATTCTCAAATACAATTGAGAAATCGGACTTACATAGCCTATAAGTATGGATCCTTGGCTTTGATTTCCCATTGGTCCAAATGAGTGACAAACAAATTTTATAGATAAATTCTCAAATACAATTGAGAAATCGGACTTAGATAGTCTATAAGTATGGATCCTTGGCTTTAATTTCCCATTAGTCCAAATGAGTGAAAAACAAATGTTATAGAAAAATTCTCAAATACAATTGAGAAATCGGGCTTACATAGTCTATAAGTATGGATCCTTGGCTTTAATTTCCCATTGGTCCAAATGAGTGACAAACAAGTGTTATAGAAAAATTCTCAAATACAATTGAGAAATCGGACTTACGTAGCCTATAAGTATGGATCCTTGGCTTTAATTTCCCATTGGTCCAAATGAGTGACAAACATAAATGTGCCCACAAATAGCCAAATTCATGTAGAGCTGAACAAAATTTACACAATTTTAATCTTTAAAATTTTATAGAAAAATTTTCAAATTCAATTGAGAAATCGGACTTACATAGCCTATAAGTATGGATCCTTGGCTATAATTTCCCATTGGTCCAAATGAGTGACAAACATAAATGTGCCCACAAATAGCCAAATTCACGTAGAGCTGAACAAAATTTACACAATTTTAATCTTTAAAATTTTATAGAAAAATTCTCAAATACAATTGAGAAATCGGACTTACATAGTCTATAAGTATGGATCCTTGGCTATAATTTCCCATTGGTCCAAATGAGTGACAAACATAAATGTGCCCACAAATAGCCAAATTCATGTAGAGCTGAACAAAATTTACACAATTTTAATCTTTAAAATTTTATAGAAAAATTTTCAAATTCAATTGAGAAATCGGACTTACATAGCCTATAAGTATGGATCCTTGGCTATAATTTCCCATTGGTCCAAATGAGTGACAAACATAAATGTGCCCACAAATAGCCAAATTCACGTAGAGCTGAACAAAATTTACACAATTTTAATCTTTAAAATTTTATAGAAAAATTCTCAAATACAATTGAGAAATCGGACTTACATAGTCTATAAGTATGGATCCTTGGCTTTAATTTCCCATTGGTCCAAATGAGTGACAAACAAATGTTATAGAAAAATTCTCAAATACAATTGAGAAATCGGACTTACATAGCCTATAAGTATGGATCCTTGGCTATAATTTCCCATTGGTCCAAATGAGTGACAAACATAAATGTGCCCACAAATAGCCAAATTCATGTAGAGCTGAACAAAATTTACACAATTTTAATCTTTAAAATGTTATAGAAAAATTCTCAAATACAATTGAGAAATCGGACTTACATAGCCTATAAGTATGGATCCTTGGCTTTGATTTCCCATTGGTCCAAATGAGTGACAAACAAATTTTATAGATAAATTCTCAAATACAATTGAGAAATCGGACTTAGATAGTCTATAAGTATGGATCCTTGGCTTTAATTTCCCATTAGTCCAAATGAGTGACAAACAAATGTTATAGAAAAATTCTCAAATACAATTGAGAAATCGGGCTTACATAGTCTATAAGTATGGATCCTTGGCTTTAATTTCCCATTGGTCCAAATGAGTGACAAACAAGTGTTATAGAAAAATTCTCAAATACAATTGAGAAATCGGACTTACGTAGCCTATAAGTATGGATCCTTGGCTTTAATTTCCCATTGGTCCAAATGAGTGACAAACAAGTGTTATAGAAAAATTCTCAAATACAATTGAGAAATCGGACTTACATAGTCTATAATTAAGGATCCTTGGCTTTAATTTACCATTGGTCCAAATGAGTGACAAGCAAATGTTATAGAAAAATTCTCAAATACAATTGAGAAATCGGACTTACATAGTCTATAAGTATGGATCCTTGGCTTTAATTTCCCATTGGTCCAAATGAGTGACAAACAAATGTTATAGAAAAATTCTCAAATACAATTGAGAAATCGGACTTACATAGCCTATAAGTATGGATCCTTGGCTATAATTTCCCATTGGTCCAAATGAGTGACAAACATAAATGTGCCCACAAATAGCCAAATTCACGTAGAGCTGAACAAAATTTACACAATTTTAATCTTTAAAATTTTATAGAAAAATTCTCAAATACAATTGAGAAATCGGACTTACATAGTCTATTAGTATGGATCCTTGGCTTTAATTTCCCATTGGTCCAAATGAGTGACAAACAAATTTTATAGAAAAATTCTCAAATACAATTGAGAAATCGGACTTACATAGCCTATAAGTATGGATCCTTGGCTATAATTTCCCATTGGTCCAAATGAGTGACAAACATAAATGTGCCCACAAATAGCCAAATTCATGTAGAGCTGAACAAAATTTACACAATTTTAATCTTTAAAATTTTATAGAAAAATTCTCAAATACAATTGAGAAATCGGACTTACATAGTCTATAAGTATGGATCCTTGGCTTTAATTTCCCATTGGTCCAAATGAGTGACAAACATAAATGTGCCCACAAATAGCCAAATTCATGTAGAGCTGAACAAAATTTACACAATTTTAATCTTTAAAATTTTATAGAAAGATTCTCAAATACAATTGAGAAATCGGACTTACATAGTCTATAAGTATGGATCCTTGGCTTTAATTTCCCATTGGTCCAAATGAGTGACAAACAAATGTTATAGAAAAATTCTCAAATACAATTGAGAAATCGGACTTACATAGTCTATAAGTATGGATCCTTGGCTTTAATTTCCCATTGGTCCAAATGAGTGACAAACATAAATGTGCCCACAAATAGCCAAATTCATGTAGAGCTGAACAAAATTTACACAATTTTAATCTTTAAAATTTTATAGAAAAATTCTCAAATACAATTGAGAAATCGGACTTACATAGTCTATAAGTATGGATCCTTGGCTTTAATTTCCCATTGGTCCAAATGAGTGACAAACAAATGTTATAGAAAAATTCTCAAATACAATTGAGAAATCGGACTTACATAGTCTATAAGTATGGATCCTTGGCTTTAATTTCCCATTGGTCCAAATGAGTGACAAACATAAATGTGCCCACAAATAGCCAAATTCATGTAGAGCTGAACAAAATTTACACAATTTTAATCTTTAAAATTTTATAGAAAAATTCTCAAATACAATTGAGAAATCGGACTTACATAGTCTATAAGTATGGATCCTTGGCTTTAATTTCCCATTGGTCCAAATGAGTGACAAACAAATGTTATAGAAAAATTCTCAAATACAATTGAGAAATCGGACTTACATAGTCTATAAGTATGGATCCTTGGCTTTAATTTCCCATTGGTCCAAATGAGTGACAAACAAATGTTATAGAAAAATTCTCAAATACAATTGAGAAATCGGACTTACATAGTCTATAAGTATGGATCCTTGGCTTTAATTTCCCATTGGTCCAAATGAGTGATAAACAAGTGTTATAGAAAAATTCTCAAATACAATTGAGAAATCGGACTTACATAGTCTATAAGTATGGATCCTTGGCTTTAATTTCCCATTGGTCCAAATGAGTGACAAACAAATGTTATAGAAAAATTCTCAAATACAATTGAGAAATCGGACTTACATAGTCTATAAGTATGGATCCTTGGCTTTAATTTCTTATTGGTCCAAATGAGTGACAAACATAAATGTGCCCACAAATAGCCAAATTCATGTAGAGCTGAACAAAATTTACACAATTTTAATCTTTAAAATTTTATAGAAAAATTCTCAAATACAATTGAGAAATCGGACTTACATAGTCTATAAGTATGGATCCTTGGCTTTAATTTCCCATTGGTCCAAATGAGTGACAAACAAATTTTATAGAAAAATTCTCAAATACAATTGAGAAATCGGTCTTACATAGCCTATAAGTATGGATCCTTGGCTTTAATTTCCCATTGGTCCAAATGAGTGACAAACATAAATGTGCCCACAAATAGCCAAATTCACGTAGAGCTGAACAAAATTTACACAATTTTAATCTTTAAAATTTTATAGAAAAATTCTCAAATACAATTGAGAAATCGGACTTACATAGCCTATAAGTATGGATCCTTGGCTTTAATTTCCCATTGGTCCAAATGAGTGACAAACATAAATGTGCCCACAAATAGCCAAATTCACGTAGAGCTGAACCAAATTTACTCAATTTTAATCTTTAAAATTTTATAGAAAAATTCTCAAATACAATTGAGAAATCGGACTTAGATAGCCTATAAGTATGGATCCTTGGCTTTAATTTCTTATTGGTCCAAATGAGTGACAAACATAAATGTGCCCACAAATAGCCACATTCACGTAGAGCTGAACAAAATTTACTCAATTTTAATCTTTAAAATTTTATAGAAAAATTTCCAAATACAATTGAGAAATCGGACTTAGATAGCCTATAAGTATGGATCCTTGGCTTTAATTTCCCATTGGTCCAAATGAGTGACAAACATAAATGTGCCCACAAATAGCCAAATTCACGTAGAGCTGAACCAAATTTACACAATTTTAATCTTTAAAATTTTATAGAAAAATTCTCAAATACAATTGAGAAATCGGACTTACATAGCCTATAAGTATGGATCCTTGGCTTTAATTTCCCATTGGTCCAAATGAGTGACAAACAAATGTTATTGAAAAATTATCAAATACAATTGAGAAATCGGTCTTACATAGCCTATAAGTATGGATCCTTGGCTTTAATTTCCCATTGGTCCAAATGAGTGACAAACATAAATGTGCCCACAAATAGCCAAATTCACGTAGAGCTGAACAAAATTTACACAATTTTAATCTTTAAAATTTTATAGAAAAATTCTCAAATACAATTGAGAAATCGGACTTAGATAGCCTATAAGTATGGATCCTTGGCTTTAATTTCCCATTGGTCCAAATGAGTGACAAAAATAAATGTGCCCACAAATTGCCAAATTCCGGTAGAGCTGAACAAAATTTACACAATTTTAATATAAATACTTTTAACTTTATTTTAAACGAGGGGGTAGCGAAGCACACCGGGATAAGCTAGTATATATATATATATTTTCTTATACTTGAAAAGCATATTTCCGGTTTCCCTGAACATAAAAAATACAAAAAATTACTATTTAAATTTCTGAAAATTTTCATACGAAGTTTGCCAGCGATCGCCGTCGAAAATATATTTTGTATTAAACGCTATCAGTGTTTAAAATAAATAAATACGACGTACTAACGTTTTATAATAAGGCCCTAATTTTGTAAAACGCATCACCGAAGTGACTTTTATATAGAAAGCAAAAACAAAAATTCAGATATTTAAAAATTTGTTTTTGTTTTTCATACAATATCATCACCGAACAAACGCACAAAAATTAAGGCGTTCAAAAATTTCAAAAATTTGAATGAAAACAATGAACAAAATTTTTAAATAATTGAATTTTTGTTTTTGCTTTCTATATAAAAGTCACTTCGGTGATGCGTTTTACAAAATTAAGGCCTAAAAGACAAACAAAAATTATGTTTAAGATTCTAAATTAGTTTAATTAGTTTTAACCTAAAAATTTTACAACTAAAGTTTAGTAATAAGGAAACTTAGTCAGTTAATAAAATATTCATTTAAGAAAATAAAATTAACACATTTCAAATAGAATAACATATTAAACATGTACATATGTATGTACTATATGAATGTCAACATATGATACTAGAAATAATAGCTAATATGTATTTAATTGCTATTTATTAAAAGGAAATGCGATTTGCGGGCCATGAATTTGGTTTTAAAATAGATAATGAAAATATTCATCAAAATATTCATTTAGAAAAAGATCATCTTCAGTTTCGTTTTGATGATGCACAGCAATTTTATGGGCATTACTGTAGAGATCATTAATGTTATCGATATCGTCATCTGTTGGAAAAATTAAAAATTATATTAGATAATCTCGATTTTTTAATTAAGATTAATTTATTACCTTTAATTTTGTGTTTGCGACTTAAACGTGATTTCGAAGAAATGACGGCCTCATCAAGCATATCATACTCATTGTTTTTACTTTCACGCGAATATCTTACGGGAGGAGCAAAAAACCAATATTTATTTAAGATGGTCCTTAAGCCAGGCAGTTGTTTTAATTCCGCCAATGCCTTAGGTTGCTTAGCCAAAGCTCTAAAAGCTCTTAATTGTAAGCATTCCAATTGTGAGGTGGCATTCATAAGACGTATGCAGGATTTGGCGGATGTAGAGCAAACCATGGGATAAATGTTTAAACTGGGATCATTAGGAATGTTCGTATAGGCTACACCCAAGGAACGACGATTGAGGAAAAATTCCAATTGGCCACGTACACGATCGAGCAATACACCCACTATACAGCCTTGTGAGAATTTTTGTCCATATTTTAAATGCACACCATTATGGCAAATTTTACCCTCGTAGGAGAGGCCCCACGAATGGGAATTGGTGCCCAGGGCAGAAACAAAGTGGTATTTAAATTGTGTTAGATCAACTTTATCGGTACCAATGCCAAACATCTGAAAGAAAGAAAATAAAAAGTTTTGCGAATCAGTTTTACTTATAAGGTACATACATTTTTTTATAACATTCGCAGACCTCTTACTGTTTGTTAAAATACGACTTTATTTGTTTGTAATAATTTTGCATTG
Source organism: Lypha dubia (assembly GCA_947311025.1). Lineage (NCBI taxonomy): Eukaryota > Metazoa > Arthropoda > Insecta > Diptera > Tachinidae > Lypha > Lypha dubia. The sequence goes on from OX371263.1 coordinate 4,808,764, forward strand.
ATAACAAATTGAACAGCACAGTGGGGCTGCATCATATTTTCGAAACAAATCGAACATTTCTAAACGTTTATTCCGATCGGTTTAAAATGAAGTTAGCAGACAACATATTCCTATCTAACATGATATGATGAATTTACACGGGAACGGAGATGTGAAATGACAATCAGAGCACTTGTAATTTTCTTTTTTTAGATAATTGATAATTGATATATTTTAATAAAATTTTTAAATTCAGAGAAAGTTCTAAACATTAAATTAATTTGCCCATAAAATTGTCATTTGATTTAAGGTCCACAAAATGCTTTAGCCAGTGAATGCAAATGGTAATATGTTTTAAATTTAAGCATTTAGATTTTAGAATAAATGTATGCGCGGATATGCGGATCCGAAGTTAAAATTTTTTTAGAAAACAATAATGGCGAAAATTATTCTCAAGCAACTTTGAAATTTTGTTGTTTCATTAATAAAGCAAAAATTGTGACAATCGGTCCTTATTGTTGATAATACGGGACTAAAGTTTCATAAAATGGGAAAAATTTTAATTTCCAAGTAGTATAAATGATAAGTGAGTGCTTCACCAGATATGACTTTATTTCGAATTCTTTTTCACAAAATTTTTGAACATGACAAAGTTTTACGAAGGGGCCTAATTTGGTACTCAATAACTCTGTTCCTAAGAAATATGAAAAGTTTATTTTCCCAGTTTAAATAACAACCTTCTTTTGCTGAACTTTTATACTGATCTGGATAGTCCATTTTTTGATTCCAGCCCACTGTGCACTACAGATGTTATCCCAGAGAAACCAGGATATGAAATAGTATGATTCTTCTGCACGATATGGATGTATGTGTATGTAGGCACAACATAGGCATTTATATATTTCAAAGCTTTTAGAGAACTTTGACATCCATTTGCATTGACATCCATTTGCATTGCTTTCAACAAAATATATTTTTTTTCTGTAACGATTTAGATTTATTCGAATGTACTAATCTATGTATCTTTTCCGCAATTTCTTAGAAATTGTCCTCATTGATTAGATTTAAAAATACTTAATTCATTTTAAGGATTTATTTTAGCAATACCCAGTTTTTGATACTACAGTGAACTCGCGGTAATGTGAACTTCCACAATAGTGAACTATCCACTATTGTGAACACTCATTTTCTTATATGAACTCTCTAAATCACACTGATGGCTCTAAATAGTGAACGACAATTTTTGACAGAAAACCAACTCGCAACAGTTAAATAAGCTCTTGTAACACATGACTGGCGTTTAAAACCGAAAATTTTTGTTGCTATGTGTTACTCTCAAATGTTTTATAAACTCATCACGTTATTCTTTTCTAGTTTTTTTTATGATCTCTCATTATGGTTTTGATATTTCGAATTAAACTAAAAGGGAATATATGAAAATTTGTAAGTTTAAAATAAATTTTATGTTATTTTACTAACCTGGCATTTCTTTTCTTTGTGGCCTTTTGTATTATACTAAATTAGCTAGAAATTGTGGTACAAATTATTGCAATCGAAAATGTGAACAAATTCAATAAAGTGAACAACCTTGGTTTTTATTAGTTCACATTACCGCGAGTTCGCTGTATTCGATTATTTATCGGAACTCACAGGAAACTGATATCGTTTTGCGAATATGTATGTATTTAAGCTACGATTGCTAATAAGATTTTGCTAACTTATAGCAAAATGGAATGAAAATATTAGCGACGAAAATATGTATTTGGAAAACTTTTTGGTTCAAAAATAGACGTCCAACATTTTTAATCCGGTTCAATTTATGCAATCCTATTTTGGTTATATTGGCACCAATACAAAAATAAAATCGGATTTTTCAAAAAAAAATTATATTTTATATTTAACTAGCCTATCCCGGTGTGCTTCGCTACCCCCTTCGCTATAAAATAATATTAAAAGTATTTATATATCCTATTGTGAAAATTTAATGACGATCGGTCCAGTAGTTAAGACTATATTACGATTTTTAATTTTCATATAAAGGGGCGTGGTCCCACCCACTTTTCTCCTGGTACGTATTGCAAATTATGCCAATACCATATGTACCAAATATCATCGACGTAGGTAAAAAAATGCCCAAAATATGGCGATTTAAATTTTTGGGTTATATGGGCGGTGCCACGCCTCTTTGTCGAATCAAAACTTCATATAGCATATAATTCATCCGAGAGTTCCAGTTAAATACTGTGAAAATTTCAGGAAGATCGGTCCAAGGGTTTGGCCTCCTATAAGGAACAAACAAACAAATAAACAAACACACATTCGGTTTTATATATACATATAGATGAAAATAAGAAAAACGCAAATATCCCAAGCTTTTTCCTACAGATGTCGAAAAGTGCTTTTGCTGGCTGACTTTTTAATTTTGCATTATTATTATTTTTGCAACCTTCGTTTGTTTAACACATTAAGATAAAATGATTTTTAATTGTTATTCATTAAAACTATTTCTCACAATTAGTTTCAATTTTTATTCCAATCACATCTTTCCCAACAGCTTTGTTATGTGATTTTTTTTTGCTTAACTAGAAAAGCTAACGTTTGCATATGCAAATGACCATTTTACATTTAATTTACGGTAAATTAATTTTATTAGAAAAATTGTAAAAAACCGTCCAGCTAAAATATATGCTTAAATGAAGAACGCAGTATGAGTCTGGTTATTTGATGGGGGAGGGTGGTACAAAACTATCAACAGTAGTTTTTACCAACACTATAGAAACATTAGATAATTTATTTGTTGGATAAGGGGGATACGTGGTTTCCACCTCCTCCACATTCTCAAAATTTTTAAATAAATATTATCTGCCTTAAGGTAGGGTCACACTTTGCAAACATTTGAAAAAATAAACAGACACGTATTTATTACGTTAAACACTTTCAACTTATAGAAACCGTCATAGCAATTTTATTGGAAACTCTTTAACTTAATAAATACGTGTATAAATCAGAGTTTTTCATTGATATTTAGTAGTTACGCTGCTCTGGGCAAAGTGACCCTACCTTTAGTTAAAAAAAATATAATTGGTTTGTTAAGAGTTTCTGAAACGCATTTTGTATGAAAATTCACTTTAGAAGCCCTCAATAAACCAAAAATCCTTTTTTTTTTATTAAGAAGGGCGTATATCTACAAGTTTCTATTGTACGAAAAATTACGCAGGACATACTTTTAAAGGAACTAGTTTTCTAAAATCCGATTTAGTGGGATATTTTATTAGAAATTTCAACCTTAAACACTACATTTAATGTTTTTAATGATTTCTAGCATTCAAGTTTAGTTTGGAGATTTAAGGCCGGGCACATAAAATTCGTTATACGTTTGCAGCAGTACGTATAATGAAAACCTGGCATAAAGTTAGCATAAGTGACGAAATTGAACTGAAGCTTAGCGAGTTTTCTTTTACATTTAACATTGAATATCACTGTAGATAGAATGTAGTCGAGACTTATGACTATAATACTACGTTCACACGGAACATGCTTCGCTCTCTATTCATGCTTCACACCGCAATCATGAGCGAAGCTACATGCTTCGCCATACAAAATTTTGAGAGCGAAGCATGTAGATTCATATTGAACCTACTTGAAAAATTGCTGTCTTCTCTAAATTTTATCGGAATTTATCGGAAGTTTATCTGAACTTTATGCAAAAAACACAACAAAAACTTTAATTAAAAGTGAAAAATTGAATTAAAACTATAAAGATAAAACAACAATGGAAACAAAAAATATGTTTGTGCATTTTTAAAAATGCGTAATAATTTTAACTTATTTTTTTTTTGTCCATTTTAGATTTTATTTGTTATTAAAAAGAGAACTGTCAAATCGAAGCAAGTAAATGAGTCGTGTGAACAGCTAGATTCATAAACATGCTTCAGAAAGCGAAGCAAGTGCTTCATCTTGTCGTGTGAACATAGTATAATCTACGATGATTTCTGATAGCACAGCATGTGAAAAAACTCAATAATACTACGTTCACACGGAACATGCTTCGCTCTCTATTCATGCTTCACACCGCAATCATGAGCGAAGCTACATGCTTCGCCATACAAAATTTTGAGAGCGAAGCATGTAGATTCATATTGAACCTACATGAAAAATTGCTGTCTTCTCTAAATTTTATCGTAATTTATCGGAAGTTTATCTGAACTAGATGCAAAAAAGACAACGAAAACTTTAATTAAAAGTGAAAAATTGAATTAAAACTATAAAGATAAAACAACAATGGAAACAAAAAATATGTTTGTGCATTTTTAAAAATGCGTAATAATTTTAACTTATTTTTTTTTTGTCCATTTTAGATTTTATTTGTTATTAAAAAGAGAACTGTCAAATCGAAGCAAGTAAATGAGTCGTGTGAACAGCTAGATTCATAAACATGCTTCAGAAAGCGAAGCAAGTGCTTCATCTTGTCGTGTGAACATAGTATAATCTACGATGATTTCTGATAGCACAGCATGTGAAAAAACTCAATAATACTACGTTCACACGGAACATGCTTCGCTCTCTATTCATGCTTCACACCGCAATCATGAGCGAAGCTACATGCTTCGCCATACAAAATTTTGAGAGCGAAGCATGTAGATTCATATTGAACCTACATGAAAAATTGCTGTCTTCTCTAAATTTTATCGTAATTTATCGGAAGTTTATCTGAACTAGATGCAAAAAAGACAACGAAAACTTTAATTAAAAGTGAAAAATTGAATTAAAACTATAAAGATAAAACAACAATGGAAACAAAAAATATGTTTGTGCATTTTTAAAAATGCGTAATAATTTTAACTTATTTTTTTTTTTGTCCATTTTAGATTTTATTTGTTATTAAAAAGAGAACTGTCAAATCGAAGCAAGTAAATGAGTCGTGTGAACAGCTAGATTCATAAACATGCTTCAGAAAGCGAAGCAAGTGCTTCATCTTGTCGTGTGAACATAGTATAATCTACGATGATTTCTGATAGCACAGCATGTGAAAAAACTCAATAAGATCTATGTAGTTCAATTTCGTCACTTATGCTAACTTAATGCCAAATTCGGCACTGTCAAATCAAAATTGAAAAATATTTATGAAACAAAGTTGCATAATGGAAATACGAGAAAACTTTTTGTGCTTTTTGGTCAAAAGTATTTTAAAAATTTTGTATCGTTAAATTGTAAATAATTTTATTGAATAAAAATATGATTGCGTTTAATCAAGAACACCTACAAATAAGACCAACAACAAGTTGTATGTCACCAGAGTAAGGTTTGCTAATATGAAATTGATTGCTTGATCTAACGATCTCGATTTTAATTAATTTTATTAAGAAAAGAAAGCAAATTGCTTCGAACAGCTAAAGCAGAGAGTATTGTTTTCGGAAATGGTTGTAATTTGTAAGAATATTTTTATTCGCTACACTTTTTAAATATTCATCCTGACAATCAGTTTTATTCTTTTCCTTTAAGTATTAAAAATATACTTAAAATAACATTGGAGCCAAACATAATATTTATATCTAGCACTTTGTTATTTTGATATTTCAATCGCAGGCAGACCTTATCACTTTATCGCGCACCTTTTATTATGAACAATAAAATTCATTAAGCACAAACTGCATAAGAATACATTGAAGCGACAGACAAAATTCATAAAAATAAACTTAACACGTGAATAGCGAGTGATCAGTTAAATTAAACAAAAAATTCTCTACAGTTAAAACTTGTTATTATAAAGACCGGTAGATTTTCATTTTCATTATTATTGTTATATTTTGTTCGCTTTTTCCTATTGCTGTCATACGTACTTATGTACTTACATATGTATAAAATTACATGTAAATTTGTTTGCTTAAATAATATGAAAGAATAACAATGATAAAACATTTGCATTACAATGAAAATTACACGTAACGCCCCCTTGTGCAAAATAAAACGATCGTTACAGGGAAGCAAAGAATTAAATAGATTTAAATTTTATACTAAAATATCTTTGTAATCGGCACACTTTATCTTTGAAATTGTGATGTCATTTTTTTTCCACGTGTTGTTGTTGGCGGCATGTCTTTTGGCAATTAATTTGAAATAATTAGTCAAATTGGACGCCAATAAGGCTACATTTTTATATGGCGCTTCAAATGCGGTACAATGTTTTTGTTTTTGTCGAAAACTTAAAATAATTAATGAAAAGAAAATTTAAGATGATTAACATGATAACATGTAAAATAGACTGAAATTACAAGGCGGCGAAAATAATCGCATGGGCTTTAATTTCGACTAAGAATACAAATATTTAGTCGTACTAATTTACTTCCCAAACATTTTAAAGAAAAATAAAGAAATAAATTCTTAATTTATTTTTTAATTCAAATAACTTGATCACAACTATTTTTAGCTTTAACGCTATAGAAATCAGTATTTTTAGAATTCATTGATGTTTGACGTAAACAGAGAGCATAGTAGTTTTTAATTCACTTTCTCTCCCGTTCACTCCTTCCGACAATCAACTTTTTTACAAAGTAAATCATTCATTTAATTGAATTAATTGAGCGAATATCTTAATTTTTTAGATAATATTAAAATGAGGCTAACATTATACTAAAGTTTTAGTTTTCAGCATTAATATATATAAAAAATTAGGTAATAATGCATTCTGTTTTAAAACTTCATACCAAATTTTTTTTGTCTGATTTAACATAAAAAAAATAAATAAAATAAATAAATAAAACATGTGTATTTGAAGTATTAAAATCGACATTTATCAGTTCAAAGTAATCTCAGTTATTATATTTTTAAGTTTTTTTTATGTATTATTAATTTTATGTATTTTTTTTGTTAATAAAAATATTATCTATTTTATTTTTAATTTATTTTGGTTATATACTTATGCACTTTTGTGTTAATGACAAACATTTATTTTTTGTCAATAAATAATTTTTAATCATTTTTTTATTCGTTGTTCTCATCGATTAATCGAACGAACAAAAACTATTATTTGAATTATTCAAACAAAGATGAAAGGTGAATAATTGACAACTCTAATAAATATACTTTGCGTATTTATTTATTAAATTTAAATTAAAAAATTTTCGAAATAAATTTGAGTGTGCATTTGTGCAAAATGGGTGTGATATGCAAAAAAAAACATTAGAGCTATGGGAAAGAAACCTTTTTAAAGTTCCCAAAGATGAAACCAAACTAAAATCGTGGAAAGAAGTCTTCAGAAAAAATTTTATAGCAAATGTTTTTTTTCGTATTTAAATAAATAATTTTTATTTATATTTTTGTCACAGTTTGAAACATACACACATACATATTTATACTTTTGACTTCCGAAATTAAATTTTCTACAAACAAAATACATAGAGTTGGTGCTTTTTTTTATTTCTGCATATACCTTATTTTCATTGTATCATGGTCTATATGAACTCATCTTATTTTTTAACACTTTTATACAATTTGAGCCGTTATTAAATCCATTCACTGGTTCCCTGATTTTTTCAGTGTTAATTTTCATCAATAATTAGTATTCGAATTTGGAAGGTGTTAAACATGAGTCTACTTCTTGTAAGGTCAGAAAATTACAATTTTTTTTTGGGTCTTATACATACATATGTACATATATAAGTATGTAGATATATTTTTGTTTGTTTGATTCTTATATTGAACAATTGCAGATAGTATGCATCAATTTTTTAAGCTATTTAAAGTATTAGAAATAGTTTCTTAAAAACACACTCTAATAGTTTAGGTATTCAAATACATAAATTTTTTAGTACAAAATATTTGTTTCTTTAATTAATTTTGAACTATAAATATTAATTTTGTAAATTTTTGGTTGTGGCTTCAATTAAAACGTAATATAAGATCAATAAAAAAGCAACAAAACAAAAATAACAATCAATATAATTTTTATTTTATCTATTTTTATTCATTGAAATTTTCCTACGCGCTAAAACATATCATTGTTAATATGAGCAATTCACTTTAGTGTTTAACAAGCCTTATCTTTTGACAACTTGTAACAAAGCAAATAAACAAACTAACAATTATACTTATTTATTTGTATTAAAAAAATAAATAAAAAAACTTATTTCATAGAGATAAAGATAATGACACTACCCAGCAAAAAAAAAAATTAAGTATGCAGTTCAAAAACTTTGTTATTTTCTCGCCTTCTTAATTATTGCAAGAAGTAAATACATGTTTAACGCTTTCACATATTCGAATAAATTAGTCGTTAGTGAAGTGATGAAAATCAGCAGTAAGAAAAGTTAAAATCAAGCAATATACAGTGAAACAAATAAACAAATTATGTTTAACCCATGAAAATAAACGTCTTCATATCAGGGAAAATAGATGAGTTCAATTCATTCATTTTAATGAAGAGCAATTTGTTTCACACACAAAGACATAATCTTCAATTACACGCTAATTAATGTAAAAATGTATTATGTTATTGTTTGCTGGGTAACAACGCATTACAATTTTTAATGACAAAATGCTATACATTTTTTTTATTGATTTATTAGACAAAAAGCTGTATTTATTTTTAATTATTTTCGAAACTATTTAAATTTATTCAAATTCCTTTGAAAAATTTTGTCCCATGACACAAATGACGATGCTAAAATGTGTATGTAGATGCGAACGGTAATTAGTTAGAGAAAAAGAACAGATTATAAAACTTTCGCAAGGTGTTCGTCATCTGAAGTAGATTAAAAATAAAGAGAGAAAAATAGTTAATTGAGCTGTTGCGGCCACTTGGCCTAAGTTCGCCTTTTTCATACCATATACCACAAAATTTTAATTACACCGAACTTTAGAAAGTATTACAAAGTTAAGGATGTACAATGTACATATATACATATATAAGTCTCAAGTTCTTTCAAAGGTCACTAAGAAACATTTTGATCCTTCGAATTTGGTACACTAATTTTATATTTTTAAAATTTCCAGCAGGTTTTCCCATGGTATTTTTAATTTTTAATAGAAATTGGAATATAAAGAAGATTTTCATGTATTTGCATAATTAAATTAATTTTTTGGTCCTTCGAGCATGATTTGTATAGCTCATAGATATTCTCACTGAAATGTATTAAAATACTTCAAAAAGAAATACAACAATATATCAAGAGATTTTTTAACTTTATCAAGTTGAATAGACTTTAGGTCATTCGTATATTATGCTTCGTTTCAAAAACTCATTTAAAACTGAAGAAAATACATATCAACAATTTTTCCATTTAAAATCAGACAATTGAGAAATATTTTATGAATATGATTTATGTTTGAAATGCAACATCATTTTATTATCTTTTTAAAATTAATTTCATTTTATAATGATCCACATTGTTATGGTAAATCAGAACATTTTTTAAAAACAATTTCATCGCGTTTTTTATACCAAAAAAAAAGAGACAAGTAATAATTTCAAGACTTCCTTATCAAGTTTGTAAATACAAAAATCACCTTGCATTGTATATATTTATAACTTTTTTTGTTACTAGGGATCAATCATTTTCTTTGTTTAATTTTTGAGATCATTTTTGAGATTAATGTTTTAAGCGTCATTTATAATATGTTCCAACGATGTAAATAAAGTGTGATAATAATCAATTTTAAAATAAAAATTTAAAAAGTAAAATTTAATAGAATATATTTTTTTCCCAGCTTAATTCAGTTGTCTTTTGTGATAAGGCGTTCAGATGGTATTTAACATGATTTTTTCGTTTCGCAGCATTTTTTTGATGAAAAAAAATTCATAATATCATTTAATGTTCTAATAATTTGTAGATTTAAAGACCCACTTTTTTTTGTTTTGTCTACATTTGACCATAAAATTGGGAACATACAATAACAATTAAAGGTGATAATTCTCAAAAACTCATTGATAATAAATAGACATCAGACCAGAATTGAAGTGAAGGTCTTTAAGATGCGCATAAACGAGACAATTGATAAAGTAAATTGCTGTGATTTTTTTGTTGGTAATTGCTTTGTAATGTCGTGGAAATTTGCTTGTCAGTAAATATTCACTATTTAGAAAACATTTTCTGTCTTGGAAATTTTGAAATTATATTCGATCCAAAAGATTTGTTGTGTCTTTTTAATTCCAGATTGAATACCACAAATAATTGAAAAACAAATATGACATTGCTGCAATACAACTCAATATTCTTCATGAGTGCGTAGAAACATATGCGATAAAATGTATAATTAGAACAAAGTTTTTAATCGCACATTTAAAAATTGTAAAAGGTCGCAGGGCGATTGATTTTTTAATGTTTTTATTTTAATTTCTTTTTAATAAATAGCGGACCCGGCAGACGTTAAGTGATCCGCCATACTAGATTTATTTGATACTTGCATTTAATATCTATATTAAGGGGTTGTATTGAACAATAATAATAATAATCTTTGACAATAATTAAAATTTACAGACTTATGTAAATGAATATAGTATAAGGTTCGTATTGTCATATTTTAAATCAAAAAATGCTATAAAAAACACGAAATATAAGAAAGACATGGGTGTCGAAAGGTAAATCTGGGGGTTGCAACATCCACTCCAGAACTGGTTATAATCTCCCAAGAATTTATAAAAATGTAACATATAATTTAGGCTGAACGCATTCCAAATAACTAAGAAAGCAACATTAATTTCCAGCGAAATAAAATCATAATAAAATTCTAAAAAGACTTTAATATATCGAATTGAGGATAGAAAAGTCAAGATTACACTATTTCGCTTAGCGTTTAAAAAGTTTTAAATTTAAATAAATTCCAATTATTTATTTTCAAAATTTTGTTTTAAAAACTTAAGGAAGCGCAAAGAGATAAAACGAGAATCAAAAAGAAAATTATTGAACTCACCACATCTGTACCGGATAAAACGGTCAATACTCGCATCTCCCAAAAATGCATCATACCCGGTGCCAGCGATTTTTCCCCTCTTACAATCGCTGTTCCCTGTGAATACGTGGGATGGAATGTTATATCTGGACCATTAATTACTGTATCCGATTCGGAACACTGATGCCAATTCCAGTGCACCGTGTGCGTTGCCGGATCATCTTCACCACACCGGCACTTGAAAAAATTAGGTATATTACCCTTAAAGTGCATCACAGTTATTGTCGAAGGAAACTCACAGTCGCAATAGGCGTGGCATACGGGCAAACGTGTACCCGCACTGCCTCTATAGCAAGGATGCGTTATTAAAAGCTCATCATTATGATTGTTAGCTGTCATGATTTCGTCTTGAAATTGTTGGTGGTCGAAAGGATTGGAAAGCCAACTTGATGGATGAAGCAAACTGGTCAATGGGATAATACTCCAGATTGTAAATGGCCTTCTGCGGCGAGAGTAGACTATAAATGCCAAGGAGGTGGTTAATAAACTTAGTAATTGACCCGTTTTGAAGTATTTTAAAATAAACTTTTTTATTAATAAACAGTTGTATAACTTTTAATTCAATATTATTGATTTTTCAATTTCGATTTTAGTTATTTATAATTTTGTTTTGCAAGTTTTTTGCTACGAAAAAATAAGAAACAAGCGGACCCGAACCGCTTCAAATAAATGTGTTTCTTTTAATAAGAAAAATAAATAACAACATGCGCTTCGATTGCTGTCCAAGACTAGAGTGAAATCATTTTCTCTGCTCATAAACTCTGATATGCTCTCTATTCGCTTTGTATAGTCTAGTAGCTGATTTTTGCTCTTGTTTTGTTTCACGATAGTAGCCGTTGGGTGGTAGTGTTATGGTCGTTTAGTCTCTATCTTTGTACAGGGAGGGCATGAATCAATGAATATTTAATGAATGTAAACAATTGTTTTATGTTAATGTTATTTCTCAGTGCTGGCTACACCGGGTGGGGGCGAAGTGCAAGTTTTGTGAAAAACATTTGTTAAAAATAGAAACAGAAATATGTTTTTTAAAAAATTTTAATCGTTTGAAACAAATGAAGCGTATTAGAATTAATTGAAATATGTATATGTACTTATGTATGTATGGTGTATCTGACTTTCAATTATATTACATGTACATATGTACATACATGTTGCTTGTAATATTCCAATGAAGTACGTGGGTTCCAAAAACGAAACCATAAACGAAACATCAATGTATGTATGTGGGTACATATAGTAGATACCCAGGCTGAAATATTGAGTATGGAAACACAAAATATCAAAAAATTTCATAGTTTTGGAACCAAATTTAAAAGACGAATTTGCACACGAAATATTGATACACTATGAACGAATGGATCCGGTTACTTTGAGGAGCGCTTTTGGCTCAGTGAGCGGTCTAATTGGGTGTTTTGGTTTCATCGTTCATTTCGATCGTTTGTTCCCTCATGTCGGATTTTGTTGTTTGGCTTTTGTAAACATTTGTTAGTTTTTTTCTATTTTAGTTCAATAGGAATAATATTTTTTAATCTGCATATACACCAGTATCTATACATATGTACATATTTATGTCTGGCATTGATAATTTTTATGTATACATGAAAAGTAATATTATCAGGCTCAAGTTCAGTTTTATTGAATTAATGAAAATTCAAAATTACTAAGAGTTTTTTTATGTTGAAAAATATTATTATTTATATCCAATCAGTTTTTAGCAGAACGTATCAGTACTGATTTCAAGGCCGCTACACCTCTCATCAGCGTTCAATTGTCCATCTTTTACAATTTTCGTAAACTTTATTGGCGATAAGCTACGGATTTACAACATACATGCATTTATACACATATATATGTGTATGAACACAAAAAAATACTTTAACTAGAATAGTGTAGCATTTTATTTGATAGGTTTATGGAAAAGAGGGATGGAGCGCTCACCAAAAGGAACAATTTGGCACAGCTCTACTAAAGAGCATTGGAACAAATGTACTTGAGTGAAGTTGGCCCAAACAAAATAAAAATTAGCCTTTGTGATAGAAAATTGAAAAATAAGAAGAAAATATTAAATAAAAAAATTGGCGGCAACCCATATTTTCCGAGTTATGGGCCTTTGAAGTTTTCATATAAAAGGGAATAACCAATACATTTCTAAATGAATTCGGTCAAAAACAAAAACAATATTGTAAAAAATTAAAAACAAGAAGAAAGTATTAAACAAAAAAAATTGTGTGGCGATCCTTATTTAAAGAGTTATATGAATTTAAAGATTTTATATAAAACAGGCCGGGCTTAATGATTTCCTCCATCATGGTATTTCCCGACACGGCGGTATATACACAATAATACTTGATAAATAGGTATGTTATCATAAATTGATTATATGCCAAAGTAGGGCATCGGCACTCCGGATATATCCTCCAATTACTCATTACACCTCTAACATCATAATTCTGTTTACAACATGTGCATTTTGCATTCAAAACTTTTAGTCTACTCACATTTAATTAGTTTTCTGAATTAACTTCCATAAAGAAAACAGAGGGGCCGATTTTACATTAAGCCAAATACAAAATTTTATCAATATTCTTTTATTTTTTATAAATTAATCACTAAAATTTCAAAAAAACACATGAAATTATGACTCAGAAAGAAAGGAAAAGAAAATGAAAAGTAAACATATGCACAGTTGTAGAATTTAGTTCACTATCACAGAGTTGCTAAAGATTAACACTATTAATGAAAAGGCAGTAATAGGCTCTCCAAATAAGTATAGTTGAATATATTTGAGAATGAATTGATTTCATATGGAAGAACCAAGTTTAAATTGGTTTGTATGTGTGACATTGACAACGCCTGATTAAAAATCAAATAATATAGATATTGGCAATGCTTGATGTCAAGCACACATACACACGCTTAATATCAAAAATTTTGACAGTGTATAGTGCCCTTAAAACCAGTCTAGCCAGGTAAATATTGTCTAATGTCCCCAAATTAAAGATTGCTATCCCCAAAAATCCCCATTTTAAAACTGGACATCCCCAATTTTGTCCCCAATAAATATATGCATATTAAGCATCATAAAAAACAATGTTTTTTATTAATTTTATTACATACATTTTAAGTTAATGCATTCGTATGTGCTCAATGGAACTTCCATAGAATAATTTAAAATTCGATACACGGAATCAAATTTATTCTTTTTTCTATGCTTTCAAGTTGTAAATTTATTAATAACTCAAAATTTTCCATACTCTCGGTGAATATTTTAAGTTTTTTTTTTTTAGCTAGTACAGTTAAATAATCTAAAAAATTTCTTTGAACTCCTTTTGCTTTTAATTCCTTTAAACATTCTATGCCAACATCAATTTCAGCAACAACCAAATTACTTTCCTTATCGTCAATTAGTACATCCATTTTGGCAATATCGAATTCAATAAATTCTGGTTTTAAAAATTTTGAACAAATTGTTATAAAAACCAACGTCCTCAATACCATCGACTTGAAATAATCGAAATATGAAGAAGAAAAACGCCAAGATACATAAACATATACATATGTAAATATATATGTATGAAAGAAAATGGTAAAATAAAGCAAAATTGATAATAAGTATACTGAAAATGAAAAATCCCCAAATCCCTCCCCACTATTATTTGACCCCAAAAACCAGCTAAAATCCCCAATTTGGGGAAAAATCCTCAGACATGGCTACACTGATTGTACAGCGCTGTAGTTCCTTGCTATGTGGTTTCTGACTTTGCTGAGCAGTTCTCATGTTTTTCCCATAGATGGCGCTTCGTTGTATTTAGTTTTAGTAGATATGCACTCTTACCACCACACTGCTACACCTTTCTTACATTAACGCATTTAAATTTTTGGAACTATAAATAACTTTTTTTCCCTTATAAATATGATGACGAGGACAACTGTTTTCCGTTTTTGAGGTTGCAAGGTTTTATAAAGTATTCGGGAGTAAGCCATTTCGAAAATTATTTTTTTAAAGCTTAAATAAAATAATAATCATTCGTGTGGCAAAATGTCCTTAAACTTGGAAAAAAAAATACTTCCGTTTAGAATATGGACACCATTTCCTAGAAAGTATTATATTTTGGAATAACATTACGAACTATTTTCAAAAAGTTAAATTATTTGATATCAAGAAGATTTTATTTGATTTAAATAAAATTTTCCAACTTTTAATTAAATTTAAACTACCAAAGAAAAACTGGGTAATGTGTTGCAATTAGCCAATAAGATAATTTTCAACCACAAAATAAATGCCGGCCAAACTACATACATACTTTACAGCAGTTCCACAACTACTTATTTGGCATCAAATAATCCATTCATTCTCTCATATGCACAGCAGAACTGCCTGCACTTATTATTCTGATGATCAGAAGTTCAACTTCTAACGAAGCAATTTATATTTTATTTGTGTGCGAGTTTGTAAAAAAAATTTTTGTCCAGCAAAAACTTTATAGCTGGGTAGACAATAGTGATGTCACGAATACACGTATTCATATTCGATTATTCGAATATTCGCCTATTTTAAGAAATTCGTATTCGCAAAATTCAAGCGAGTATTTCTCGAATAATTTGCACATACTTTCCAAAGAAAAAATATATAAATTTAAAAAAAAATACATAATACGAGTATGTACAAAAATATAATAATTTTTAATAATTTTTATTTAAAGAAAACCCTTTATCTTTGATGCAAGATAATAACATTTTTTAAAAACAGACACAAATAATATATTTTGCAACTAGCAGTTAAAAGAAAAAGTGTTCATATTTCTATATTATAATTGTTACGAATAAACGTAATTATTATTTGAACTTATATTGATTTACATATGAAAAGTAATATTATCAGGCTCAAGTTCAGTTTTATTGAATTAATGAAAATTCAAAATTAATAAGAGTTTTTTTTATGTTGAAAAATATTATTATTATATCCAATTAGTTTAGCAGAACGTATCAGTATAGCGATTTCAAGCCCGCTACACCTCTCATCAGCGTTCAATTGTCAATCTTTACAATTTTTCTTAAAGTGGATACTAATTGAGAAGAATATCAACTATTTAACCACTTTTCAACAGAAATAGAATATAAGAATTAATTTTTAATTAAATTTTTATTCTACATTGAAAATGTGCTGGTTAGTACGAAATATAAATAATAGTACGGACTATGAGTTTGTGTTGATTATTAGAACTTAAATGTATCGATTGTACTTCACATTAAATAAAAAACTTTTGAATTTCCTTAACGATAAGTGTGTTTTTTTTTAAAGAAATCATATCACTCTTATTGAAAATCTTATATATGGGGTGCTTAAGTAAGGTTAGGTTGGTAGGTGTCTGGGGAAAGGGAAATTAGATTCCAGTGATTGATTAAAGTACACTTCGTCAGTCAGTCAGTACGGACTATTATTTTAAACTTCTTATTCATATAAATTGAAGATATTTTCGGTAAAGTTAAATGTGTATAGAAATTAGTTGATAAAGTTTTGTTATCAATATCAATGTATTTTTTAATTAAATTAATTAATTTGAGATAATATACACTATGAATTAAAGTAGATGTGATTTCCATTATTATTGTAGTAACAAAGTGATTTATATTTCTGCCTTAAACTCAGTTTAGTTTCAAATAGTAAGCGATTTAAACTTGCTTTAACCGACGACAATTTTTATTTCTAGCAAAATAAGTTTATGTTGCACTTTAACTAGCTGATGCTTTTATTAGTTAATTTTGAAATTGGTTACGTTTTAAGTTTGCAAAAAATTATTTACTGTTTGTTAATGAATCTGGCTTATCAGTTTATCTTTTTCCAGATTATTTTTTGGTTTAACACACATTCTATATTCGCATGCGAAAATGCGGATCCTGTACAAATTTGAGCTGTAAGTGTTTACCACCGAAATTCTCGTTCAATTGAGCTGTTACTGTTGTCCTCAATATCATTCTCAAAAAACCATTCAAGGGTGCCTCAGCTCTCTCGTGGAGAATTCGTTTTCAATTTATTTCTTGCTACTTGCCATTTTATTAAAAAAAAAATATATAACAAATTTGAGCATAAACATGCCTGCAAATAGTTTTCTATTTGATAGAAAGTCATCCCTTAACAAAATTCCATTACTATCCACCATATTTTACAGCAAACAAACCAAGAGTTGGTCATTATTGTTTCTTATCCTACAAACATCCACAATAAGCGTGTTCAACATGTGTAGAAAATCATAAACCCCAAATCTGCAAAAAAAAAAAAAAAACTCGTAAAACATTCCCACGGTTTTATCAATCCACCACTTAAATCAGAAAACCAAATGAAACAACCCCTCAAGCACCTGTGAGGCGAACAAAAATATCTAAGCACCCTTATTTGCTTCACAAACAGACCAACAAATGCACACTTTACACGCATGCGTAAAACGAAACTCAATTCACTTGATAAAACTTCGTAGCTTAAACTCACATGTACATACTTTTGTGCATCGATATTGAAATCTTTAAAACCCTCCACCTTTTGCAGTCAGTCCTCTCTTAAGAACTTAACAAACATTCTACGAAAATGTGAAAAAGGGGGAAAAGACTCATTAAAAGGAATTAGATTTTTATTTATTAATAACAATAACAGCTACAACAAAAATATCTTTAAAATTGCTTAAAACAAATATTTAGTAATCTTAACACTCACAACGAAAAAATATATTTCCCACGATTCTCGTTCTAGTTGTGTTCATAAAGGGAGCAGGTGTTACTCCTTCCACCAGTAAAATAAATTAAATGCGAGAACATAAATAATCCAGACACTACCGAAGACGGACAAAAGCATCGAACAAATAAGCAAACAATCAATGTACATTAATTTGAATCCTGCTTAATCATCATATGACATGCCCTGCCATTCCTACAGTTGGTATTGCTATTAATGTAAAGTAATTTTCAAGATCCTGGGAAAATATTTTCTCACAAAAATGCAGGTTCTGTTGAGATCACCAACAAATATCTGAAGATATTGTAAAGATTCAAAACAAATGAGTTTTAAGCAGAACACAAGATTATACAGAAAAAAAAAACAACAACATATATGATATTGATGAAGAATTAGGGCAGGACTACAGTTATTTATGTAAGGACATACATGTCCTTTGCTTAAAACAAGTCCATACTTGTTGATGAACATCTAGCTACATACACACTCCAAGCATGCGCAACTCACGAGCAAGAAACGAGCCATCTATAAACAATAATCTTTTAACCCTAAAAAGTGCATGCGCGACAAAAAACTAAGTAAAATTTTTAAAGACAAAATTATATTAAATTTAAAATATTTGGGAAGTTTACATTTAGACGAACTTAGAACTTTTTCTTTGGTACCTCTGGTATAATTTTTTTTTCTTCTTGAAGGTGTTACTGTTTGAAAGAGTACTTTTGAGCAGATTTACGTTTTGTAATGACAAATTTAAAGCAAAGTGGTTTTTGAAAAACAAATACTTTTTGAAAAAGGTAGTTATTTGAGAAATGTACTTATTCGGAAAGGTCCTTTTTAAAAATTAAATTTTTTTGAAAAATCAAGTTCATAAACTGGCAAGTGTTGAAGTTTTTAGAAACGGAACATTTTTGAGTACTTCTATCGTGATTTTTGGAGTAGGTACTTTTTTAAAATGATACTATTTGGCAAATGTACGCAGAAGAGCCACTCTTTATGAAAAATGTAATTTTTGAATAGGGCAATGTTTCGAAAATATATGTATATTTTTGGAAATTATCTTTTTGAAAAGTACTAGATAATAACGACTGAACAAAAGCTGTCGTTAAAAAATTTTTTTGTAGAAAATCTATGGATTTCTAATGCTGAATTTTTTTCTGAAGTTTTTTTGTAAAAATTAGATAAAAAATATGTTTCTGAATGATATAGTATTTTATAAAACTGTATGTACATATTTACAAAGTATGCTTTTAATAAAATATTTTTGATTTCATTAGTTTTTGCAACTGGTAATTTTCTAAGTTTTGAAAATGGATTTTATATTTTGTAGGACCAACTCTCAGGGGATGACCTCTACTTGTGCAAAGCATTGTGCAAGAACTTAGAGAAAGGGATAAAGTAGAAAATATAGATGCTAAAAATGTAGAAGGCTCGATACTTTGGTGTTAAGTAGAGGCATTAACTCTCATAAGCTGTATCACAAAATTCCTCTGGCTGTATGAACAGGCATTTTATTAATTCTTTTACCTTGCCGACGAAGAAGGTCGCTGTTGTGTACATTAGCTTGAAACGTTAGAAATTGCTGTCGGAAAAGTTTTTAGTGACCAGTGCCAGGCCTTCATCAATGCCGCAATAATGTACAGATGTGTTACAGATTTGTGTGGGTACGTGCCATTACGTCCTAACACCTTAAAGGTTCAAGCTATGTATCTAATCTATTCTTCTATTGTTTCGTTTACCAGCTCCCGTGGTACCAATGTATACAGATTAACTTTTAATCCACTTTGACCTTGAGCTTTATACAAAACTAACAGAGGTTAACCTGCTTTCTTTTTCTTCCTTATATGTGCCTCCTCCGTTGCTCTATTGTTTCTGAGATTGGACAGAGGCATGCAAGTTTTATGGGTAATTTTATAGTAATTAACAAAACCCATTACCCTTTTCCCCAGAGAGCACAACTAGGCTTGCCACCCGTACTTTATAATAAAATGTTGTACGTTTTTTTGATTAATTGTACTCTATACTTTATAGAAACAATAAAGTACACCAAAATACTTTATTTCGCATGATTTGATTTATCTACAATTCAAAATAGATTCGGGTTATATTAGTCATTTGTTGACGTTTTTTTTACAGTGGCGACTCTTTTTTAAGACTATGTCATGGCAATTTGGATATTTGGATATGAAACAAGCAAAAAAAAAAATAACCTTTTGTCTGCACCGGAACTGACCAGGGAAATTCACATGAATTTTTTATTACTTATTGATAAAGCCTTAGAGTACCTAAATAAATGGTTTGATTTTAAAAATACAAACTGGTTATTTACAATTAGCAATAAGAATTTAAAGAGCAAAGTTGAATTTGATAATATTGTTAGCATAAACGAAAATTTAAATCTGCAAAAACTTAGTATAAATATGGATGATCTTTATGGAGAAATTGCGTCATTAAACAAAATTTATGATCAGATATACAGTTCTGAAGGTATTGCGGAATTATCTACAGCAAGTAAATGGCAGCTATTATTTAATAAGACTGATGATAATTTATCAAATTTGTATAAAATAATTTCATTTTAAATTTCTATTCCTGCCACGTCAGCATTCACAGAGAGAGTTTTTTCTGTAATGAAGAGCAAATGGCGAGACGAAAGAAACAAAACGTCTCTGAATCTGGTAAAAAATGAATTAATTATTTACTTTAATTTAAATATGATAATTATTTGATAAAACTTGCGAAAAGCAATAAAAAATACGTTTTCAAATATAACAATAAAGAAAAATAAATTGTACTTTATTTTTATACTGTGTACTTTTTTTTTCTAACCCTTAACAACCAATGTACTATAATTGCAAAAAAAAAAAAAAAGGTGGGAACCCTAAGCACAACATCAAGGATATTACCAAGAAGTATAAACGTGCTTTCCGGGGGGAATATTATGTACATTAGAAAAATTCATGATGTTGGTGACAACCTGACCTGGGACCGAACCCAGGTCCTAAGTCATAGTGTACTTAGTATTGATGTTACGAATATCAATTTTTAGTATTCGCGAATTCGAATACGAATATTACTTTTATGGTTTAGAGCCACTTAATATTTCAAATTTAATTGGAAAAAATCCCTCCCTTTGCGTCAATAACAATAAATTAAAAAAAAACTGTCACACTAATTTAGGTATTTATCATTATTATGACAATGAGATGCCGAATTTGAATACCATGTTCTGTACATTATTAAACTGTTTTACCTACATACATATGTACATACTTTGAGATTACGTTAGCGCAGCCACATGTCTCGGTGAACTTTCACATATTAAATTTAAGTTCTTCCATTTTTGAAGTCCAACATTCCTCTACTGAGAATTGATTACTAACTTAACATGATATGAATATACATAAGTACATATAAGACTTTAACATTTGACTGCAAGTTGCAAAATATATTATTTGTGTCTGTTTTTAAAGAAGATTATTATCTTGCGTAAAAGATAAAGGGCTTCATTTCTTTAAATTAAAATTATTATAAGTTAATATATTTTTGTACATTTTATGTACTTTTTTTTTTAAGGTTTTGTATGATTTTTTTGGGGAATATGTATGTTCAAATTATTTAAGAAAAATTCGCTTGAATTTGGCAAATACGAATACGAGTATCTTAAAATATGCGAATAGTCGAATAATCGAATACGAATACGGGTATTCGTTACAAAACTAGTACTTAGTAGTCAACGCACTGACCACGTTAGGCAATGCCACTCTTAAAATATGTATTTTCGGACTTGGTCCTTTTTTGCAAACGGTAATTTTTTGAGAAAAGTAAAGTACAATTTTTTTTTTCTTAAAACGTGTCACTATTTAAAAAGAGTATTCTTAGTACTAATAATTTTTTTCTAAATGTATTTATTTACTGCAAAAATTAATATTCGGCAGAGTTTAAAATATGTACACTTGACCACGGTACTTTTAAGAAGATGTCCTTATGCAAAATTCTACTTTTAAAAAGGGACTTTTTGGAAATATTTTTTCGAACAATGTACTCGTACTATTTGCTAGTTCAATAAAGCCTGACTTTGTCTATAACTACTTCTTATAAGTATTATCCTTCGTACAATAACATCAAATTAGGAAATCAGTCCTTTTGAAGGTTAAAAAAAGGATATGATTAAAATATCTTCAAAGCCTTTACAACAAGGATAAATTTGTTGTAGGAACACGTAGAAACTGGAATTAATATAATT
Source organism: Lypha dubia (assembly GCA_947311025.1). Lineage (NCBI taxonomy): Eukaryota > Metazoa > Arthropoda > Insecta > Diptera > Tachinidae > Lypha > Lypha dubia. The sequence continues at coordinate 4,830,660 of OX371263.1, forward strand.
CTGTAACAACAAATGCACATGCTACGAACTGTTTAAGTTTTCCTTATTTTGTTGGAAAAACATAAACCGTGGGAACACAAATGGCAAGAAGTTGATTTCAACTCCTAGTGAGATGCTGACAAAGATAAAAGTACAAAAACGCACAACAACCACATAGTAATTATATTCAAAAGGATGAAAATATAAATAAAAAAATTGGGTGATATTTATTTATTGTTTAGTTGTAAATGTGCTCGTTTCAGTTTTTTTTTTAATAAAAATAGGGTCGTAACGTGATACTTTTTTTTTGGCTTTTATGCATTTTGTAAATTTTATACATAAAACACGTTTCATTTTATATTTAAGATAGACGAAAAAAAGGAATTTTCAACTGCGCATGCGCAAAGTGAGCGCGCTACAAAATATTCAAACTTATACGCTCTCGCTTGTTTAAACTGCCTGCCTGGATTTGTATTATTTTTAAAAGGATATTTTTCAGTTTTAAACTTTACTTTTAAAAGATTGCATACAGGTGCGTTTCGATCGTGGGAAAGTAAAAATTTTATGCAAACATAATATACATATTTGCTTAGCAGGTTCTTCTTATTTAGGAGAGTTGTAAACAGACGAACGAAATGGTTTTATGTTTCTTGTGGTTTTTAAATAATTGTCTGTCCATAAACTCCTTTTTGCTTATATGTATGTTTGAATGTGTGTATGCCAATTGATTTGAAAGTGAAAAATTTTGTATTTTGGTAGGTGTTTAGTACGAGCTTTTAGTCTTAGACTTCTTGGCATGTTCTAGACTTGTGCTTAAAAGTAACCCTCTAGAGAGCGTGTTTGATTCATTAACGGGGCAGTTTGGATTAATTTTCAAATAAATTGCAATAACACAAATTAAATTTTTTTTATGACACTTGATAGCTTCTGAGACGATGGCAATGAAATCTTCATTAAATGGCTGGATCATCTGTGAAAAAAGGGGTGTGCTTTATTTTCTTTATTGTTGCTTTAATTGAATGTGATATTACAGAAAAAAAGTTTCATAATTTAGCCGAACAGTTCGCATGTCTATTAAACTCTCTGCTTTGTGAAAGTTAAAATGGAGAATAAATAATTATTTTAATTCCAAGAAGCATACAAAACACCCTTGTCCTTTATTTCCATTACCTGCCTGCGAAGCTAACGCAATTCTATCGCAATATGTAAGGTTGACTGCACACATATTCGTTCAAAATTGGGTACCTGCGGCAAATTGAGAATAAAATGGGCATTTGGTAATCGATTTTCATGATTTATACCTTATTTTATTCTTGAGGTATTTAGCTCTCAGAAAAATGTGCAAAATATAAAATATTTGCTTTTTCATCAAAGAAATTTTTAATTTTTCAGGCTTAAGTTCGTTTTCTCTAAATTTAATTTTATTATAAATTAAATTATTATTTAAATTAGAAAGAAAGACAAATCTAGTGGCTCTTAATACTTGAAACAGACAAAGAAAAAGTTTTTTTGACTGCGCGGAGGGTTGAACTGACATCGATGTTTCGAGACTAACCACAGTCTCATCATCAGAGTTGTCTACCGCTTAGGCCTCACTGCCACCACGGCAGCTGCAATCAGACCAGTTAAACTTCACAAATTAATATTTGCTTTTTCTTTTTTTTTATTGCATTTTTTAACTGAAAAATGTATATTTTGCAAGAAAAAAAAAATGTTTCCCCTCTTAAGTTTTTGAATAATTCCAAAACGATAAAATATAGAAAAAACTATTTTAACTAAATTAAATATAATTTTGTTACGCATCTTTTGGTGTTTCGTTTATGAAAATCGGATGAGTCGTTCTCAGGTTAGGCTGAAATATGACTTCGTACCTGGAAAAAAAAAATTGCCACGCCCATAAAAAAAACCCTACGTGGTGGAAAAACCAAAAACGGATTTGAGTTTAGGACATCAAAATCCATATAGTCCACATAGTTTTATTTAAAGGAGGATTTTGCTGCTGAGCAGTGTAATATAATCACAAGACAAGTTATCTGACATGTTCTTAAGGAGCAGCAACTGGTTCAAGTTCTGGAATTTTTTGTATGAGGAACCTGGTGCTTTGTATTATTAAGATATTCCATGATAGGTCTTAGGGTACCGCCTTGTCTGATATGTAACAATGCCTGAGTTTTAGTGCGGGGTTGTCGGTTCGATTCCGCCCAAATACCCTGGGTGTTTTCTGTACATAAGCTAATCGCTTTGTGGATTGTGTTTGTTTTTTGTAAACAAATTTTCAAATTTTTTTTTATTATTAGATACGTACACTGAGAAAGCAAAGTCGTTGTGACAACCGATTTTGTTGCCCATCGAATGGTAACGGTTGCACCAACTATCATGTATTTCCATGTATTTTAATTATTACCATTAACCACCATGGAACTTTAAATTAAAGCTAACAATCGGGATTATTTACGCTCATTTTCATCCTGGAAAATAATTGAATTAATATTTTTAATACTTAAATTATTTTTCTTACTCAAGTTTAAAATTTATTCTTGTCCATTATTGGTATGGATTTTATGTTTGTAACACATCGCCTTAGACAACTCAGCCACTTCAGTATTTTATAATCGACAAATACTGAGTAAGAACTTATTTTACTATAATGGGTTATACCAACCGAATAGTCGGTTAGGATTGTCAAATAAACCTTAACCTTTTATATTAATTTTATGCTATAAATTATGATAATAAAACTAACCAATAGAAGGTCGTTAATTTCTTGTAAATTTAAAAATACAACGTTTTTATTTGCAACAACGATTAATTGGTACTAAAATCCAATTCATTGCATGTTATTCAGTTTTGTTCGCCATATTTGCGATTTACTCGTAGCAAAAGAATACGTTCGGTTGACGTAACCAATTTAAGAATTGTCACAATCGTATATATATTTTAGGAGTAATAATCAAATAACCAAATATTGATATTAATTTTATTTTGGAGCTAATTTTATTTTATTTGCGATTAATTGTTTTTATAAATAAAATTGCAAGTAAAATAAAAAGCAGCAAAAACTATTTATTTAATTTATTTAGGGATTCATTTGTTTTTGTTAAATATAATATTAAATGTGGAATTTTCAATCTGTTTTGAAACTTGTCTTCGCTTCTTTTTTCTGAGATATTTTCAAATCTGCTTTAACAAACTAAATTATCAATACGGAAACACTAGAGAACAAATTATTACATCCCAGCAAAAGGATATACAGGACCCCGTCAGTTAGGGAAGCCTGTTTTGGAAATACCTCAAAGGAGAAAAACCTGTACACCGGCCAAGGCCGCCAATGTAGAAAATCCGCTTAAAGAAAAGGTGGTATATCATAATGTTTATTAACATTAATAATCATTGTTGATGGCTTCCAAACATTATTTTGGTGTATTGTTTCATTAATTTTTTACCAGCATTCGTATGTATTTATAGAATAATTTTTACTGCCAGCTAAATCGAATTTATAAGAGTATTTTTTCAATTAATGATTTTTTTATATTCAAGCGCTTTATTTTACATTTCATTTTGCATGCCAGCATATATCAGTGGCATCAAAAGCATCCCTTATTATAAAATATTAAATTAGTGTGAACTCCTTTACTAGTTTTTATGTCTAAAATAGACAAATTCGCAATGATTTGATATGTCCATTCAAAACACGCATGTTTGAACATTGTTTCCCATTAACAATCAAGAGGAAATTATTATTTTATGACAAGAAACTAAGTAACTCGTGGAAAAGAAAACTAAGCAACACCCTAAACAAATAGAAAATCCTTATACAATCTTACACGGTACAACAAAATACAAATTTTGGATGCAAAATAACAAGGCCTTACAATTCATTCCGGTAGAGGAGATCCACACAAAAACATAAATGTAAAAATAAGGCTAAGTTCAAATCCAAAAAGTTTCGGCCTTTTTCCTTTCTAATATGGGAAAGAATTCTTGGAAAAATATTGCCAAGCTTATAGGTTGCCTAGAAATGAGATGGAATTGTACCTATCAAGAACTTGGTCCTTATTTTGATCTCAGTACTTTTTACGGCCGAAACTTTTTTGGATACGAACTTGGCTTTATTTTCACATTTATGTTTTTGTGTCGATCTCACTTCTTTTTTCTAAGTTGTTTTTGTATAAATATTTATATGCATTGCTTATCTGGGCCTACCTGTGTAGAAAATTTCAGCTTTCTAGCTATACTAGAAGTGCCCTATACAAAGAAGGGCACCATAGTCGCACCAGATGAAAAGTGCCGGTTTCAAAAACATTTTCGTTAATTTCTCAACAGGACCTACCTGTGTACGAAATTTAAGAAGGGGCATGATTGTCCCCCCAGATGAAAAGTGCCCATTAAAAAATCATTTTCGGTAATTTCTCATCACTACCTGCCTGTGTACCAAATTTCAGCTTTCTAGCTATACTGGAAGTGCCCCATACAAAGAAGGGGAACCCTAGACCCCCCCGGGTGGAAAATGCCCGTTTTCAGATTTTTCTGGTTATTTTCTCACCAAGATCTACCTGTGTACCAAGTTTCAGCTCTCTAGCTTTACTGGAAGTGCCCAATAATATTGATGAGTCAGTCAGTGAGTCAGTGAATATGTACTAAAATATGGACTTTTCACACCTTAATATCTCGGGAAGCTTTTATGGTAGAACTTTCAAATTTAACCTCTGCGTGAAGACCTTATGTTTCAAGTTTCATTTTATTATGATCAGGTGGAGCAAAGTTATGAGGGGGGTAAAAAAAGCTCGAATGGTTTCGTGTAAATATACACACTGTGTGGCCGAACTTGGCCTGGCGCACTTCCGTGCGCATAGATCATGTACTAATTGTTAACATTTGGGAGTGTTTGTATTGAGAATTAAAGCTCCATACCCTTCGAACAGTGTTATCGTAAAGCGTCATAGAAAATCCTGTCTTTCTTACATTGAAGCTGCATGATACTCTCAGACCTTTTAACTCAAACACTACGAAAAACATGTTTGTGAAACATTTTTACCCTCTAACATTATGCAAGAGTAGGTGGAGAGACTATCTACATTTCTTTAGGTCTCCTTTATAACCAAAACTTGTTATATCATTTTGTGTTAAACCGTGTAATCAATTGATTTTCTTTTTTCATATCAAACACAACTTGAACTTATGCGGGCTAGTGAACGATAAAAGAAAATTTATATCGGTAAGCAAGCCAGCGGCAACTAAATGGATTAGTAAGGGTTAATGACATTTCGGATTTAAGCATGAAATAAAAATATTAAATAAAATTAAAAAAAAAAAGAAACACAATAACTTGTTAGGGCAGGCAGCTCAGAGAGTTATTTGAATTTGAAGTAAATTGGAATTGAAATTGAAAAAAAAATTAACAATTTTAAATCAGTCTACAGGTAAAATTAAAAACAGGCTTGGAGCATTAAAAGGGACTCTTTAATTTTCATTTTCTTTTGTAACGAAAAGAAGGGGCTCACAAAACCCATCAATTACGTTTGAAAACTTTACTTGAGAATCGTTAAGAAGAAAAGGGTCACTGTAGCGAATCTTAAATATACAATTTATCTTCCTTCATTTGAGACGTATTTAAAAATTCAGTAATTTTTTTAAAGACAGTTCAGAAAAGTAAATTAAAAAATCTTTAGTTTTTGTATATTTTTGTTGTTGTTGGTTGGGGTTTAAACTCTCTAGTGATGCGAACTGTCTTGAGCAGCATTTTATGTCAATCATAAAATAAAAAAAGGAAGAAAATAAAGCTCATATATAAAAATAAACACAAGTCTTATCGCATTTTATGTTGGATGCATGTTTGAATGTTTCAGACAACTGAAACTGGTATGGAAAAGAGTGCAATGTTTTTGATCGAAATTGTCAAAATTATAAATCCAGACAATTTATTTTAATTTTTCTTATACTATTCAAAATATATTTGAAATTTTTATATCCAACAACTTGTTTTCTTCATTCTACTATTCTCTACTTTAAAGAATGCACTCTTTAGTAGCACTCACATTATTCTTCAATTTGTTCTGCCTTGCTCCTTTCTGTATCTTGAGTTATTCAGTGCATTTTATGATCATTCTTTTACACATATTTTGCCTGCAGCGTAATCCGGTTGCTTTTATGCATTTCACGTTGCTGTTATTATTTCTATAAAATTTATATGGTGTTTTTGTCCATAACAAGAATTTTTTTTAACTTTATGGTCGTTGTTGGAAAAAATAAATTTCATTCTTTCAAGCCTTAACATACGACTGTTAAAAAAGGGAAGATATAATAATGAAGCATATCACTTCGTATGGCAATCTTCCATTACAAAAAAAAAAAAAAAAAAAAATATAAAAATAAAATGGAAAATATTAAGAAGATTAAAAAAAACAAACAAGATAAAGTTATTAAGTTTTAAAGAATTTTAAAAATTACTGATAAGTAAGTGTATTTGTTCTAAAAGGTAAGTAAGAGTCCTGTATATACATACATAGCTACATAAATACATATAGTTTTTTATATATATTTGTATTTATATGCATATACATACACAGAGCCCCAAAACTGCCTAATAGAATCAAAAAAAATTTCTTTGGGCTAAGGAGTATCCCAGAATAAAGAAGCGAAGATTTTTCCGAATAGATTCCTTATTATTTTTATGTGGTAAATCTTTTTAATTTTATCAAGAAGAAAAATACATAAAATCAAGAAGAAAACTTGTTATCGTAGCTGCCAGATTTTTTAGAGGTAATATCGTCATATATTTGGGCAAAAATCGTCATTATTGTCAATATAGCTTATTGAAATCGTCATAAAAACGTCAAATAAAAAAAGCGTTTTTTACCAACAAAACCTATTTTAAAAGAAGCAAAACATAATAAAACTCTTCAATCAACAAATCTTATTAATAAAAGAGCATTGTTTTAAATACAGAGATCAGATACTCCAATTACAATTCACAATAAAATCACATGTAAATAGATTGTATGTTTTTTAATACTTTGAAATATATATACATATATATGTACATTGTAGGGAAAAAATAAAAAAATTCAATCCTTAAGTTATTTTTTTCCAATTTACTTAAATATGCATTTTAAATTTAATTTTTGGAAACACATTTTCTAAAAATGTATCAAAACTACAATAAAATTTATACAATAAAAATATAATTTTTTTAAGAAAATATATACAAAAGACTGCAGTCCCTAGTTTGCATCTCTGATATTTTTTTTTTCCAAAAATCCAATAGTTATATGTTTTTATCGGGACAATAATTTTAATTGTCTGAACTCAGTTTCTAGCTCTTGGCTTTCACTTTCTTCAACAAAATAGGAAAGTTCTTTTATAATTTCAGAAAATAAATTTTTTTCTACATTAATAATATTATATGGATTAACTTGGCCAAGAGCTTTATATATATTTTGAAAATCAAATCATGATAATATCTGATCACAAAGCTCTATATAAAAATTAACAGAATTATTACTACTAACATATTTTTCTTTTGCATTTATTTGTGGTTCTTCCAATACGTCTCTGGCAAATATTCCTAAATAAATGTTTACAAAATATAAAAAATTGTTTTTGTGTTAATAATCAATTAATAAAAGTCTTCAGTTTTAAACAAACTAGTTTGTAAAAAGTTTCTTATTACAATTTTCAGCAGTTCAAGGTTGCTTTAAAATAAAAGTTGAAAACTTGAATTTTTTAAAATCGTCAAAATTAGGGTATAAATCGTCCCATCGTCACTATATCGTCGTCAAAATGACGATAAATCGTCAAATCTGGCAGCTATGCTTGTTATTCAGAATTTTTTTTACCCAATTTTATTTTATTTATTTATTTTTGGCACCAAAAAAAAAAATCCATAGTGAACAACTTTTTGATTCTATTGGGATTTCATATGAATTGTATAAAAAAGGGATTTATTGTTGATTTCATTAAGCCATCTTATTGATTTTTTCAAAAAGGTATTCCATTGATTTCATTTCATTAGGTTCGTGTATGATCATGTGTAAATCATCTTCTTAACATGTAGCAAGGTGTAGTAGTGAGGTGGTTAGAGTGCCTATTTACGAAACCGAAGCTCCTTGGTTCGAGTCCCAACAGACGTAAATTTTATAAAAATTTTTTCAGTACCCCTCATCCAGATAATACAACTTCATGTTGTAAATAAGCATTCCGGACGTACCATGACGCTCTGATGACATCAAATGTGGATATCCTAACATCACACATCAGGTATTCTTATTGATTTTTTCAAAAAGGGATTCTTTATTAAAATAATAAGACTTCCTTCAAGTAAAAAATCCGCAGAGATATCTTATTAATTTTGTTCTATTTTATTAGGTATTTATTAGGCTCTGTTTTCTCTGTGTACATATTTGGTGGCTTCAAATCAATGAAATACAATTTTTAATAACACTGAGATTAACTGTGCTAAACTAGCAGATTATAGCTAATTTAGAATTAATTAATACCACAGTTGTAATCAACATACGGTTGTGACAATTCTTAAATTGATTAGGTCAACCGAATTGATAGTTGGTGCAACCGCCACAATTCGGTTGCCAACAAATGTTTTCTCTGTGTAGTTAAATATAAACCAACATAAATTTTAATTATTCAGGCTAAGGTTCGTATAATTTAATTTTAAATTAAATTATATTTTAATAGAAATCAAAGTACAGAATCTCGTAATAAGTGAAAAATTAAAGAAAATTTAGACTGCACGAAAAGCTGAACAGACGTAATAATGTTTCGAGACCAACCACGGTCTTGATGTCAATAATTTGGAAATTGACTATTTTCTTCTCATATTATTCAATTGATCTTTTTTAGTGTTTCTTTTCATATCTAAGCGGCGTTTACAAGATGATGAGACTAAAAATTTCACTTCATAATTATTAGATTAGTATAGTAGAGTATATTTTTATTTAAAAATAATTAGTTTTCTGCTTTGAGATTCGAATTTAGCTTTAGAAGCTTTAAACAGAAAACTACTACACAATAAAAACAAAACTAATACACAATAATAAATTTTAACACACCAACATCTTACAATATATTCAATATAAGCATTTATATGCAAAAATATGCTAGCTTAGAAATTTTATTTTCTTAATATTTCGCTTGAAACTGCAACTTTAGTTATTTTCTTTTCTAAAGAAATATTGTTTTTAGAATCATTTGCCCAAATTAAAGAAATTAAAAAGTAATTTTTAGCATATTATTAAAAATTATGATATATTAACGAATTATCGATTATGTTGGAATTTTGGGTAAAATATTTCAAGAGGTTGAATATTGTTACGAAGAAGGGGCGAAAGGGTTTAAAAAACATCAAAATTAGTGTTACGTAATGCGTTAACAGCCCCTAAAGAGTTTAATTGCATTGACAGAAAAGCAAAGATGAGCGGAAACCCAAAGACTTTAAACTTTTCGTCAAAAAGTCAAAATAAGCATTTATATGCAAAAATATGCAACACTTAAAAATTAACGAAAAATTAGCTTCATTTACTTTTCTTATCAAATAATCATATAATTTGATCGTTTGTCCAAAAACATTGTCTAATTATTTTAATATTGGTACCTATTTCCAGATATTAAAAACAATAATTTTTCATCAGTTTTAGATACAAAATACAACATAGTTTTATTGAAATTTATTCTAGATATTTTCTGAAAAATATCTGATTTTCTTTTTAGAATTAAATACTACTTCATATTTATGTAATACCTGTGTTGCATTTATGTTTCAAGTTAACAGGTAATATTTATTCAAGTCCTGTTAATTTTTAATGTTCTTTCGTTTATCTTTTATATCAGTCACATTATCAAATATATTTTTTTTTTTTTTGAATTAAATTTCTTTTATAAGTTAATTTTTTCAAAGTGTAAACAACACCTGAGTAAATCGAGGCCCCGAACAAACATAATATAGTTCTTTTTAAAAATCGTTGAAATTAAAGAACATGTCATTAACTTAAGAAAAAAAGATTATTTGAGTTGTGAAAAAAGGGAGACGGAAAAAAAAACGAAAGATAGAAAAAGTAAATAAAAAACATTTAAAAATAAATATTGAATTCATTACGCACGTAAATATGTAAAGATCACGTTTCTCTTTTTATGGAAACGATATTTGTTTGTAATATTTATTCAACTCATTACAAATAATGCTAACTGACAGTTAAACAGGCCAACATGCAGACAGACATACATCAACATAAAATGACTGACGTAGATTTCAAATAATGAATGCATTAGGGTGGTGAAACAATTTGCGAAACTAGTAGGGAAAAGTTTATTAAAAAAAAGAAAAAATAATATATTTGCAATGCAAATATGCTTAATAAAAAAATAACAACAAACAATTCTGTACAGGTATATGTGCTGTTCCAAATATTCGTATTCGTATTGGCGAATACTAAAAATTGATATTCGTAACATCACTAATAGGTATAATTTCAAGAAAATTTGATTTATATTGAAATCTAGCTGATTGACCCGGCTTTGTACGGCAGATAAAATTACTGTTCTCCAAAAATGCCATAACTACTTTTTTATATGTGGTGTACAATTATTCCTTTAATTATTTCGAAAGTATCCTTACCAAATTTAAGGACGTTAACTTTTACAGCTCTCCAGATATTAGATAAACGATTTTTTTTGTATGGGGTGCACCCTTACCCCGGAAATTTTTTCATACAAACCTAAAAAATTTACTTTTTTTTATTTTAATTAGGACCAGCACTCAGGGAATGACCCCTACGTATGCAATGCACTGTGCCGGCGCTCAGGGAGAGGGATAGGGCAGAGAAGATAGATGTTGAAAATTTAGAAGGCTTAACTCTTTTACAACTCTGCTTTGCGCGTTATGGTAATTTTTATAGCAGTCTTGAGGCGCCTCCGGTGTTAAGTAGACGCATTTGTTAAGCTTTATTAGCAGACATTTTTTATTAATTGTTTTACTTCGCCAATGTTTCTGCTATCCGACGAAGGAGGGCGATGTTGTGTGCATTAGCTTGGAACATCATCAATCGCTGTCGGAACAGTTTTTTAGTGACCACTGCTTTGCCTTCATCACTTAAATAGTCCGACAACAATTAATAGAATGTCTGTCTCACTAATGTAGATACATTAGAGATATTAATGATGGTGATTGACTTGCTCTGGCCAGGGTTTGAACCCAGGCCCCAAGTCATTGCGTGCTTAGTAGTCAACGCTCTAACCAATTCAGCCAACACCAACCTTATTTCGAACTGCTGTTAGTTCGTAACGTATTGAAAAGAGACAATTATTTCAAGGTATAAGCACATTCGCCACAGCAGACTACACGAACACACGAACACAAATGCTGCTAGCTACCGTTGTAGCCGTTTAGCCAGCTACTTAATTATTTTGGAAACGACAGATACACAGTAAACAGCTGATCCTGAATTGTTGCAACGATTCATTTATGTATATAACAGTGGTGCATATTCAGCGCTTTTACTGTTTTAAAGTTCGCTGCGGCGAATTGAATTCGCCACTCACATCACTTTGTATGGATTCGCTTTGACCGAAAAAAATTCATCTCATGGATCTCTTTTGGCCCCGGAGTTAAGGGGTTCAAAACTTATTTTTTTATTGGCCATAACTCCTAGAATATGGAACGGATATAAGCAATGTAGATATCACTCTAAACTTCTCTAAAATACCTTTATACTGGTATACAATTTTTTTAAAACAATTTACCCATTGCGAGTGAAATTCAATTTTAAAATTTTTTATCTGACTTTTCACTTTTACAGAGAACTTACCATGCTTTTATTTGGTGTATATTTGAAAGCTGTCACCGATGAAATACGTGAATATGCTTCTTTAATGATGATTTTAAGAATTAAATGAGTTATTTAGAGCATTTGAAATGATACCTATGTCGTTTATATTCGTTCTATATTGTAGGACTTATGATCAATAATATATTAAAGTTTTGAACCCCGAAACTGCGGAATCAAGAGAGAGCGCCGAAAAAATTACACAACAATTTTTAGGTAAAAAAGGGCTATTACCCTGGAGTTTTTTTAAAACTTTAACAATGTTGGTATTTTTGACTCAAGTCAATATTCCATATAACAATAAAGCTAATAAAAATTATTGATGCATATGTATATCTTATAACATTTCAATTTTGAAATTTTCTTTTTTATTTTACAATGAAAAATATTTCTAATCACTTATTTGCTTTACAAATTTCGTTATATTGTCAACACTGTTTTGGTTTTGTGGCCATCAGAAATAGAAATTAGTTTAATTCGACTACACGACAAAATTAGCATGGACAAAAACCTGTTGCCGTGTTGCCTTGCTGTCTTCAATATAATCATTCTCATATGCACACATGTATTCTAATTTTGACAGGTGGTAGTCTGTAGTCTGCTGTGGCGAATGTGTTTAATGCTTCAAGCATTAAAGGAATATATATATATAATATCCAACATCACTTAGATCTTAACATACACGGCTAAATAGAACAAAACGTTGTTTTCGGTAAAAGCCACTAAAAGCCGTCAGTATTCATGTGTGTATTGCTTTCACTACTCGTTAGGTAGCTGTGTTGAACGAGATAACATATCCCATTTATACACATTTCGAAAGCATGAGTGCTGACTCTTTCCTAAGGGTATCCCAAATGCGGTAACCATACCTGCAACAGTTGAATGGCCGAAGAAGATACCCAATCGTCAAGAGATCTAAAACAAAAGATGAACGTTTGGCCCATATCACTGCAAGACTACCATCCAACTCCAAGCTGTTGTCTTAAAGTCGTGACCTGACGAGCTTTGAAACTCTACCGCCAATTATCTCAATCAAAGGTCCCTCTATTGTGCTCTGTTTTATTTCGCAAAGCGGGTACAATAACGGGCTTTGGCCAAAGCAGCCGAAGAAAAACGCCTACTTATATTTTATAAAAATGTGAACTAAAAGTAAGTGATTCCCTAATATTTGTATGCATGTATATGAGTACCTCATCTCCAACAAGAAAAAAAAATATATTAAAAAAAATCATAAAAATTGAAGAATTCCATCAGCGAACAAATCAACCCTACGTGTGCTGTGCTTGAGGTCGTCGTACGTGTTGCATCAACACACTCAACATGTAGTACGTACGCCTTTAACGCATGCAATAAAAAGAAGAAAAAAAAAACAAACAAAATAAAAAAGCGGTCAATATACAATTTTCCAATGCACTGACGACAATGCTGCACGCCAGAACAAACTCGAAAAGATGTTTGCGACAAAAATGAAGCAAATGAACAATGAAATTTGTTTGTGTGTACCAGAATACACATGACAATGAAAGATTTAAATAAGAAGAAATAAAAAAACTATGATGAATATAAAAATTAACGTACTAAAAAAGAAGGGTATGGCAAACACGTGAGGCACACAAGCAAAGACCATGCAACAATGTCTTATGGACAACATGATATTCTAAAAACTAGATTAAAAAAAAAATAACGATGCTGTATTGTTAGCGGGAGGGGGGGGGGACCTTTCTTGTTTGAAAGCACAGCTCCAATCTTTTTATATCTGCTTTATTCCTCTTGTTCGTATGGGGACTGAGACATGATCATGTTAGATGTGATACAGGAGGGTTCTTTTGTTTTTGCTTCTCTTCTTGTTTTGATTAGGAGGTACAGACTCGTTAAATTCATTTATATGAGAGGAATGTTTTTAAAAGCGAAATTTTAGGTTTCATATGAACGTTTTCTTCAGTCGGATACAAGTTTGAACTGGTATTTTTTTCTGCTTTTGTTTTCTTGTAAAATGATTGGAAAATAAATTGTTAGTTTTGTGTTTCAAACGAATGGGGATAATTGGAAATGTTCAAAAGTACAGTGGTATGATAAACTGCTATTGAGTATTAAAGACATTTTTAAAACGTTTACTTTAATACTTCACATATTATTCGAATAATCCATTTTATAAGAAATAAAAACAATTGGAATCACAAACTCTCTCAGCATTAGGACTCGCATGCCTCTTCCATTTTATCGGAAACTAGCGGATACCCGGCGTTTGCTAACACGCAAAAATATTAACAACTTGCTTCCGAGTTTCCCAACGAAAGTACGGGACCAACGCACGCAATCCCTTTCAAACAAAAAAACCAATTTGAAAAATCGGTTCATAAATTATAAAGTTGTGGATGTTTAAATATTAAATAATACCCCTTAATTGATAAACAACCTCATTCTTCTTCTTAAGTCAGCTAAAAAAGTACAAAAATTCAGGTTCCGGCCATTTTATTTTTTGCATAAATTCAAACTTGCAAGCTTTATTATTTTCGAAATGTAACGATTTTATTCGTTTTCACCCATTTTTATACCCTAAAAAGTCTAATATCCAAAATTTCCTTTTTAGAGGAGCTACACAGTGGCAGAGGTGCCTACATAGAAAAATTTTAAAATTTTTGTATATTAAAATTGTTTACAAATTTTAAATAATTGGAAATTTGGTCTTTGTGATTTTCGTCGTTGTTTGGATTTCAAAAATGAAATTAATTGAATCTGTTGTTATCGTAATTGAATTATTTAAAGTAAATGTAACAATCCTGTATTTCAAAAATAAGACGTATTTGACATTAGTGGGTCAATTTTACCCAATATATAAATTCATATATAAAGGTTTCATAATGAGTTTTACAATTAAAATTTTTACATGCAGAACATTTATTAGAATATTATGTTAATTGATTTGTACAAAAAAAAAGCACCGGACCTTCTTCAAATTGCTTATTTTTAAATGTAAACTTGAGTCACTTTGAAGATTTTTTACTGACGATTTAGTATGAGTACCTTTTTAGCATATTCGATCCATACCTACGTTTTCCGAATAAATACGTCGTTTATACCTTTTATTTCGATTCCAGCCAGGATTAATACTTAGATATATGATATTTTGTATAAGAGTTTGAGGCCATCGAGTGGTTCTACTCTTACAGGTTTTAGTACTAATTAGTTGATCTAGTGTATCGACTTCGGATTTCGTTTCATTGTAAAGTAAATTATTCCAGGCTTTTTGGTGTTAGTTTTTATTCCTTCGGCGTGTGTAATATGCTGTGCAAAACTACGGATCAATTTTTTTAGGTACATATCTCACTACGTTTTGATGAAGGGACAGCGTATGCGGTATGTAACTTGTCTACCGTAAAACATTTTCCGTAGGTTTGATTCCCAATGGTTCCAATCTCTAATTGGAGCAAGTTTATCGTGAGCTTGACTTTCATTTCTATCGGACCTCCTGTCAAATCGTATTATTCGCGATATATTTTAGAACTTTCCTAAACTCACTCTCTATTTGAATAGTGGTCTACCCTTGTGCTCATCCCATAGGCTTCAAGGCTTCACCCTGAGATCGGTATACACCAGCCAACAAAAGAAGTCCGAAATATGCTTCAGTGCTTAAGTTATCTAAATGAGTCCAATGTTCTCCAAATAATGATTGACCTATTAGCAATACTGATATTAAACAACTCAATATTGACAACCTAACAAATTGTAAGTCAGACAAGCACTTTGTGAAAACTCACTTTATTACGTCCTTGTCTGTGTAGCGCTTCTCTGCATGAGACTTTGCTTGTTATCTGGAAACAGGCCATAAGTCACAATTTGTATCCTGTTTTGTAATTTTTGTTTTGTTTTGGAAACAATTTTCCATTTCAGGTTTGTTTTCTGTTCTGCGAATTTTTGATTCGTCTTAGCGAATTATGACGTTTTGGCGATTGTTTTTTTTTTTTTTACTAAATTTGGTATTGTTTTCATTTTAGAGACCTTTCTAGTCATTTTTTCTGATTTTTTTATATAATTTTTTTATTTTTTTCCCGACTCATTCCAGATTAAACGATGCTTTTTTAATTTGAAAGATGTTTTTTGTTATTGTGATATTTTAGTTCTAGCGATTTTTTAAGCTTCTTTTTATTTGGGTGATTTTTTAAAGCTTTTAAATTTTTTGGATTCATAATTCTTTCTTGTTCTCGTTTAATTTTTTATTCATTTTTATTCCTTGTGCTTGAATAGAAAGGTTTTTGAGAGTCTTAATAAACGCGTTGACTGGCCATTGCTCGGTTAGAGCTCGGACCAATATATGGGAAAATGGCACTCCGGATTTCTGTAGGATGAGTGGGGATGAAGAGGAGCCAGAAACTATAGAGCATATCATCTGTCATTGCCCAAGGCGGCAACGCCGTAGGCAAAGATGACTGAGCAGAAGTTTCGATGAGGGCAATAGTGATATCGCGAAGTGCAAACTTGAGGATATCAGGGGCTTTATCATGGGAATTAAGTGACTGAATGATGGATGATAAGGGCTTTTTGTTTTTTCCTTGGCATTAAGGAGACTGATTAGTCAATAATTTAAAAGAAAATGAAGGGAATCACAATGGATCCAATTGGCTCTCCGAGTGGGTGTGTGGTTCATACTACCATTCCTAACCTAACCTAACCTATTCCTTGTGATGCTTTCCTTTAGACATTGTTGGTTCTCATTTGAAAGGATACAAAAATTCCCATACAGGGAAGAACTTAAAATGGTTTTAAAAAATTCCCCTCGTGATGTTTTACATAAAAGTGATCAGTGATGAGCACGTCGTACTCGTCAAGTGTAAAACTTGTAAAACATTTACTAATGTTAAAAAAAACATATTATTTTAATTTCTAACCGACTTCAAAAAAGGAGTTAATCAATTCAAAGGGTATATAATACTATTGTCACCTATGTGGAAAGTTGACATACATATAAATGTTGGAAATTAAGGCACTTGTCAAATTACATCAATACCGTGACGGGTCCTCTCTATCAGTGCAGTGTGGTAACTAATTAACCCTGAGGAAAACAGGCATGTTCACCAACCGAAGCCTCCAATAAATTGGCATACGTTTTCGTTTTCAATATCTAATAATTTAGTTAGCAGGAAAAACGATTTGCTACAGCAGAAGATCATGGAGGAACTCGCGGTCATGCTTCCACGTCGTCGTTAGTGGAAACAAATATTCTTGAGTCCGTACTCTTGGACTGTATTTGAAAGCTTGACTCATCTCATAAAAACGCACAACGACTATTTTCACACTCAGTTAATGCGTATGAGTCAGAGAGCACAGGTATTTAAGGCACACTGACCCATTAATTTTAAATTATAATCTATTCGAAATGTACTTTGAATAAAATAATAAATAAATAATTTTGTCTACTACGTCATAGTCTAATGTGTTTACGAAATAATATGAAATGTATTCGCCTTTGCACTCATCGTCTCGAGCAAATGGTATCTTTGTAGCCTAAAAGATAAAACTAATCAATCTTAATTTATTTTGTACACATTATCATAACAAAGGCCACTGTACTGTAGTTGTAAATGTATTGAAAACGACGTCTACAATCAGGCGGCACCAATTGAGGAGGCCGTTTACTAAACACCGGGGTGAACCGCTGCATAGGCAGAGTCAGAATATCACAAAGTTGTAGATGAAAGCGAGTGTTAAAAAAAAAAAGAAACTTCTGTTTGTAAAACTAAATTTTTTTTCGTAGTAGAAGTCTGCGGATAATGTGTTATAAATGCGATAACAATGTTTATAGTATGAGGCTGACTGTCTTGTTGTCTCATCGAGTATCTGTCTGGCTGTTTTGTGCAGCGAACGTTGTAAATGTAAGATACAATTTATAGTAACTACAGAAGATATGTACATACTCGTGAACATATATGTACATATGTATTGTATTCGTTAGGTATATAAAATTTTTGTTGCTTTAGCTTTTCAGTCGTTGTTTATTGAAAGTGATAAGCAACCACGAAAAGCGAACTGCATAGGCAGCATGAATAAAGAAACAAAAGCGCATAAAATAACGCGAACGCTTTAAGCAAGAAGTCAGTTCTAAAACAGATCACAGCAGACAAAGAGCTAAAATTAATAAAAAAAAAAAACATTATGAAAATAAAAAGTAATAAGATTTTTTCTCATATTTCAACACAAGAATTCAATGAAAAATTCCACTTTAAAACTAAATACAAAACGTGATCAAGTGTGAACTAAGAAAGAAAAAAAATTTAAACCGTAAAATGAGAAAACAAAGCTTTAATTAAGTATTTAAAGTTTTTGAAGAAAACTGTAAAAAACATCGAAAATCATATTATGTATAAACTAAATTCAAAGTTTCAAGTTCTACTCTACTAATAAAAGCTTTAAAGCTCTAAGAGCACTCAACTGTTTTATGAAAGGTTTAAATACCTTAAAAACAACTAAAAGCTCCTAAAGAATGAGCTAAAAAGTTTTTTGCGTTTTAAGACGCAACATCACCAGGACCGGGCGTAATTCGAAAAGTGCAATTTAAAGCCAGCAAAAAGCCTTTAAAATACTCAAAATAAATTCTGTTTCAACAGGATTTGTTAAATATTTTTGGAAGAATAAAGGAGCGCTAATGGATAACTATGCAATATTGAAGCTTAAAAGCTTTCAAACTTTGGGCGTTAAGAAATGTGCAATAGTTTCTGAATTTTGAAAATTTAGAAAAATCGATTAAAGCCATTTTTTTTTAATTTGTTTTAAATTTTTCCTTCTTTTTTTTTATTTTTATTAACTAGTTTTTTTTTATTGTTTCATTTAATTTTTAATATTTTTAACTTTTGTTTCGACATTGTTTTTAATTTTAGATTTTTTTCTTTTATCTTATATTTCAGTTTTTCATTTTTATATACTCGAAAGCTTTAAATTATATCTCATTTTTGTATATATTTGACTTTAAAATTTTGGAATTTTATATTAATTTTGCCAAAAATATTATTTGTTGGTTCAAATTGTAAAAGCTTTAAGCTTCAAAAAAGCATTAATTTAAAAGCTTTAATTTTTACAAAAACACTATAAAAGTTTTAACGTTATACATATTTTTTCAATAGCTTTAATATTTTAATTAATTTTAAAATACTATGAAATTTAAGTTCTAACACAAAACTAGAAACGCTTTGATAGAGCTTTTGTTTAAAAAACTTATCTTTTGCATTAAGTTTCGAATAAAATATAATATATGTTAAACTTTAAATGATTTTAGTTTAAATAACTTTCATAGTATTTTAACATAAAACAAACACATTAGAGTAAGTACTTCTTAAAAGCATTTTAGCTTTAAGGTCTTGTTAATTAAAAAAAAAAAAAAAAACTTGAAATGTCTATAAAAATATTAAAAAATCAGTTTAATCCTGCACCAAGCTACCTAATCTTACATAAAAGGTTTTCTCAATACGAATTTGGTATTGAGAAGAGCTTTCTGTTAAGCTTGATTAGCGGGTTTTTGAACCAAGAAAATCTTAAATCATATTATTAATAGCTTTGAGGTTTTTTTTAACCAAACTCGTACATATTGACTTTTAATAACTAGCAAAGCATCGAATTTATTTAAGCAAGCTTATGCTAAAACTGAGTTTATGGAAATTATTTTAGTGCTTATTTAAGTAAAAGCTTGATATATAATGCTTGCAGATACGCAAAAGCTTTTGTTTATAATTCTCGTGTATCAAGCTTAGAGTCAAGTGTATCAAGTGTAGAGTACGTGTAAGATTAGAGTACAAGTTGTATATTGATTTTTTACATTTTGTTGCATTTTAATGGGTGCTGTTTTTCTAGTACATATTTATAGAAAATTTTATAGTGTGTTTTATTTTTGCATTTTTATGGTACTTTTAATACTTTTATTATATTCAATTTCTATTTTAGTTACATTTTAATTGTTTTTTTTTTCATTTCATATAAAAATATTATTAATTTATCCATAGTTTAAATGTTAAAGTTTTTTTTTGGTCTCATACTAAATCCTGTTTACACAATACATACGGTCGAGCTTAGTAAAATATTTGTGGGCGAAGCAGTTAGTTTTCAAATTTTCTTGGTTCAATCGTCTGGATTGTGCATTCAAAACTAGGAATTTTAAATTATTCAATTTTCAAAATTCTCTAGAATTAAATTTTCTAATGTTAGTTTTTGTGATTAATTATTTTTTAAGTGCCGCATAAAATTCAACAAAATCTTTAAAAGTCTTCCAATATTTTTGTGGCATTATATATTTAGAAAAATCTTAAACCATTTAACAACCACATACATTTTATACATAATTAAGAATTTAATAATATTTTATTTTAAATAAATAGTTTATTCCTTATACCTTAAAGAATTTGTATTTTTTGCTTAAACTATTTCTAGTGAAGGTTTTATTCTAGTATTTGTAGTTTAAAGTTTAAAATTTTTTTCTTATAAATTTTTATATGTATATTTTAATTTTATGAAATTTAAAAACTTTCAACCGAATATCATTCATATCAAATTTTTATTAAAGTTATTATTGAAAATCGAAATAATTATTAGTCTATAAGTATTTTAATGTTAAAAGTATCTAGATAAGTTATTTTTAAATTACATATGTAAAAAAAAAAACAAATAAAAAACAAACAAACAAAAATAAAATAAAACATTGTGTTTTTGTTAAAAGTGGTATACACGCAGCTTAGTAAACTTTGGACACAAGCAATTGCCCCGTTATTTGCACACAAAAATGCTTAATTTTTTTCAAAATTGTAAAAATTTTTGCAAAAATATATATTCCATATACATATGTACATATATACCAAATTCTGAAGTAGTATATACTATAGAGTATATTACATAATTTTTTTAATTTTTGGGCTATTGAAGATGCTGGTTTCTACACAAAATGTTGTGGCCTTCGAATTTTAAAGTTTTTAAAAAAAAGTTGAAAAAGTCGATTTTTTTTCCTGAATTTGATCAGAATTATATGGTACCAAACTGCACGGACACCCGTTGAAACACAGAAGGAATTGGGGCCATAATTTTTTTTTTTTGGGGTGAGATTGAGAAATGCATTATTGCATTCGACGTAGATTGTCATCCATGGTGGTATGTCGGGCTCTCCCATATGGGCCTACCGACTAAAACCCCACCTCATCTATCCAGGAGATATTTCGCATTACTTCGAGGTGGCTCCCCTTTTTGGGTTTAAATACCACCTTATTTTTGCTTGCGTATTGGCACCTGGTTTTATCAACTCGCTGAAGCTCTATTTTGCGCTCTGTCGAGATCATCCTTCTTCGTCCAGAGCACTTGCTCAATATATTTTGCCATCACGTCCCATGTTTCTTGAGAAATTATAATTCTTTCTGCGCATTTCTTCGTATATGTAGAATGGTGTGTTGCATTTTCTCATTGTATTTAGATATTTTCGAAAATAGCCGTATCCAGATAGCATCTTGGTCAGATAATAGTTTACTTCTCCATGTTTCCGGTTTATCCATTTTTCCTATATTTGGGATTAGTCTTGCCGTCCTTATTCCACTACTATCGTTGCTTAATCGTGCTTGCCACTTCTCGAGAGTTTCATATCTGAAATCCAGTCGGGGGCAATGTATCCACTGTTATTGTTCCCTTTTGCTACGTGAAGCTCTATTAGGATCATTCCGCAATTAAAAAGACCGCAGATGCCGAAATTGTGCGGTATACCGATGTTACCCTTAACGCTGCGGTTCTCGGCACACCGAGTAAGACGTTGTCCCTTATTTTGGTTTTGAGCTTCTCTCTCCATATTTCACAACCTTATAAAAGGATACTGTTACAAGTCAAGTACCAGCCTGATATAATTGCGACAAGTCTTGAGGATCTTAATAAACTTAATCACTCTTATTCTATTTGGCAGCGTCAATGCAACACAACATCGTTTTGTATCCCTTGTGTTCAATCGGTATTTTGAATATCAACATTGAAAGTAAGCGATTAGTGTCAACATTTTTTTGTATTCTATAACAAAATGTGACGGCTACATTGCATTATATTGACTCGGATTTTGTCGTCGATGATTTTGGTGTTAAAAAAAGTTGGTTTTCTATTATTTTTTACTTTTTTTCTAAATATTAAAATAAAATGGAGAAAGATAAATTATCTGGCCCTAAAATTTTTATATGGGATCAGTCCACGCACCCAATTACACAGCGAAATCCATTTTTCCAATAAAAATTAATTTAGCTTTGGTTTTTTAGCATCCGTCATTTGAAACTTGATCCATTGTGGGCAAACTTTCATTTCCAAAACATCTAGAGTCTCGGACACAACAGGCTGTGATAATCCCAAATTGAAACCGTTACCCACACTCAGCTGGTACGATTCTTGAGGTAAAAATCGTAAAGTTTCTGCAAGTTTGATGGTGTTTGGAATAAAAGTTGATCTGTTCCCATTTTTCAAATGTGGACCAGTAGGTGCTGTTTTCACAATACAGACAAATGTCTTGTGTAGAAATTTTGTATTGGAAGGAATCATTAAAAAAACTGAGTGGTTTTTATACAAAGTTTCTGCTCAAACCAATTGTTTGTATAATAGAAACCACACAATAAGCTCCAGGACATACTTAAATGCTTCTTTGTTCAGCTGAGACAAAGTGTGTAACTTGCAATTATAAAACTTTGAATTTACCACTTAATTATCATCTGACAATTTAAAGTTGTTCGATTTCTACCTGAGTAGTCTGTTTTGCATTGTTAATTTTTCTTCTTCATGATTACAATTAGAATTTGGTACGGGAATGAAAAACATTTTATAGCAATATATTTTCCACCAAAAATTTTAATAAAAATCGTAAACAAAATAAATAAGCTGTTTCGAGTATTAAATATGTTCATAACAATTATCGATAAAAAGTAACGTCACCTCAACATGGTTACAGAAAATAAAATTAATGTTGACGCGGTGTAGAAGTTGGGTAAAAGTGATGTTGACTCAAAATTGATGCCGACATTGACGCCTCCAAGTAGAATAAGGGTGAATAAAAATGAGCTGAATCATTTAAATTTTTGACATACCTAGCAGGACATACCGTAGATAGAATATCAATTTTTTTTGCTCACAACCAGTGTAGCCAGGTAAACAATGTCTAATGTCCCCAAATGAAAGAGTGTTGTCCCCAAAAATCCCCATTTTAAAACTGGAAATCCCCAATTTTGTCCCCAATAAATATATGTATATTTTATTACATAAATTTATTTAAGTTAACGCATTCGTATGTGCTCAATGGAACTCAATATAATATTTTAAAATTCCATACACGGAATCAAATTTATTCTTTTTTCTATGCTTTCAAGTTGTACATTTATAAATAACTCAAAATTTTCCATACTCTAGGTGAATATTTTAAGCATTTCTTTTGCTAGTACAGTTAAATAATCTAAAAAAATTTGTTTGAACTCCTTTTGCTTTTAATTCCTTTAAACATTCTATGCCAACATCAATTTCAGCAACAACCAAATTACATTCCTTATCGTCAATTATTACATCCATTTGGCAATATCGAATTCAATAAATTCTGGTTATAAAAATTTTGAACAAATTGTTATAAAAACCAACATCCTCAATACCATCGTCTTGAAATAATCGAAATATGGAGAAGAAAAACGCCAAGATACATAAACATATACATATGAAAATATATGTTTGAAAGAAAATGGTAAAATAAAGCAAAATTGATAATAAGTATAGTGAAAATGAAAAATCCCCAAATCCCTCCCCTCGATAATCTGTCCACGAAAATTCCCCATACCTGGCTACACTGCTCACAACAGGAAGAATACCATAATTATTTTATAATAAAATTTTTCATATAAAGCTTTAAAGTTTTACTTTGATCTCGACTACTGTCGATAGTGTTGTAATGAAAATTCTTCTTATATTTTGTTCCTACAGTGTTCACTCTTCACTTTTCTTGTACTTGACTCTATCTAATGCTCCTTCTCAAACTAAATTCAAATAATGACAAAAAAAAAAAAAAAAAAAAAAACAAACGATTTTTGTAAGATATTTTGGTTTTGATGTTTAATAAATTTTTTTAAAGATTCTTTTTGTAACAACAATAATTTAAGTCTTAATCTGATTTTTATTTTTCTTTTGTTTTTATTTTAAATTAAAAATTACAGCTTATATATCTTGTCATTCCATTTATTATACGAAACAAAATATCTATATATTCACCACCTCAATAATGACGTGTGTATCACGAATGACTACCTAAAGAGGAGGAGCTGTTTACTCAGGCATATCAATACTCTATTTCAAATAATACTTGTGTGTGTATAACTGTAATACTATTAGATGGTGGTTGTTATTACCAGCTCCACCACTTACGTACACGTATATGCTACTTATATTTGGTGGCACATATTACAAGTGTGAGTTAAATAAAGGATCAAGTCAATAGTTTGCCTTCCTACAGAACACATTTCACATACACACATATACATATAAATGTTACATATTATTTCAATAAATTAAGAAAAGACATTAGACACTCCCTTACAAAGACAATATAAATGAAAATAATTGTTCACCTTATCTGCTAAGGGTTGCTTGCTAGTGACTTAGCCACTTTTGCTATAAATAGCCGGAGCGTTTTTATTAGCAAATTAGTTCCAAAATAACTTTTATAACGACAAGATATCAAAATAAAAAATATATATAAAATTCAAGTAAAGTAATTGGAGTTCTCAAGTTTCTTTCAATGTTTCAACAGCAAGTGCTTTTAACCTTCAGCACTTTGTCAGCTATTCAACATTGCCTTAAATTTATTGTTCCGGTACTGTTTTCTATAAAACTTTTAAGTTTACAATACATTGTCTTTGTTAATGGCTGGCCAACTTTAAAATTCTTCAAGTAAATGCAAGAACTGTCACATTTTGCTCTAAAGCATTTAACGGCATAAAATCCGTCCAGCAGTGATGTTCAAAAAAAGAAAAAAAATTATCTGTGATATTGAAACGTTCAGCACTAAAATGATGTGATCAGTCGTATACCCAGATTTGTGGTCAAATGATGGACATGCACAATTAATTTTTTTGGGAAAGCAACATATCTGTGATCATACAGCAATAGTGACAACAGCATCTCAACAACTGTGATACATTTAAAGGACTAACCAAGTTTTCTGATGCATATCTACCCTAGTTGAAGTATCGTTTATATCTTTTTGATGAAATTAAAGCTTTTGCCGATCTCTTTGTATTCAGCAATACCTATCTACAATTCTCTATTAGACGTTTGCCTGTACATCATGTAAAAATTGACCTACATATACATATTTGATAAAAGGTGAGCGAGCTTTAAGTTTAAGAAAAGCTTTCATATTTTCTTTAATTATGAAAATACAATTAGAAAAGCTATTTAAAAATCAAATATTTGTTAGCACTTATAATTTAAAGGTAGGGTCAGACACATTTGGCAAATACTTGCTGAAGAAAGTATAACTACTAAATCCCAATGAAAAACTTCTTGATTAATAAACGTACTTATTAAATTAAACATTTTTCAATACAGTTCTATTCTATGCCATTTTCTATAACTTATCAGTTTAATCTACTAACCATGTGTGTGAATCAAAATGGGTTTCATTATTATATAGTGGTTACGCTTTTCTAGGCAAATGTTTTCCAAGTGTGAACCTACTTTAACAGTCACAGTAAAGTGTTATTCAAAAGCTCAATACTCATTTTATAGATAATTTGATATAATTGTTTAAATATTTTAATATTCTTTTAAACTTACACTACTAAAATTGATATTTGTAATGAAAGCAGTTTGTCTCACTTGATCTCAGAAGCTTTTATATATTTTTATATTTTAGCTGTTAAGAAACTGTGATATTTTAAATATTTTTTTTTAATACCTTGGCTTTAATGATATACAAGTTTTTATAGAAAAGCTTTATTATCAAAAAATCTTACTGACATACATATATACATATGAACTTAAGTAAAAGTTTAACTTTCAATAGCTTTATTAGCTTATTCACTAATTTATAGCAAATCAATTTTGGTTTAAGAGTGCTTTGATTGCTTGATTGTATTATTTTTTGACAGCAACTTTAGCTTAAGCTAAAATTGTTAAATTACTATTATCTAATATTATCAAGATTATGATAATATTTGTTTTCCAAAAACTTTTTGACGTTAACAGCATTGACTTTTTAGACAAATAACATTTTAAAAGAAAATGATGTGCAATAATAATTTAACCGATAGCTTTTTCATAACGAGGAGCTTTTGGCCAATTTTTATAATGTAAATGTTAACTAACACCCGATTTATACGATGATTAAATATTATTGAATTTTTTTATTTATCTTTGAAAGTAGCTTCTGAAATCCTCTTGCATTTTTACAAAGGTTTTTTAAGCGTGGTTTATTTCTCTTGAAGTGTTGAGTTTTTAGCGTATAATCGCTCAATCTTTTTTGAAAGTAGAATAACAATAAAACATAATAACAAAAACCGAAAACCGAAACAAAAGTTAAGGGAAATACAAAAAAATTCATGGAAACCAGAAAATGTGATTATTTTTCTAACCCTCTTTCTTCTCTCACCCGCACGCCATCAAAAAAAAAAAAAAATTCATGAATTTTAGTCAGCGTTTTTAGTCACCGTATAAATCGGGTGTAATTGAGTTAAGAAAGGTTTCATCATTCATACTAAAAACAAATTGTTAGTTGTGTTCTTTGCATAAACTTTATAACGTATTATGTTTGCATTCTAGTAACTCTCATTTATTTTGTCACAGCTTCTGTATAAATATACGATGTTGAAAGCTCACCAAATTATTGGTTTATAGCTTTAATATATATAAATTTTCCTTTATTTTTTACTTTATTTTATGTGTATATTTAATTTTTTTAAAGAGCTTTATAAGTTTTTAAATATATGTTATATTGAAATATGTATATGTGCAATAGGTTTTACACTGATAAAAGCTTTATTTTTTTTATATAATTTTTATACGTTATTGTGGCT